>BTPG01000001.1:171703353-171850853 GCA_036245525.1 Semisulcospira habei | reverse complement strand
ACCTGTTACCTATACCTTTTAACACAGTTCAAGCGCATTTACATCTGTGTTCTTAAAACGGAGCTTACGACGTAGGCTTATCGATGTATGCTGGTTTGTGATTTTGGACCTTACGGCCTAAGGCCGTAAGGTTCAAAATCACAGACCAACACATTTTCGCCCAGACCTCTGAGTAGTCACGAGTCTGTATGTTACGTTGACTGCAAGGGGCAAAATGTCGCCGCTTACACGATACGCTTTGTCAGTGCACATTACAATCTACTATGGTTGTCGTGAAAGAGGCTAGGCCACAGGTCTGCTCCTTTTTGTTGTCTGCCGAGAGTGACGTCCCTTTCTCTGGAATTAACCAACCACAAGACGCGAACTCGAGGTTGAAAAGACCGCAGGCCTATTACGACGTAAGGGTAACTGATGTGATGGACTTGTGGTAAGACGTTACTAAGCGTAGCTGTGTTACGTATTGACGCTACAATGGGCCGCCCTTTCCTGCGGTAGCGAATCGAGGAAGACAACTAGTGTGCGCTTGTCCTATAATAGACCCTCTAATATAAGTGAATAAATCCACTCAAAAATTGCGTCCAATGGGTGTTTACGTTGTACAACATTGTACCCAGTTGATGTGTCCGTGGTTTAAACTGTTGTCGGCACAACCATTTAACCGTCAACTGCCGGGACAAGGCGAAGGTTGACCATCTGCAAGAGACATAAATCCTCATGAGCCCTCCGCAGTCGGGGGGGGGGGGGGGGGAAGAGAAAGAAAGAAAGAGACGATAGTGGTGATGGTGAATCTTTTATTGCAGCATAAAGCTATTAAGTAACTCAGTGCCCGTCTTAAAAGAAGTCCTGCATACAAAACAAAACACAAACAGGAAAACAAACGCATCATACAAAGAAAGATGATGATGATGATCAAACGTTTTTATTCAGGATATAGTTTTAGGCATACGAATGCCTCTCTTACAAACTGCCCTGCTACTCTACACACATAAATATACATCGAGCAACACCGGAAAATATTTAAAAAAAAAAAAAAAAAAAACATTGTGTGAAGAACATTTAAGTGTACGAAAAGCATAAAAGGCGAAAAAAACAAACATAAAAACAGCGACATAGCTGAAGGTCATCTTGTAATTAGAACATGTCTCTGAGAGCATCAATAGAGGAGAATTGAAGCGTGGTATTAGTTTAGAAGTAAAAAACGATAAAGGCGATCCTTAAAAATACTAAATTTAGAAATAGACTTAAGATGCTGGGGTAAATTATTCCATGCTTTTGCACCTGAAAGGGCCAGGCTAGTTTATATATGTCTGGACTTGTTCTTGGTAGGTGGAGCGGCCTGTTTCTCGTGTTTTGTCTATAATTATCTGAAAACAGAGTTCGCAAATGGAGTGGGGCTCTCTCGTGTAGAAATCTTGTACAATAATACACACCGATTAAATTCGAATTGTTTGTTTAATGTTTGTTGGGGCGGGTCCAGGAAGTATGAGTTTAACATCTCGACGATACAGAGAATTTACTTTTTTCATATGAACCTTGCTGCAACCGTCCCAGACAGTGGAGAGAGAGAGGGGGAGAGAGAGAGAGAGAGAGAGAGAGAGAGAGAGAGAGAGAGAGAGAGAGAGAGAGAGAGAGAGAGAGAGAGAGAGAGAGAGAGAGAGAGAGAGAGAGAGAGAGAGATATGATGATGATGATGATGAAACGTTTTATTGACAGGATAAAGTTTTAGGCGAAACGCCTCTCTTACAAACTGTCCTGTTAGAAAAGAAATATTAACAGCAAAGAGTAAGCCGGAGAAACACAATAACACAATAATCGAAGCATGAAGAAATAAACTGGAAAAAAAAGCAATGCAAATAATGCGCACACATATCAATAGCAGTGAATAATAATTATATATATATATAATATAATATAATATAATATAATATAATATAATATAATATAATATAATATAATATAATATAATATAATATAATATAATATAATATAATATAATATAATATAAGTAGTCCGTTCAGGTAGTAAGTTATTATAACAAGATGTTATATAAACGAGTTTTGAAGGTTCTAGAGTTAGAAATGGATTTAATTTGGGGTGGTAGTTCGTTCCAGACTTTGGCACCTGAGAACGAAAGGCTGGTTTTATATATATCGAGCCTGGCCCATGGTAGCTGTAACAAACTGTTCCTCGTGTTTTGTCTTTGACTATCCAAAAATAACATACGAAGGTAAGATGGGGTTTTATGGTGAAGAATATTATGCATAAGTATGCATCGATTAAATGTGAACTGTTTGTTTAGGTTTAGCAGTCGGATGGTTCTAAACTTTTCGTCGGTGGGAGAGGGACCAGGCACAGTTAACTTTAACCCTTGACGATACAATGAGTTAAGTTTCTTTAAATGTACGTCACTGCATCCATCCCAGATAGTGGAGCAGTAATCACAGTGTGTCTTAATGTGGGCAGGAGAAAGAGTCTTCTAGTGTCAGTGTTAACTATTTGATTTAGTTTTGATAGCAGGAATAGATTTTTAGATATTGTTTTGCATGTGTTTTCGATATATATGGTTCCCAGCTGAGCTGGTTATCTACTGTGACTCCAAGCAAACGATGTTTTTTAACTTGATCAAGGGGCTCAGAGTTCAGGTATAATGTTAAGGGCAGGAGACCACGTTGATGTTTTTGTCGTGAAATAATCAACATACTTTTTGTCTTTTGGACACTAATTATCATATTATTATATTGGCACCAGCATGAAACCTCATCAAGACTTTGCTGGAGAACTTCGTTAGATAGAGAGAGAGGGGAGAGAGAGAGAGAGAGAGAGAGAGAGAGAGAGAGAGAGAGAGAGAGAGAGAGAGAGAGAGAGAGAGAGAGAGAGAGAGAGAGAGAGAGAGAGAGAGAGAGAGAGAGAGAGAGAGAGAGAGAGAGAATGAATGATACTTTATTTCTTAAGGATGGAAACAATAGGCGCACAGGTCTCTTTTCGTGTTTATCCTTGCTAAACTACAACATTACAAACAACATTAAAACAACATGTTAACAGGACAATCAAGCGGCTACACCCACAGGTCACTTGTGTTACATTCTGATATAAGTTCACAAGTCGCTGAAGATTACATTCGCGCACGCACACACGCACGCACGCACGCACGCACGCACGCACACACACACACACACACACACACACACACACACATACACACACACACACACACACACACTTCAATATTGACAGGGTCTTGGGGGAAGGCGGGTGCGATGTAAAGTGAGTGTTTATAGACAGCGACTGCGCACTTATGATACAGCTACTCTTTTGTAGGAATATAGTGAACAGGCAAAACACTACAGTAAAGAGAGATATATAAAAGGTAACAAGTGCAAAATGGAGGACCACGACAATGCTTTAAAAAAGGAAATCATTGACATGGCTCTTTTGGACACATTATCTACCTTTCTTTTAAGATAGCTCTGAGATGTATTAAAAAACTTTCGTCCTAAACAATGGAAGATCTCGCGTTTGCTGTATATGTAGAGGAAGCGAGTTCCATAAACAGGCACCCGCGTACGAAAGGCTGGATTTAAACAAGAGAGAGAGAGAGAGAGAGAGAGAGAGAGAGAGAGAGAGAGAGAGAGAGAGAGAGAGAGAGAGAGAGAGAGAGAGAGAGAGAGAGAGAGAGAGAGAGAGAGAGAGAATGAATGAATGAATGAATGATACTTTATTTCTCAAGGATGGAAACAATAGGCGCACAGGCCTCTTTTCATGTTTGTCCTTGCTAAACTAGAACATTGAAAGCAACATTAAAACAATATGTCAACAGCACAAAACAAGCGGCTACACCCACAGGTCACTTGTGTTACATTCCGATACAAGTTCCAAAGTCGCTGAAGATTACACACACACACAGCAAAATGACAGGGTCTTGGGGGGGGGGAGAGATAGAGATAGAGAGAGAGAGATAGAGAGAGAGAGAGAGAGAGAGAGAGAGAGAGAGAGAGAGAGAGAGAGAGAGAGAGAGAGAGAGAGAGAGAAACACACACACACACACACACACACACACACACACACACACACAGACAGACAGACAGACAGACAGAGACCATTGTCGGTAACAACTTCGTGATGTTCTGACTGCTTGCTACAGATATAATCGTACACACTTCTACATTAACCGAACGATTCTTTAAAAACAAATTTTTGATTTGACTTGACTTGGCTTCTTTTACTGCAGAAGTGTGTGTGGTTATACTGTAGACCATGCACTGTGATAGCAAACGACAGCAAGTCTATTTTTGTGAAATGCGAGATGTTCATTATATTACAATGAAAATCTCGCTTTTAACAATAATGGACTTACTATCTTCCTTCCTCACAGAAACAGCTGCCTGTATATTGCGAGTATTATTTGCTGAATAACATACCGGATCTATCTTCATTTTCCCGGGCATTAGCATACTCTGCTGTCAAGGCTGGGGGTCGCGTCTTAGCCTGATAGTGCCGCTGAAGGGGTCAGCTTCGCTACATTTAACCCTTTCAGTGCCGATAAAATTTGAACACCACCCAACTGCAAGAGGCATAGATCTTCATGAGCCCCCGCTATAGCGGGGACTCATGAGAATATATGATTCTTCCTAGGACAGCTAGGGCTTTTTGGTGTTGAATCAGCGAAGATTTCAGAACCACAGTCTGCGTCCGGCTGGCACTGAACAGCTGACGTCAGCCATGGGCCTTTTTGCTTACTTGGTGGGTTTTTTCTGCATAAACTTATGTAATTTTAGCATCACTTGAAAGCGAACGCCAGTCACGCGGTCTGACATGAGGGCTCCCCGATATACTGACACCTACCTACCAACAACACCGTAAATCTATGTGGGAAATTAAGCTTCAGTAATACAGTTCCTGACACCGGGGGGGGGGGGGGGGGGGGGGGGGAGGGGGGGGGGGGGTACGCTGTGCGTCATGATCACGATTTGAATCTAGCAGCTATGAACCGCAGTTTAAAGTCGATTAATGAAAAAGTGAACGCGATTCAGCTGCAAGAGGCACAGATCTTGATGAGCCCCCGCAGTTGCGGGGGCTCATGAGTATCTATGCCTCGTGCTGATACCACTTTACGTGCAAGTTCCTCGAATGCTTGGGACTTTTTGGCGTTTCTTGCGAAGCTTTCGGAAACACGACATGCGTCTGCTTGCAGCGTCGGGTTTACCACGCCGGATTTAATGTCATGTCAGTAGTAATTAAGTTTTAGTATTGGAAGCGTGACTTTGTTCAGTTCACGGAAAAAAAGCTATATACGACTTCCATTACTGATCCTACAGTGCAAGAGGTGATATATAACAAGCCTGTTTCATTTTTAATTTCAAGCCACTCGCAGCTAAGTACATGGTGTCATGAAATACTCTAATAAAATGAACACGTTAGACACTTTTACAGAGAGTATTCTGCAAAAGAACGCCAAAAATCAAACAAACAACAAACAAAAAACAAACAAAAAAACATATAAAAATCTAAGAGACACTATGGAGGGAAAATCGTGATTCTGGCAGCAAAACACAAGTAATTCAATTTGCACAAGTAATATTACGTTAAATCTCAGGCTACGAGTACCTACGTTGATTGAATTGCCTTGTTTATCTGGCTTTTTTGTGATGAAAGTGAAAAAGTGGGAGAAAAAATGAAAAAAACAGAACAGAAAACTAGAAAAACCTTGATTCCCGTATTTAAATTTCAAAATGTTTATCACTCCAGGATTTGATGAAACCTTAAACTTTCAATGACGTTGGACGATTTTCAGGGGCGTTACGACCCAGCCTCAATGAATCGAGGGGGTGGAGGGTGGGGGAGATGGAGGGGGGGGGGCGTGGGTGGGAGGGAGTGAGTAGTTGGATATAGCAAGATGTAAAAAGAGAAAAACAAACTAAGCAGAAAGGGAGTCCACGTCCAATAAACCTAAGGCAATAGACGTTAACTCATTCCGCGAGACGTGCCGCCTCCGGATACGCGGCTCTCAAATGAGTTAACATTTGATAGCATTACGAATATGTCATATTTCTTAAAACAATTACCCCTTCATTGATACATAGACACAGATTGTGTTTCTGAAATCTTTTGCGAGTTCTGCGCTAAGGAACATAAATACAAAGTAGTTTTAGCAAGAGTCATAGCTCCTCATAAGCCCCCGCAACTGCGGGGGCTCATGAGGATTTATGTCTCTTGTAGTTGGATCGCGGTGACTTTTTTCTCTGCAGTTCAGATAGTCTCCTATTACAACTCAAAGGCAATGTAAGATGAGCTTGGCGCCAAGCCAGATGAAGTGGCCATGGCCACATTCAATGGTAGGTAGTTCGTATATTTGGGCGCCTAACAAGTAGTAATTAACCCATTCAGCCCTGACGCACTACAGCAGGAGATGAGTCGACATGATAATTCAAGGGTAGTGCCAGATTAGCTTGGCGCCTGTCGGCGCCAAGCTAATCAGGCACTACCCTTGAATTATCATGGTCGACCCATCTCCTGCAACCGGTGCATAGTCATTAGATGACGCCTCCCAAATTTGGGAAATACGTGCGTCGGGCTGAATGAGTTAAAGCTAGTCAGGCACTACCCATGAGCGAAGATCCATCCCCCCGCCCGACTTGCCGCAAACTCTCATCTCTCTTGCTTCAATCTGCTGGCGTCTCAGCCGCGTTTCCTGCAGACGAGAGGCAAATTGGCTTCCCGTACCAGTGAGCACAAGTTACCGTCTGCATCGAAGGTTGTGTGCAGGCCCCACCGTGTCCAACGTTTGCCCCAGACTCATTTACTTGCCGGGAAGAGCCTACAGATACCTGTAATTATCTGCGGCTTACCTGTGTACACATTACTTACTTACTTACTTACGCCTGTCACCCCTACCCGGGTATAGGCCGTCGACGAGAGACCTCCAGCAACTCCTGTCCTGTGCTTCTCCTTCGATTCTACTCCAGGTGGTTCCCAGTCTCTTGATGTCTGCTTGGAGGTCTCGACGCCAGGAGTTTCTCGGCCTACCTCTTTTCCTCTTTCCCTGGGGGTTTCATGACAATGCCTGCCTGGTGATACTGGAAGCTGGCTTTCTCAGACTGTGACCGATCCATCCCCATCTTCTTCGCCCAATTTCATTCTCTGCTGTTATCTGCTCTGTTCTCTCCCAGAGTCTGACGTTGCTGATCTTCTCTGGCCAGTGGATTTTCAAAATTCTTCTAAGGCAAAATACACATACCTGCAATAATCTTCTGAGCGCGTGTGCATACACGGCCTGTTCGCTTGGGGACAAATGCAATTAATCAGACACAACATTTTCACACACCATATAGGTGAGGCTAGCGCTGGTAGAACTGTACACATACCAAGGGGAATTACTCAACGCTGGACAGACGAACAGATAAATCCTCCGCCCCAACTTATAAGGCACCGAATCGTCAGCCCACAAAAACATACGCAGGTATGGAACAAGACGATCATATACATCACTAAAGACACAACATTCGGCGGGCCTGAGTGCTTGCGTCATTCGCTTCTAAAGCTAATAGCAAGAGTTGCTTCAAGATTACCCCATTCAGCACTGACGCACTACAGCAGGAGATGCCGGGGTCGCCCATGATAATTCAAGGGCAGTGCCAGATTAGCTTAGCGCCTGTCGGCGCCAAGCTAATCTGCCACTACCCTTGAATTATCATGGTCCATCCATCGCCTGCAATAGGAGCATAGTCGCTAGATGACGCCGGCCTCCCAAATTTGGGAAATACGTGCGTCGGGCAGAATGAGTTGAGCACTGCCCCGCCACTGGACGCATATTTTGTTTCTGTAATTATGTTCATTCAACGACCAAAAGCCGCAGCCGTCCAAGGAACATGGATACACATTGGACTCAGCAAGAGGCAGAGATCTACATGAACCCACGCGACTGCGGGGACCCATGAAGATCTATGTCTCTTGCAGGTGGGTCATGCTCACTTTTTTTCTCGGCGGCGACAGGGTTAACTGTTTCAAATACCCCTTTTAACTCATTCGTGGCCAGCCGCATCCGGATGCGCGGCTTATGCCGCGCATCCGGATGCGGCTGGCCGCGAATGCGTTAATGAGTGTTCTTAGTATGCCTGATATTAAATCTGCCCAAAAGCACTAACTTCACCTCTGTTTAATTAAGACGTTTGAATGTTGTAAAATATATATATATATATATATATATATATATATATATATATATATATATATATATATTTTGGTGCTCTACTTCTCCTTGCTATACGCATGGGAGTTACCCCCCCCCCCTTTCCCCCCCTCCTTGCGCACTGTGACAAGGGTCAGTAAAAGACGGAACTGTTATGTGTGCCTTTGAATTGTAACAGATTGTGTTCTGGAGGCTATATCTGGACTGCGGAGAAAAAGTCAACTCGATGCAGCTACAAGAGACATAAATCCTGATGTGCTCGTCGTTGTATTCCTTATATATATATATATATATATATATATATATATATATATATATATATATATATATATATATATATATATATATATATATATATATATATATATATATATATATATATATATATATATATGAATAAATAAAACCAGTCCAAGAAAGCTGGCACCACACACTCCAAATATGGATCCAAGCAGCAGTGAAATACTTAAAATGTGAAGAAAGGATCCGCAAACACCACGTAGTTTAGAAGGAGTTACACTTTTAATCTATGCACAAATTTTCGCCCTCTCAGCGAGGGCTTCTTCAGGGGAATGCCCAGGTAACAGGTAACTAGGTAACAAAACATAATTTACGTGTGAGAATGTAGAGCGTCAAAATAGATACAGAATGCACTTTCAAATTCTAAATTATCGTAATACTTTTACATATATAGACTAAGGTACAAAAGCACGTGCACAAGTTCATGATATTAGTGCGTCATTACTGATGACATGAAACCCCCATGATTTGCATGAGTGTTTTTACGACATTTGATGTTTTGTCAGTTTTGTTTGTGTGTGAGTTTGGTATGTTAACGATATTGATGACGATGATGATGTACGTAACAGTAAAAATAGTAATGTGTTATATTTTTTATGCATTTTCTACTTAGTACGTCATGCACATGAGTCATTAACTATTGCTGTCTTCCGGACTGACAGGAATGACGTACTTGAATTTATGCACGTGTATTTTAATTCGGACTATACAGTAAGCATAATACGAACATTGTAATTGTGTGTGTGATTTTTAGATTTTTCTTGACTGCACGTTTGAAAATTCTACTAATGATGATGGTGTCATTGTTGATGACGTTATTATTATAAATATTTCATTGCGTCATTTCTTCCTCCGCACACTGCGTGTCAATACTAGTGTTTCATAAAAGTTTCATGTCATCAGTAATGACGCACTAATATCATGAACTTGTGCACGTGCTTTTGTACCTTAGTCTATATATGTAAAAGTATTACGATAATTTAGAATTTGAAAGTGCATTCTGTATCTATTTTGACGCTCTACATTCTCACACGTAAATTATGTTTTGTTACCTAGTTACCTGTTACCTGGGCATTCCACTGAAGAAGCCCTCGCTGAGAGGGCGAAAATTTGTGCATAGATTAAAAGTGTAACTCCTTCTAAACTACGTGGTGTTTGTGGATCCTTTCTTCACATTTTAAGTGACTTTTATACTCATGTTGTCACAATCTGTGTGATTAGGCAAACCACTCAGGGCCCACCTCGGGCCCCACCTCGGTACTCATGAGCTTGCAGGTTGGGGTAGTTTAACTCATTGGAGACGTGCCTCCAAATGAGTTAAGATAAGACAGACGCTGAGTTGGTATTCCTCGCCCTGTGCCTAGGTTAAACGCACCAGCGGCGCCATTGATGCTATTTTCGCACCAGACCGGTCGCTCGGACCGGTCATGTGCACCAGATAAATAATAATTATAATAATTACGGTATTTATAATGCGCTTATCTTATAATAATTATAACTCTAAGCGCGCACTCACAACTCGCGCACGCTTTAGACAATGACTCACGTACCACAAAACAGTGGAATACATTACGACGGTCAGCTTGGGGTGTGGAGTGTGGTGATATAGTGCTAAAACTGTTGAAAGAGGTGAGTTTTGAGGGCGGACTGGAAGGAGGAGAGAGAGTGTTTCTGACGGAGAGAGAGTGGGAAAGTGTTCCAGGTGGATGGACCGTAGACGGAGAAGGAGTGGGGGCCGAAAGTGTTAAGTTTGGTGCGAAGGATGTGGAGGCGGAGAGGGTCAGAGGCAGAGCGGAGGGAGCGGTTTAGAGTGTGTGCTTTCTGCACCTGTAATCTCGGAGAAAGAATCACGTGACGTTTGATTGCTTTAAAATAAGATGAATAAAGAATAAACCCTTTCCCATATGCAATCCGGCAATAATGCATCCTTATGCCGGTAGCACCATGAAACATTACATGATTTGGCAGATTCATAAAACTATAGCTTTTTTCCCTCAAAATGGGTGATGATGCGGCAACTGCATCACTTTGTGGCAGAAAGCACCATCGTAGTTGTAGTACGAGAGATGAGCGCACTACAAGTACAATGAACTTGGTTCAGGGGCGTGGGGCGTGACACAAGCCTCAAAGATATCTACACAAAATTGGCACTTAGGGGAGGTAACGCTTAAAGTAAAACCGGAAACGAACCTTTTTTCGACTGGCAATCGCAATCTTCCACGTAAACCTACGACACCACGCTACAAGTGCAGAAGCCTACCTGCGCGCGAAGTTCTGGTGCACATGACCGATCCGAGCGACCGGTCTGGTGCGAAAATAGCAACAATGGCGCAGCTAGTCCGTTTAACCTAGGTACAGGGCGAGGTATACAAATTCAGCCTTAGTGACTGGTTTTCCATAGCCAAGTATATTGATATGGAAAAGCACAAACCACATGCCTGATGTAGATTCAATGTAGATTCAATGCTGATGAGGATTACAACGAGGAAGATGATGATGATGATGATGGTGATGATGGTTGTAGTTTTGGTGATGATGGTGGTGGTGGTGGTGGTGATGATAATGATGATGATGATAATGATGATGATGATGATAATGCTGATGGTGGTGGTGGTGATGGTGATGATGATGATGACCATGATGATGATGATGGTGATGACGATGATGACGTCGAAGGTAATGACGATGGTGATTATGACGACAATGATGATGATGATGATGCACCAGGCTAATCACGAACTATCCAAGAGCTGCTGTCGATCCATCTCTTGGCGTTGGAAATGAGAAGCTGAGATAATAAATACGTAACCTACCTTAATGCATTGCTGTCAGCTGCATGTCTTTTGCTTAATGACCTGTCCTGGACACTGGCCAATCAGTGATACTGATCGAATATTTATACATACACGCGGTGAGCAAAAGGTCATTTAGCCGACGTTAGACGCAGTAGGCGCGAGCACGATCGTGCGCGGGCGTACTGCGTCCAACGTCGGCCCGAGAATCTTTTGCTTACTGATTCTACATTTATGACGCTATTGCTTATGTTCCTACAATCCAGACCAAAAAGGTGACTGCCAAGCGTGTAATATGCACATTGCCACATTCTTTCTGCCAATGAAGATAAGTAGCGGCTAATCTCTCTGTTTGTTTGTTTGTCTATTTTGACAAAGGGTATTTACCCGAAATATTAATAAATTGTGTTGTACCCGTCTTTTCTAAGCGTGTTTCTTTCTCCGTTGGGTACTTCTTTATGTTCCTACAGGACAATGTTGTGCACGAGTTGCTGTTCACGCCGCAGAGCGCACCACACAATGTGTCCGAGTCTGTTATTATTCTTGCTATTATTATTATTGCTGTTTTTCTTGTTGTTGTTATTGCTGTCATTGCTGTTGTTGCTGTAGTTATTGTGTGTGCAAGTGTGTGTGTTTTTGTATTTGTTGTTGTCGTTATTTTTGTTGTTTCTGCTGCCTTTTGCTTTTCTTGCTGTTGTTTTTGCGTGTGTGCGAATGTCTTTGTATGTGTGTTCGTGTTTGTGTGTGTGCGTGTGTGTGTGTTTATGCGTGTGTGCGTGTGCGTGTGTTTGTGTGTTTGTGTGTTTGTGTGTACGTGTGTGTGTTTCTGTATGTGTTTCTGTGTGTGTGTGTGTGTGTGTGTGTGTGTGTGTGTGTGCGTGCATGCGTGCGCATATGTGTGCGCGTGCGCGTGCGCGTGTGTGCGTGCATATCTGCGTGTCGTCATGCATGCCTGCGTGTCGGCGTGCGTGCCTGCGTGTGTGCGTGCTTACGTGCGTGCGCGTGTGCGTGTGTGCGTGCAAGCCTGCGCGTGAGTGATTATGTGTATATGCGTGCGTGCCAGCGTGTACAGCGTGTATGTGTGTGCATGTGCGTGTGCGCGTGCGTGAATACTTGCGTCACAACCTCCGTTTGACTGTGCGCACGCGCAATAGCGCAAGAAAATAGCAACTCAGCAAACTCTCTAAGTGCCGGTTATCTGCCAGGACTAGCCTTGAAATTGAAAATTTGATCATCAATTCCGACACCGCTTTTTTCAGAAGCTAATCTGTCAAACTAGACAACCGTGCATGCAGGTGTATGATAATATGATTAGCCCCGACCCTTGACTAGCGGAACACAGCCAATACCACCCAATTGCAAGAGACATAGATCCTCATCAGCCCCCGCAGTCGCGGGGGCTGATGAGGATGTATGTCTCTTGTCCGCCTCATTTGTAGCCGTTTACCTATACAGCAGACAAGATTGTCCTACACGCGGTGATATGCCATGCGAAGGTTTCTGATGCAGCCTTAATTTCTTGTTGCAGGCAATTATGGGGTTAGTGGGCTAGGCTGCTGGCAGCCACGGGAGATGGATCGACAACGATAGCTCAAGGACAGCGCTTGAGTAGATTGTTTAGATTGGCGCACAAGTCGCGGGAGATAGACGTTACCAAATTTATCGTTATTACTTGCTTACTTATGCTGATTACGCCCACTGGTGTGTTGGGCAGCAAACAACAGCAAAGACAGTCCAACTCTACGTGTTCTTGACCAGGGCTCAGTTGCAGCGGAGCACCTTGCTTAGTGGCTGGCGCAGGACTCAGCTCATTCATGCAACTGAGCCCAGGATCCCGATAGTGCCCAAAGCACGGCAGAGAACCGTGTACTGAAAGCACATTTCCAGCCGTAATTTAGTAGGTGAATCGATTTCAATTTCATTTCTTTTTTGATTTGAGCCTCCATAGACCGTGTGAATTCTATTATTTTGATCTTTTCGAGAGTCTGTAGACTTTTCCTTTAAAGACTCGTGTGACATTTTTGTATGAAATATTTTAAAATATGTATTTGCATCTCGTCTTAAGACCTTTCTATTTGGCTGGACTGATTTTTACCCATCCCCCCGTGAGGTGGCTTTAGTTGCCTGCTCGGTGTTAGACCCAAATAACTAACTAACTATTTCCGCTTCGTGGCTTGATTGAAACCAAGCAGATTCATAATCTCTGTGATCGTATTCACTAAAAATGAAACTAGGAAGAGAGATTGAAAATCCTTTTAGTACAGGAAAAATGAAGACACAACTTTGCGGATCTGAGATATCTCAGCCTCTCTTAGCTTCCATTTCAAACGAAACCCTTGCGGCAATATTTTGTACTTCATCAGGTACTCATTGCATTTCAATGGAAATCTGGTAGACTAAGACCGGTGTAAACCCCTTGTTTCTGAAATCTTAGTTCATTCAACGACCAAAAGCCAACACTGTCCGAGAAACACGAATACAAATTGGTCTCAGCAAGAGGCATAGATCCTCATGGGCCCCAGCAGAATAAATGGACACCACACTACGGCAAAAGGTATAGATCCTCATGAGCCCCCGCACTTGCGTGGGCTCATGAGGATCTATACCTTTTGCGGGGGCTCATGAGGATCTACGCCTCTTGCTGAAACCACTTTTGTATCCATTATACATGGGACGACTGGAGCTCTTTCGCGTACATTGTACGTACGGTGGCAGTCAAGGGGTTAAATTGGTGTCCTCGCCTACCACATTAGCAATCCAGGTTCCATTTACGTCATCAAGTAGTTCATCAACCTTTTCGAAATAGCTAGCACGCCTACACCTGCCTGGAATATTAATTGATAAGATTCCGATTAATTCGAAACCACTGAGGGACGGATCAATACAAAGGTGACCTCAGATTGATTAGTATGAGGATGAAGGCACGGGTGGTTTGCTAATCTGTGCTTTTGTTCACAGACCAGCCAGGGCCGGACCCAGGGGGGGGGTTACCTGGGTTCCGGAACCCCCCCTCCCAACTAAAAAAAAAAAAAAAAAAAAAAAAAAAAAAAAAAAAAAAAAAAAAAAAAAAAAAAGAACAGTGAATTTTTTTTATGCAAAGGGAGTTCCAAAGTTTTATTATTTTTTTTATTGTTTTTAAAACATTGCAGTTTTTAGTCACTTTTGATCCAAGGCACAAAGAGTTATTTATAGACAATTCAACGGAAATCCATTTCAAGGGATCCGTTTAAACGTCCAAAACGTTTTCCCGTTGAAACAACCAAGTAACCCAACCCTTAACCCTAAATTAGTAAATGCAGCCATATTTTCTTGTTCTGGCCACAAGCCTCTTCCAGCGCCTTCACCTTGATACAGCCCTAATCCCCCAAAAACGACTTTTTAGAAAGATTAATTAAGACGCTAAGTTGATAATTATGATAATTCGTTGTAACGAACATCCGTTGAAACGACCATCGTTGAATCGTCCAAAAACATCGTTGAAATGGATTTCCGTTGAATCGACCAGGTACCCAAAAGAGTTGCTTTCCTTCAGTGCATGTCTTTCCGAGAAAGATCAGTGAAAAGACGTCTGACGTCATTAAGGTTTGTGGGGGGAAGTTTAAATCTAGATCTATTTTCTTTGGTAACACTTCACTTTTGCTGTCTCCTCGAAAATGCCAAAACTGAAAAAAACAGATGCTGATGGCAGTAGGCGACTGTCATGCTGGTTTTCATCAAGCTCCATTTCAGAAGGTGGGTACATTTTTAAATCCAATTTTGTCTCATAAAAGAAATGTAGTCAGTAGAACTAGGTAAAATTCACCCATTCCGAATTCGATTCAAATGAGCACGTGGCGATGGCGCCGGTACTTCCTTCCTGTGAGTGTAGCCTATGCTGTAGGAGCTGATACTAGCTGCATATAATGAATATCATAGATATAAAACAGCCCCACTTATTAAAATACCAAAACAGGTAACAATTAAAGTAATGCATAGCCTAAAATTTATTTCACAAAGTATTATGATATATAACTTTAAAAATGTCAATTTAAAGAATAAAGATATCGGCATCAATGATCAATATTGCTTTTATATTTATAAAAAAAAATCTTTGGACGGCAAAATATCGTTTTCAATAACAAAACCAAGGGCTAAGTTATAAGGTATCGTTTTCACTAGTGCAGCTTACTAGCTATGTATTGTGACGTAAATCTCTTCCGAGAGCAGAACAGAACCGTCTTGATGGCTGACTATGGAAACCATAGCCTATCTGACACCACTTTGACAGCGTCGCCATCAATTGTGACGGCAACATAGCCTTTCCGGGTGCGAAACCGTCATGACGACTTCGGTTTTTGGAACGACAAGAAGCCATCATGACGGCATCCCAACCACTGCCTTTTTCACATAATAAAATGGAAAATAAAAATGTGCTGAAATTTTGCCAACTGCTGAAAATCAGCAAATTTGTTAACAGTTACTATGCCTGTGAACAGCGTGCTACAAAATAAGATTATTCACCCTTAGGCCTTTTGTTGATGAAATTTAAAATAAGCTAAGAACTAATCAGAAAACCACTGTTTTTTTATATTAAATTATTATTATAAAATTGTAGTAGACGTGTTAACACCTGCAATGCATAATCATATATAAGATGTTGAAAAGACGGTTCTATTTTATTTTACATTTTTGTTGTTGCTTTTAGGATAATTTCATGTTTTAATTTTTATGTTATGTCTTTGTTTTTGTTTTTTTGTTTTTTTTCTTTTTGTTTGTTGTTGTTGAGTAAATTGTAAAGTGCTTAGAGCTGTTTACAGGTAAGCGCTATATAAGAAAACCTTTAATAATAATAATAATAATAATAATAATAATAATAATAATAATAATAATAATAATAATAATAATAATAAAAGTTGTTTTTCTAAACGGCAGATGATGCAGTTCCTCGAAAGAGACAAAAATCAACCCAAAGTGAGACCACTGGCAGTGGAGTTCGAAACAGTGACATGGGAACAAGTAAAAGCAGTGTTGGTGAGTAATTTACTGCCCCGCCCCCCCCCCCCCCCCCCCCCCCTCTCAAAAAAAAAATTAAATTAAATACAACCTGAAATTGATACGTGATTGAGTGTTTAAATTTAATAATTAATATTAAACAAAATGACTGGTGTGTTCCATTGGCTATCATTAGCCTAAGAAGACTCTACGAGTCATAAGGTAGCAAAGATTTTGTCCATCATTTGGGGGGAGGGGTCTAAAAAGAAAAGCTGTTATTTCAGATCATAAATATATATCTAAGCTTGACTGAAGTGTGTAAACGAAGACATATATATGCTTTAAATGTAATTATCTTGTTGCAGGTCTCTCTCTCTCTCTCTCTCTCTCTCTCTCTCTCTCTCTCTCTCTCTCTCCCTCTCTCTCTCTCTCTCTCTCTCTCTCTCTCTCTCTCTCTCTCTCTCTCTCTCTCTCTCTCTCTCTCAGTATGTGTGACTCTGTGTGTGTGTGTGTGTGTGTGTGTGTGTGTGTGTGTGTGTGTGTGTGCGTGCGTGCATGCTGTGTGTGTGTGTATGTGTGTGTGTGTCGGCGTGAGAGAGAGAGAGAGAGGGGGGGGGGGGAGATAGCACCTGCATACATATTTGCCCTTGCTGTATGAACTTTAATGTACGTAATGATTCTTTGTTTATTGCTTTACTTTGTATTTTTACTCATTTTATATTTTTGTGCGTACGCGTATGCGGGTAGGAATGTCTGGAGTGCGTGTCCGAGAGCGTGTGTTTGTTTTTGTGCGTATGTGCCTGAGTGCGTGCGTGTGTAAGTGTGTGTGTGTGTGTGTGTGTGTGTGAGTGTTCGTGCGTGTGTGCATGCGTACTGAATTGCGGTGTACATGAGTGTGTGTGTGTGCGTGCGTGCATGCGCGAGTTGTGATGTGCATGCGTGCGTACCTGAGTGCGTGTGTGGGTATGTGTGTGTGTATGTGTGTGGTGCGTGCGTGCGTGCGTAAGCGAATGCAGCAGTGCATGCAGCAGTGTGTGGTATGTGTATGTTTACATGTCTATGTCACTTATGTAGTAGATGTAGCAACGGCAAGTTTGAAAACTGGTCCTGTTACCAATAACTTCTACCGTTGGAAAATAAAGGTTCATTGTTCATTGTTCTCTTTCTCTCTCTCTCTCTCTCTCTCTCTCTCTCTCTCTCTCTCTCTCTCTCTCTCTCTCTCTCTCTCTCTCTCTCTCTCTCTCTCTCTCTCTCTCTCTCTCTCTCACAGGTACACACACAATCGTTTTAGTATTTCAGACTTCTCATAGACCCAACTTTTATTTGTATTTCAGACTCCTCCTCAAGCATTGATCAGCCTGCCGGGGGCCTGCTTTCTGAATCCTCTGCCATGCCAATGACCAACCAGCCTGATGTGAGCCTGCTTTCTGACTCTTCAGATTTCTCCTCTCAGATCACCAGCAACAAAAATGTCGATTTTGGTGAAGTTTTCAAGAAACACACGCGAGTCGTTTCACTGTCAAGCCGTGACAAGGAGCATCTTCTAAGGCAACACTGGAGACCATCACCTGGTTTTCAGTTTCCAACAACAGTGATAAACAACAAGAACCGAAAATTTCAGCATGAGTGGTTGCAAAAGTACTCCTGGCTTGTGTATTCTCCTTTCGATGATGGGGCTTACTGCAAGTATTGTCTATTATTTGCTAAGTCTACTGAAAACCTGGGCAAGTTTGTGAAGACGCCATGCAAGAACTGGAATAAAGCCTGTGATCAGATCAAAAAGCACTCGTTATTACAATACCACAAAGATGCAATGGCAAATGGAGAGCAGTTTTTGACAATCATGGATAAACCAGAGCAGAGCATCGCCAGTGAAATCAATCAGAAAAATGCAGAAAACATCGCTGCAAATCGACAAGTTCTGACAAGCCTCTTCAGGATTGTTGAAGTGTGTGGAAGACAGGGGTTAGCTCTGAGGGGCAACTGTGATGATGGCATTCTTTAGAGTGAGAACAGAAGCAATTTCAATGCCCTTTTGAATCTGTGCATCAATGCAGGAGATGAAACTCTCCGGAAACATCTAGATACATGCGATAAGAAGGCCACATACATTTCAAAAAGTACACAAAACAGACTGATAGAGGTTCTTGGTGGTCAGATCCGCAACAAGATTCTTGCAGAAATTATTGCAGCAAAACAGTTTACCGTGCTTGCTGACGAAGTCACAGACAGCTCAAACTGGGAACAACTTTCAATTATATTGAGATTCGTCGATGGAAGTCTGAAAGTTCGTGAAGAGTTCCTGGCTTTTGTCCAGTGCAGAGATACCACAGGTGAAACACTTTACAACAAGATTGTTGAGTGTCTGGGCTTGTGGTCTTGATTTCAACAATGTTAGAGGACAAGGTTATGACGGGGCCGCAAACATGGCAGGAAAGTTTAAAGGAGTGCAGGCACGTTTTCAAGCAAGGAACAACAAAGCACTGTACTTTCACTGTGCTTCCCATAGCTTGAGTCTCTGCATTGTCACTGTTTTTCTCAAACTCTCCAAAGAGACAACGAAAACTTGAAGATACCATCGAAGCATCTCAGCCTGACACGACAAAGACAAAGCTTGTTGATCTGTGCAGAACAAGATGGGTAGAAAAACATGAAGCACTGGAGGTTTACACATCTCTCTTCCTGGTTGTTCACGACTGTTTGGGACAAATGTGTGAAGACAGTGACAATTGGGACAGTGAGACATTGACCAAGGCAACTGGCTTTCTCCACACCTTGAGCAGCAGTGTTTTCCTCGTTGCATTCGTTGTCGTCCGCAATTGTTTGCGTTACTTAAAACCCTTGACAGTGAAGCTCCAGAAAAGAACAAAAGATGTTGTCGATGCCTACAGGGAAATCAAAGAGGTCAGTAACTGCATGTCTTCTATTAGAAGAAATGTCGACACAGCGTTCGTTGCCTGGTTTGGTGAAGTCAGCAAAATGGCAAATGCTTTGACAACTGATGTTGTTGTTCCTCGTCAAGCATCCCGCCAGACTCTCCGTGACAACCAACCTGCGGCCACTCCAGAAGAATATTTCAAGATTAGCATTGCCATTCCTTTCTTGGAACACCTGTCAACCGAATTGGACTCGAGGTTCAAAAATGCTGACCTAGCAGTTGATGGTCTCTGTCTGGTGCCAAGCACTTTAATAGACAACCAGGATGGTTTCATGCAGGTTCCAGAAGGGGTGAAGACACTGGCAATGTTGTGGGAGTCTGACCTACCAGACAACGCTACCCTTGATGCAGAATACCAACGGTGGGTTTGCAAATGGCGAAGTGCTGCTGAGAATGCGACAGCTATCATCCCATCCACGGCATCAGAAGCACTGAAACACTGTGACAGGGATTTTTATCCCAACCTGTTCATCATGCTAAAGAACCTTTGCACCCTGCCTGTCACTACTGCCGAGTGTGAGCGTTCAAACAGTCAGTTGCGCAACCTGAAAAACTACCTGCGCTCTACAATGGGGCAACAGAGACTCAATGCACTTGCTTTACTGAAAGTGCACAGGGATGTTGATATTGACTTCAAAGAGGCAGTGAACTGTTTTGCCAGAAGATACAATTCACAAATGGTACTAATGCCGAGGAACCTAGTGCAGCAAGACTGAACTGAAGTGAAAGCAGGGCCCTGATGTTCATAAACTACAAGGTAAAGCTTTATACCGTTAACGATCAACGAAAAGTAGTGAATAATAATAGTATACAAAACATCTCTGTTGATAAATAAATGTGTGTGTGTGTGTGTGTGTGTGTGTGTGTGTGTGTGTGTGTGTGTGTGTGTGTGTGTGTGTGTGTGTGTGTGTGTGTGTGTGTGTGTGTGGGTGGGTGGGTGTTTTTTTAAGGGAGGGGCAGGTGATAATTTTTGTACCCCAGAGTTTGTCAGTTCGATTGTTCAAAAAGCTCAAAGTCCCCAGACCATCACAAATGGCTTTTTCAAGGCTCAGATTGCACCAGATTGCACCATTTTGCATCCTTGAAAAAAAAAAAATTCCGGGGGGGCATGCCCCCGGACCCCCCTAGAAGGCTCGGCGCTTCGCGCCTTCGCTTTATACTGAATCTGTAACCCCCCCATCGACTTTTCCCAGGTCCGGCCCTGCCAGCACACGGCGCACAGAGTTTACAAAGTAAAAGTTTTATGATCGTGCATCTCTGCCAAGCTGAGCTGGTGAGATAACATTTAAGATGCATTGTCCATGGCCCAGCTAGGTCACAATATACCCATTCGGAATCTCAGACAGGTAATGCATGCTGGGGCGGGTGCTGCACCAAACAGACTCAGAGGGCTCGTGTTTTCAAAACACTTTCGGAAAACTCGGGCATTCAGCTTCACTACCTTATGTGACGCTCCGCATAGGGCGACACTGTGGTGCATCGTCTCTGTCTTAGTTGTGGATTTACCTGTTTTAGAGAGCAACTTTTCACGTTGTACTTGTCAGAGTGCTGTGTGAAGACTTCAGGATGAATATTGTGGACATTTCTAAGATGTTTTTGACTGTGTTGGCGTGTATCTGCGTGTTGAAGGGTGTCTGTGTAGCGAGTCTTTCAGACCAAGATGGCGGCGGCAGCAACGCGCGCGGTACGATTCAAAATACTCGGGAGTCCCTGCTGCTGCTGAGAGCTTTGAGTGGCAGTAGCGGTTGTGCGTGTGACTTGCCTGACGAGATGAGGAGAACTGTGTTGCCGAGCGATGATGAGTGCAAGAGCAGCGTGAAAAAGAGAAAGAGAGGACAGAGAGGGGGGTTGATGCGACGACTGAGAAAAAACAAGAACAGGCCTCCATTACCATCCATGATCATGGCGAATGTGCGTTCTATCCGACCCAAGAGCGATAATATGAACTTTGAGGAACTGGTAGCGAATGTGCGTTTGACAAGCGAGTATAAGAATGCGTGTTTGATGTGCTTTTCTGAAACTTGGTGGAGCGATGATGTGAGTGATGATAGTGTTGCGATCGACGGTTTTGGTACGCCGTTTTGAACAGATAGAGATTGTAAGATTAGTGGGAAACGGTGGCCGGATGGCGGAGTAGGCCTGCATGTTAATTACGGTGGTGTAGCAAGTCAAGCGTAATGGTTAGGAAACAGCTTACAACACGTGATGTAGATTTATTGTCAGTGTCACTCAGGCCCCGTTATCTCCCTCGTGAGTTTGGTCAGATCTTTGTAACGGTCATCTACACCCCACCCCCCACCCCCTCACTCCAACCCCTCCCACGCCTCAGCCCAGATAGCGGATGTGATTAGAGAGTTACAGCTTATCTCCCCTGACGCCCCCAACTTTATTGCAGGTGACTTTAACAACTGTGACTTACGCACGAGCTTACCGACTTTTCACCAGTACGTGACTGTCCTCACTCGCAAGAACAAGACGTTAGATTTAGTGTATGGAAACGTCCCCAATGCATACCGTTCGTTTGTCCTCCCTCCCGGCGTAGGTAACTCTGACCACAATAGTGTGTTTCTTGTGCCAGCATACAAACCCAAAATCCAGACAGAGCCCATAGTGAAGAAGTTAGTTAAGGTGTGGTCTAAGGATAGTGTAGAACAGTTGCAGGGGTGTTTTGAGTGTACAGATTGGGACGTGTTTCTTGATTCTAGTGTTAGTGTAGACGAAGCTACTGAAGTAACTTCTGACTATGTGAATTTCTGTAAAGATATGATTATTCCATCTAAGACAGTGAAATTGTATCCCAATAACAAACCATGGATTTCAAAGTCTCTCAAAGCCACATTGAATGAGAAAAAGGTTGCATTTCAGACAAAGACAGAGTAGAAAAGAAAGCAGTACAGAATAAATTGAGGAAGCAGATTTTAGACGCTAAGAAAAAGTATAAAGAGAAAGTAGAGTCACAGTTTGAATCAGGTAGCTTAGCAGGTGCATGGAAAGGACTTAAAACGTTATCAGGCCACGTTAAATCAAAATTCAGTAGCAGTAGCATGCCAATGAAAGAACAAACTGAATTTTCTGAAAAACTTAATGAGTTTTATTGTAGATTTAAGAAAGATGATCTGAAGGATGACTTAGATAGCATGATTTCCCAGCTTAAAGTAAATGTGGCAGGTAATGTTGAGGAAGACTTTGAGATCCATGGCAAGGCGGTTGAGAAGCTTTTTAGCAAACTGAATGTTAAGAAAGCAGTAGGCCCTGATAATATTTGCGGTAGAGTTTTGAGATTATGTGCCAGTCAGTTGTCTGTTGTTATAGCCGTTTGTTTAGCTGGTCTCTGAAGGATTGCACTGTACCTAGGCTCTGGAAAACATCTACAGTCTGCCCTGTCCCCAAGAACAACAAGCCCAAGACACTCAATGACTATCGCCCTGTAGCTCTCACCTCTATAGTAATGAAGTGCTTTGAGCGTGTTGTCCTTTCTAGACTGCTCGATCAGGTCAAGCCCTATCAAGATCCTTTCCAGTTTGCATACAAGTAAAACAGACGTACAGCGGACGACGCCACACTCACACTCCTGCACCATGCACACATTTAGAAAAACCTGGCTCTTTTGTACGCATTCTTTTTATAGACTTTTCTTCAGCCTTCAACACTATACAACCCTATCTCATAGCTCAAAAACTTCTCTGTTACAATGTAACCCCAAGGCTTATCCTATGGATTGTCAACTTCCTTGTAAATAGGACCCAGTCAGTTCGCTTTCAAACAGCTCTCATCCCTTAGGTCCACTTCCATAGGCGCCCCTCAAGGTACAGTTCTCTCCCCTGTGCTGTTCACACTCTACACTAACGATTGTAGTGGCACTGACTCTACCCTTCTCATAAAATACTCGGATGACACTGCCTTAGAAGATCTCTCCAATAATGATGCGACTTACTTTGCAGAAGTAGAACGGTTTAGTGTTTGTCGTAAAGATAATTTTCTAGACCTAAATGTGAGTAAGACCAAAGAACTACTGATAGATTTTCGAAGAAACCCTGCCCTTGTCCCTGTTCTGATGATTTGATGATGTGTCTGATGAGCGTGTGACTGAGTATAAGTATCTTGGAACAGTTATAGATGATAAGTTGTCCTTTAACGCAAACACCACCCTCATACACAAGAAATGTCAGTCACGCATCTACTGCCTCCAGAAACTCAGAAAGCTGAATGTGAACCCTTCTGTCCTTAAACTTTTTACTGTTCTTTTATTGAGTCTGTCATCACTTTCGGTTCTGTGTGCTGGTTTGGAGGTCTGAGTGTGAAGAACAAGAACACCCTGGCACGAATGGTAAACATCTGCAGCAAAGTGATTGGCAGTCAGCAAATAAGTGTGGAGTCCCTGTGTGAACAGCGTTTGGTGAGAAAGGGTAGGCGGATAGCTTCAGACAGATCCCATGTCCTTGCCCACCTCTATGAACTCCTCCCCTGTGGCCGCAGACCGCTCCGCACGCACACAGCTAGGACACTCAGACTACAGCACAGTTTCATCCCCAAATCCATCACTCTAAGCAATCTGTAGGTACATCCACGCATACCCAAACCTAACTCCTACCCTTATCCTCCTTTACCTGTGCAATCAGTAGGAATGGAGCTTGTTGATTTTAGAGAAGTGATTATATTGTGTTTTATTTGGTGGTGAACATGAACATATTGAGATTGTTGTTACTGAGTGTTTACCCACTAATTATTTTATTAAGGTAGATTTTAATTACGCAGCTTGTGTAATAATGTGTAATAATGTATTGAGATGTCTGTATAAAAAATAGTGAGGGTTAGGATTAGGTTGAAACACGCGTATTATGGATGCATGTGTAGAGGTGGGTGTGAATGTATAAGTGCCGCTCAGTTCAGTTCATAAAAGACGTTTATGTGTGAGATGTGTTAGAGCTATGTGTAAATATTTTGTAGTGTTTACTTGTGTCCATTTGAAATTTGTAGCTGTGTAAGTGCAGGGAGAAAATGTTCATAATTATGCTATAATGTTTTCATGTCTTGTTTGTACTATTTGTTATAAATGTACCACAACCGAATTTCTCTTTCCGATATAATAAAGTACTCTTATTCTTATTCTTATTTACCTCGTGCATCATTCTCCAGTGCTGGTGACATCACTGATTTCATTACTTTTTTTAAATTGCGTTTATTGCTAATCTCGTGGTAATAAATCGATCGAAAATGACATTTAGCCCGTTGTGCCTCATTAGAACAAGTTAGAAGCACTCCTGGGGACCAAACATCATGGGTTTAAAAGGCGGATTCACCGAAACGAGAGAACGAAACACGACGTACGTTTTGTCTAGCGTGTCTCCTTAACTCATTCTACCCCAACACCGAAATCCCCAAATGTTGCCGTTGTCCTCTGAAGACTGCATTGCAGTGCAGGACACAGATCGACTATGATAGTTCAAGGGTGATGCCAGAATAGCTTGGCGCCCATAGGCGCCAAGCTATTCTGGCATCACCCTTGAACTATCATGGTCGATCCATATCTTGCTGTGGTGTGTCTGGGGTAGAATGAGTTAATGAGACATGCTGATCGCTCATTTATCCCAGAATGTTTGTTTGGTACAACAAAAGTGCATGCACAGTCGTAACTCCGAATGGGTATAATTTATTCATTATCATGTTTTATTGTGTTTTGTTGTTGTTATTTGCTTTTAAATATTTTAATTAACGGAAATATTTTTTTTTTACATATTTTAAATATTTAAGCATTTTAAAATAATATTAACAATTTTTTAACATTCTAGATATGTTTCACAATTTATTTTTAACAAGTTAAGTTTAAATTAAATACAAGATCTTTATTTTTGACTGTGTGAAAAGGAAAACCGGGGGGGGGGGGGGGGAGTGGGGGGAGATTTCTCCCTTATCTGCCTATGTTTGTTTTGCAGTGGAAATCTTCAATATGTAATCAACAGTGGATATGGACGTAAGGGCCTTTGCCAAATAACAGCAGATTTGCAGATATTTGGAAGTAATACTAATTTACAGAGATGAGATATAATTAGGAAAATGGTACTTACATCAGGCGCTTTATATAGCATTTCTAAATGTGTAGTCTCGATTGAGACTACGAATTTAGAAACCTTCTATAAAAATGATTTAAGTGACTGTTATTGCCTTCAGGTATCTGCAAAATCTAACAAAAAAATAAATGAACTCAGTTGCGTCCCTCGTTCGGACAGGAGTTGCTGGAGGTCTCTCGTCGACGGCCTATACCCGGGTAGGGGTGACAGGCGTAAGTAAGTAAGCGTCCCTCGTTCCCCCTTTTCACCGCTGATACGTGACACTACAACAGGAAGCATATCCAACGCGATAGCTCAGGGCTTGAGCCAGAACAGCTTGGCGTCTCTCCACGCCAAGCTACATGAGGTTTCGTTTCCGCCAAACGACTCCCAGCAATGAACGAGAGCGAAGTCAAGGCGGATATATTGCTTCTACCATAAGCATGGACAACACTCCAAACATCCCCAAGATGTTTTTGTTTTGAGTGTTGTCCATGCTTATGGACCAAGCTGATAATCCGACGTTGCTGAGAGTCGTTCGGCGTAAACTGAACCTTACTATTTTCAGTGCGACTGCTGCGAGGACTAAAATACCACAGGGATCTCCGCGATCGACAAAAACTATCCCTTTATCACTGCGTGGGCGTCCTTACTGAAATGGGACACAACCTACTGCCTTTCTTTAAGTGATTTGGCCTAAGTCGCCTGCACGGCGTTAAACCCAACTAACCAACTAACTAACCTTTCCTTACTATAACTGGGAATAACCCGATATCTTATTTACTATAATACTTCGCAACCTACTGTCTGTCACCAGAGGATTTAGGAATAATTCCTATTTTCACGAGACTTTGCGTTTCACAGATCGGCTAATTGTTTCAGGTATCAGGTAGAATTAGTTTGTTTGCGAACTTTCTTCCTGCTCTACTTGGGTTTCATGCACGTCTACTTCGTGACGGCAAAAGACATTATGGTGGATGGGTTGCTACACATGCAAATTATATAAACGGACTTTCATGATCCCCAATGAGCCTGCACGGCGTTAAACCCAAATAACTTACTAACTAACCTTTCCTTATTATAACGGAGAGTGACCCACTATCTTCTTTACTCTAATACTTCAAAACCTACTGTCTGTCACCTTAGGATTTAGAAATAATTCCTATTTTCATGAGCCTTTGCTTTTCACAGATCGGCTAGTTGTATCACGTATCAGGCAGAATTAGTTTGTTTGCGAACTTTCTTCCTGTTCTACTTGGGTTTCATGCACGTCTACTTCGGGACTGCAAAAGACATTAAGGTGGATGGGTTGCTACACATAGAAGTTATGAAAACAGTTTTTCATGATCCCAATGTTCAGTCTAGAGGCTACTAAGAACCCGACAGACCCATAGCCCCGTGCATGTTTTGTACATACTGCCATCTATTTCAGTCACATAGATATCAGCACCCTTTAGGTTGAATGGCGGAGACGCCCTCGGCCGTAGAAACGAGTATGTTTTCAACATAAATTGCGCGTACGCGATCTGCCCCACAAAAAGTGCGCCAAGCGATGAAAAACATGTCGGCACTCACTGTCTTCCACACAGTGGTGTTAATGACTTAGTGCACTAAGAACAAAATTAATGACATCTTTGGAATGAGGAGAAGATACTCCGCCGTTTTTCGCCGCCACAAATATCCGTTACCGACATGCTCAAAAAGATGTGCGCATTAAAACAAGACATATAAGCCTTAAGTCAGTGTTTTGTGAAAAGCGAGATTTTCATTGTGTAATACAATGAAAATCGTGCTCTTCATAAAAATGGACAAATGTTTTCTTGGTTGTTGGTTTTTTTTTCAAACTGGAATGAAAGAAAGAAACAACCATAATTACATTTTCCAAAAGAAACACCATCCCAGTAAGCAGAGGTCATCAGGCGGATGTCGGCCGCAGTGACGCCGCATGAGCCGGGCTCACTGCGGCCGACGTCGGCCCGATGACCGTTTGCTTACCGAAACACAAACGCATCGCCTGCTAAAACAGGAAATTTTAGCTCTTAAAGTTTGTTTTTAGTTCGGTGGTTTTTTTTTTTTCCTCCCTTCCTGATGCGTGTCACACTTTCCGCTTGTAAAAGTTTTATTGTAAACTCTTTCATTTCAAATGTCAAGTTTATCACGACTAGAAGACTACGTTTACTGACCCGCTAAGCAATGGAGATAATAAACCCGAAGTTGTTCTTACATGTTTTTAGGCGTTGAAGTAATACATAAGCAGTTTGGTGTATTTACTTCGATTACATTTTTTTATTTTTAAACGTGACCATTGTCGTTTAATTTTTTTTTTATCTAAAAAGCAGACTTTAGCCAAAAATAAATCAAATAAATAAATAAATAAATAAATAATCAAGGAATGAATCAATCAATAATAAAATAATGAAACAATAAATAAAACGATGAATAAATAAATTACAAATTATAGAATTTTAAGAAAATAAAATAAATATAAATAAAATACAAAAAAAAAAGAAAAAACAAAAATAATAATAGTAAATAAAAGACAAAAACACAAATAAGAAAAATATTTTTTTTCTATAAAACAGCTTCTTTTTTTTCTTGTTTATAAAGCTCACTTCGAACTGCTTTGAACTGTTAGAGATATCTGTAAATGCTTACACCAGCTTTGTTAGATGGATAGGGTATTTCTTTCGCAAGCGCCAAGCTAATCAGGCACTGCCCATAAACTGTTATGGGTCGTCCACCTCCGGCTGTGGTTTCATATTCTCGTGTTCAAATACTTTATTCTCTTTCGCTTTCTGCTTTAAAACTAGTAATTGGATCAACCACAACAATTCAAGGGTAGAGCTGCGTTAGCTTGGCGCCTTCACGGGCGCCAAGCTAATCACAACCCTTGAGCTATCGTTTATCTATCTCTATCAGTTGAACACCTATCAGCTGTGTAGTCAATTAACTCATTCAGCCCTGACGCCCTACAGCAGGAGATGGGTCGACCATGATAATTCAAGGGTAGTGCCAGGTAGTGTGTGTGTGTGTGTGTGGGGGGGGGGGGGGGGGGGGGAAATGTGGGGTTCTTCGGCACTGACTCCTTCCAGTCATTTACTTAGCAGTCCCCGCCACCCCCTCTTTTCTTTCCGGTGTGTGTGTGTGTGTGTGTGTGTGTGTGTGTGTGTGTGTGTGTGTGTGTGTGTGTGTGTGTGTGTGTGTGATTGTGTGTGATTGTGTGTGTGTGAGTGTGTGTGTGTGTGTCATTGTGTGTGTGTATATATGTGTGTGTGTGATTGTGTGTGTGCTTGTGTGTGATTGTGTGTGTGTGTGAGTGTGTGTGTGTGTGATTGTGTGTGTGCGATTGTGTGTGTGTTTGTGTGTGTGTGTGTATGTGTATGTGTGATTGTGTGTGTGTGTGCTTGTGTGTGATTGTGTGTGTGTGAGAGTGTGTGTGTGATTGTGATTGTGTGTGTGTGTGTGTGTGTATGTGTGTGTTGATTGTGTGTGTGTGCTTGTGTGTGATTGTGTGTGTGTGTGTCTGTGTGTCTGTTAACGCGTGCTCTCGTGCTTGCGTGTGTGTGTGTGTGTGTGTGTGTGTGTGTGTGTGTGTGTGTGTGTGTGTGTGTGTGTGTGTGTGTGTGTGTGTGTGTGTGTTAACTCTGTACCTGTCTGGGCAAGGCGAACGCTACCGAGCTGCAAGAGTCATAAACCCTTGTTAGCTCTCGCGACAGCTGTAAGAAAATGTAGGACTGGTTAGTTTTATCTCCTATATAATAATAAATAATAATAATAATACCGTTATTATATAGGCGCTTTTTCTCAATTTTGGGGAAATCGACTCAAAGCGCCGCGAACTGAAACCCAACACACACACTCACGTAACAGACACGGATTTACGCCATTTAAGACAAACACAGTACAAGACAGAAAAGGGCCAGTTCAGCTACTGAAGTTACAGAGATTTTTGATCGCTTGTATTTGAAATTTGTAAAGTGGCCTGAGATCGGTACCAAAGTGTGGGGGGTGGGTGGGGGGTGGGTGGGTGGAGTGGTATGCCTAGTGTGGTCCTATTTACATCTGCTGCGTTCTTCGGGCGAATGTCGCTCAGTGTGCAGTCGTTTAAGACCAGTAATTCGCGATCACTGGCACATTAGGGGTTAATATCTGATTAACGCAATGATCAATAACTAGGCTCTAAAACGTAGATTTCCCAATCACTGATTTTTTGGATCTAATTAACCGTTTAAACAATTCAGCCCTGACGTACTACAGCAGGAGATGGGTCGACCATGATAATTCAAGGGCAGTGCCAGATTAGCTTGACGCCTGTCGGCGCCAAGCTAATCTGGCACTGCCCTTGAATTATCATGGTCGATCCATCTCCTGCAACAAGTGCATAGTCGTTAGGTGACGCCTCCAAAATTTGGGAAATACGTGCGTCGGGCTGAATCTGAAAGAGTTAACTCTGTGTGTGTGTGTGTTTGTGTGTGTGTGTGTGTGTGTGTGTGTGTGTGTCTCTGTGTGTGTGTGTGTGTGTGTGTGTGTGTGTGTGTGTGTGTGTGGATGCTTGCAAGCTTAAATCCACTCTCCATGTAGGATGTTCGGTTTTGGTTTTGCAAAGTGTCTGGTCCGTGCAAAGAATAATTGTCCGACTACTTTCAGCGTGATATATTTAGGTTGATGTTCACTAAGATTTTACCAGCGTGTACATTTTACATTTCAGTCTTTCCCATAAGCTATCGAGAGCAGCAGTTAACCAAAGCTTACACCAAAGTAGGTTTTAACTCCTTCCCTGCCAACGAACGTGCATTTTCCTTCTGAAATCCGTGTTCACTGAACGACCAAAAATCACAACTGTTCAAAGGATACGGACACAAACTGCTCTTAGCAAGAGGCGTAGATCCTCATGAGCCCCCGCATTCGCGGGGGCTCATGAGGATCTATGCCTCTTGCTGTTAGATTTCGTTCACTTTTTCTCGGCAGTGAAGAGCTAACTGCTTAATCACCCTCTGTCCTGTGTGTGTCTCATTGAAACAAGGGGCAAGCTTGAGTCAAAAGGGGCCAGCAAACCTGGACCGACGTGTAATGTACACAGGCAGTCTTCCCAATCAGAAAAGTGTGTGATGAAAAATGTTTACGAATTCAATGCATTTTTTAATTATTTTTTTTTAAATTTATTTATTTGTTTATTTATTTTTTTTATCAAAACTCGTCTTCAGCATCCGTGCTGTTATCTCTGGCTGATGAAGACCGAACAGACATGTACGTCATTTGCGAACTGTGTATTATTATGTGACATGGGTCCTGATTTGTGTGCCTGGCTTTTCAAACAGCAAATCAGTCGTCGAAACTCCTTTCGAATTTATGATCCCGTCAGACAGTACAAATAAAAATTGACGGCACTATTCGCGTAATAGCACACATTGCGACGATAGTAGAAAAAGGTCATTGTAGTAGCAAAGGTTTTGTCTGCCCAGTATTCACGAGGGACAAAGTAATTATCGTAGATGATAAGGCCAGTAAACGGAAGCGTCAGAAAAAGGAAAAGCTGCTGACAGAAGCACGAGTGTTTTTGTTATGGACGAAGCTTTCTTTTCTCGGTCACAACGGCGGTCTGTGGGACCTGTCGCCAACTTTATCCGGGCGTCACGCACAGACTTTGTCAGTTTCCATACCAGTATGGCGTTACTAATGGCCAGGAGGCAGAAAGGCCCTAGAGAAGCAATGCACAGATTTACAAGTGACCAGACCTGAAACAAAAAGGTGCTGTACTCAATGTCGTCCGTGCAGTCAACATCCGTGCCGTTTCTGACGTTAGCCAGGACATATCCGCGTAGAACATGTGAATGCAGACAGAACACACACAAAATCAGACCCGATAGGAAAATGTAGGACTTTTTCTTTGTGCAGATCACCTTAACTCATTCAGCCCGTCGCACGTATTTCCCAAATTTTGGAGGCGTCATCTATCGACTATGCACCTGTTGCAGGAGATGGATCGACAATGATAATTCAAGGGTAGTGCTAGATTAGCTTGACGCCGACAGGCGCCAAGCTAATCTGGCACTACCCTTGAATTATCATGGTCTACCCATCTCCTGCTGTAGTGCGTCAGGGCTGAATGGCCAGACAACAGAGGTAGCTCTCTGTACCGTCATGGCCACTAACAGCCAAGCTGATAATACTCCAAAAGTGTACAAAGCCCATAAACCCATTTTATATGCAATAACATTCGAATCAAAAATGTCTGTCGTAAAGATCGACATGTACGACACCCAAGCCCTCAATAGACCAGAGTACAAAAGACACATGTCAGAAAGTGCCAGGGCTATGAAAAACAAGTTCATGAAGTTGTGTCTGATCCACATCCGCCAGAAAATGACGATGGTCATCACGTTACCGAACGTCCCAAACGTCATGATTAAAGGCACCCACACGTTCTTCATGGCAACGTGGTTAACCTCAAGTGTAACAGTGGAAATTAAGTTTGTTGAAGTTTCAGTAGAACGTTCCATCTCTTGTCTGATGCGAACTATCCATTCTGTGAAAACAGGCAACACGGTGCAGGGTACGGTCTGTACAGCCCGGTGCGCTGGCAAAATGTACAATATTTTCCTTTTGAGGTAAAGCAGTTACTAACTGTTATCAGTGAATACAGTCGTTGATCCTTCTTTGCCACGCGAAACACGCATAACGGTTGTGTATCAGCTGGGAATCTCAACGTAGATGTTCTGGTATTTATCAACACACTGGCCTGTCGAGAGAAGCAAAGACAAAGGTTACATAGTTACATCCTCATTAGTAACAAGATGGGATGACCCATAGCCCACAAAGTCCCCATTATGAGAGCTGTCTTTGCTGTCAAGGGTCGCTACCTTTCGTCTTTGACTTGATTTCTTCTCTTCGTCACCGGCACTGTCGGACTTTCTCCGGATGTCAAGGTTTTTTTTTTACTGTTTTAATTTTGTACTGAAAGAGTACAAAGCTGGCTAACGAACTCATCCAATGTCTTTCTCCAAACTAGCTATATCGGGTCACCTGCATGCTCTTCTGAAATGATGTGTGTGTGTGTGTGTGTGTGTGTGTGTGTGTGTGTGTGTGTGTGTGTGTGTGTGTGTGTGTGTGTGTGTGTGTGTGTGCGTGTTAGTGCGTGCATGCGCGCGCGCTCCAAACATCTCCAAGATACATAGATCCTCAAGTGCTCACTGTGCCTCTTGGAGATGAGCGCATTTCTGAGAGAGAGAGAGAGAGAGAGAGAGAGAGAGAGAGAGAGAGAGAGAGAGAGAGAGAGAGAGAGAGAGAGAGAGAGAGACAGACAGAGAGAGAGAGAGAGACAGAGAGAGAGACAGAGACAGAGACAGAGACAGAGACAGAGACAGACATCGGCGAGCGCTAGAAAAAGTTAGGTCATATTTAGAGTATAATGTCAATGTCTGCGTGGTGACAGAGTTGCCTCTTTTACGTCACCGCCACTGTCTGACTTTTTCTAGAAGTCTTTTTTTCTTTTTATTGTTTTAATTCTTTTCTGAAAAGAATTATTTTTTACTAAAAGAATTGAAAGGATACAAAGCTGGCTAACGAACTATTTCGTATTACTGTACGTAACGTTTGTCGACCTAACAAAAGCGTTTGACACTGTGAGCAGGCAAGGTATGTGGCAGATCCTGGAGCGAATAGGCTGCCCCCCAAAGTTCCTCAACATGATCGTCCAGCTCCACGAGGACCAGCAAGGCCAGGTCAGACTAAACAGTGACCTCTCAGAACCATTCCCCATTCGCAACGGCGTGAAGCAAGGCTGCGTGCTGGCACCGACCCTCTTCACCATCTTCTTCAGCATGATGTTGAAGCAGGCCACAGTGGACCTTGACGATGACGACGCAGTGTACATCAGGTATCGTCTCGATGGCAGCCTGTTCAACCTCAGACGACTGCAGGCCCACACGAAAACCCTAGACCAACTGATCCGTGAGCTGCTCTTTGCTGATGACGCTGCCCTCGTTGCACACACAGAGAGAGCCTTGCAGCGCATTACGTCCTGCTTCGCAGATGCCGTCCAGCTCTTTGGACTTGAGGTCAGTCTGAAAAAGACAGAGGTCCTTCATCAGCCAGCACCCAAGGAAGAGCATCGCCCTCCCCACATCACCATCGGCGAGTCTGAACTGAAGTCTGTACACCAGTTTACCTACCTCGGCTGCATCATCACGTCAGACGCCAAGCTGGACAAGGAGCTGGACAACAGGCTGGCAAAAGCGAACAGTGCTTTCGGGCGACTATTCAAGCGGGTGTGGCACAATCAACAGCTGAAAAAAGGCACCAAGATCAGCGTGTACAGAGCTGTCGTCCTCACCACCCTGCTGTACGGTTTCGAGTCCTGGGCCCTCTACCGCAGCCAACTACGACTCCTCGAACGCTTTCACCAGCGCTGCCTGCGTACCATCCTCAGCATTCACTGGAGTGACTATGTCACCAACGTCGAGGTCCTTGAACAGGCGGAAACTTTGAGCATCGAGGCTTTGCTGCTGCGGACACAGCTTCGCTGTGCGGGGCACGTCTCCAGGATGGAGGATCATCGCCTACACAAGATCACTCTGTTCGGCGAGCTCGCCACTGGACACCGAGACAGAGGGGCACCAAAGAAGAAATACAAAGACGGTCTCAAGAAGTCACTTAGTGCCTGCCAAATCGACCACCGCCAGTGGTCTTCGCTTGCTGCGGACCGTGACACCTGGCGCTCCACCATTCACAAGGCAGCCGTCTCCTTTGAGGACTCTCGCAGAGCTAACCTCAAGGACAAGCGGCTCAGGAGAAAAAAACAGAGTTGTCGTAACTCAGAACCCTGACCAGACCTTCCCCTGCAGCCACTGCGGTCGAACCTGCCTGTCCCGGATTGGCCTCCGCAGTCACGAAAATGCCTGCAGACGACGTGGGCAAGCCCTATAGAATCTTCGTTCGCAAAGTCAAGCCAAGAATTAGGACAATATGACATATATAGATGATGTACATGATCGTCTTGTTCTATACCTGCGTAAATTTTTCTATGGGCTGGCGATTGAGTGCCTGATAGGCGGGGGCAGGGGCTCTAACTGTTTGTCTGTCTAGCGCTGAATAATTTCCCTTGGTATGTGTACAGTTCTTACAGCGCTAGCCTCACCTGTCTGGTTTGTGAGGACAATATGACAGCAATAATTTTGGTATGATAGGAAAATTGATTGATGAAAGGTGATTTATTTCAAGTACGTATGCATGTGTTTAAAATGTATCCAAAATTATTGAAAATTATGGTACAATATATCATAGTTCAGAAGCTATTTCTTTCACGCAAATATCACACACACACGGCACACGCGCGCACACACACACATACACACACACACACACACACACACACACACACACACACACACACACACAAACACACACACATACGTGCACACGATCACACGTAGTTCAGAAGCTATTTATTTTACTCAAAGCATGCACACACACACACACGTACGCACGCACGCACGCACACACACACACACACACACACACACACACACACACACACACACACACACACAAACACACGTACATGCACACGAACACACGTAGTTCAGAAGCTATTTTTTTCACTCACAAACCAGATAGGTGAGGCTAGCGCTGGCAGAGTTGTACACAAACCAAGGGGAATCACTCAGCGCTGGACAGACAAACAGTTAGATCCCCGGCCCCCGCCTATCAGGCATCCATTCGCCAGCCCACAGAGAAATTTGTGTATTTTTTTCACGCAAAGCACACACACGCACGCACACACGTAGATGCACACGAACACACGTATGCACTCAAGAACACAAACGTACACAAAACGGAACATAACTAGATTTTTTTAAAATTCGTTATTATCATAAAGATATCAAACGTTTTAAATGTGTTTTATTTACAGCCCTGATTTATTATTGTTGATGTATTATCTTGACCTATTTAGGCATAATCTATGCAGTCAGCTTCTTGTTCCCTTCATATATCCCACCCCAACACCCACCTCAACCCTATACATACATTAGATGCCAGATGCTTCCCCTGGAGCAATCGTTCCTCGGGCCGTGCGCCCAGTGCGGCCGACACCGGGCCAAGGACCTTCTAGCTTGCTGGGTACGTGATACTTTGCAGACGATCAGATATAAGAACACGAGAAGGTTCTCAGCTGCGGACACAATTGTATTATACATACACTGACTCCTCTCTTTTAAATTAAAAGAAAGAAAATACATATAAAATTGCCAAATACAGCCGAATGCGAGAAGTCTTGCATGTTTCCTCATATCTGATTTGTTCCAGCGAGATGTTATTGGTCAGGCTTTGCAAACAAAACATGAGCCACTCTGTTATCAACGGTTGCATTTCAGTCGGGTCTATTTTGAACTTTGTTATTTCTGCATAACTTGAGGACAAACAATTTCTTAGGCATTTTACTCGTGTCATGTTGAAATTATGTTTAACCCATTGAAACCCAAGGCCGCATTTCCCAAACTTTGGAGGTGGAACCTAAAGACTATGTTCCAGATGCAGGAGATAGATCGACCGTGAAATGTCCTATCAGTGAAGGACTTGACTAGTGACGGTATCGCACGTCTGCTAGGTTGTTTTGACTGCACACGCTGGGATGTGTTTTATGAAACGTGTACTGGCCTAGAAGAACTGAATGGCGTGATTTCTTCGTATATTTCCTTTTGTGTGGAATCCCACGAATCGTATCACGATTTATCCCAATAACAAACCTTGGGTGACCAACGATCTAAAAGTTGTGACAAATAAAGAGAAAATGGTGTTTTTTTATGGCACAGTAGAAACATGTCAACGCAATCAGACAAGCTAAACACACGCACCAACAAGAATTGAGAGAAAGTTTACGGCTGAAAATTACAGAAGAGCACGGCAGGGTAATAAAAACATGGCAGCAGTAAATGTAGATTCTGATATTGTAGGTCAAAGGCCAAACTTGGGAATTTGGCTGATCAAACGATCGCTGATGAGATGAATGTGTTGGTTGGTTGTTTGTTGTTGGTGTTGTTGGTTTTTTTTTATTTTTTTATTTTTTTAGAAACTTATTACATGGTATTTATATGGCGCATTTCTCATATTTATAATATAACTCAATGCGCAGAATGTAGCCGCGAACTGAACCCAACAAGCACGCTCACGTGAATCACACGCATTCACTCACACACTGTACGTAAACACAGAACATTCACGTGGTGCTAAGGGCAAGCTCAAGCGAGCTACTGACGGTATTTGGAAATCGTTTTGTATTTGAAATTTTATTAAGTTGGCTGAAACTGATACCAAAGTGAAGGGGGAGGAAGAGCCGGAGTACCCGGAGAAAGAACCCCCGACGGTCCGCCCGAATTAACGGTGACACTTACTAAGAGGAGAAAAATCCGACGCCGGAACCCGGAATCGAACCTCGCACCTTTAGCATTGGTGGCAGGCGCCTTAACCACTGCGCCGCGGACCGCCCCTAAATTTTAATATCAACATTGCTGATCTGAGAAGCACCCTATCGCCTGGTGATCCTCTTGTTATTGATACAGACTGTGACTGGAGAGATATAAATACTGAGCGGATTGAAGCATCATTAACACAATGACTGAGTTAACCCCCTTGATTATATCTTTTTTGGCCCTCCATATCTATGTCTCCCGCACAGAGTAAATACCATTGGAAGTTACCCCTAAATCATCATTATTTAAACAGCCACATTTTTATGAAAATCAAAAATAATACTTAAGGGGTTAACTCAGTCATTGTGTTAATAATACTTCAATCCGCTCAGTATTTATATCTCTCTTAATTAGCTCATATATCTACTGTCGCAATGTTACTATGTACGTAAACACAGCCCGTCGCCAGCTGACTCTAGGTACGACGCGTCAGAATAAAATATGCACAACAGTTACAAAATATGATCACGTCGCAATGTTTTGACAACGTTGCTCAAAACCTTTTCAAATCCTTTAGCTGCTAGATTGATGTACCACACCTGAGTCGATATTCACACAATTTATTTTTGTCCTTAAGAAAATGCACATCGAAAAAATCATGACCCCCCACAAATGTAAATTGGTTTTAAGATTGAATGGGAATAAAACCCCCATTAGCTACCGCACACAGAGAGAGAGAAAGACCCGCTTTGACAACACAGACATAAACTCCACTCATGTGAAACTTACACGTTTTAAATCAGCTTCTTTTCAAGCCAGCTCACCTGTTTACCTTTGTGGTGTCTAATGTCGCCACGCGCCGGCACAGTAGCGCGCCACTGTTCAACTCACTGTGAGACCTAACACTCTATGAATAAGCCGGCTCTACAGCTCTGAAAAGGCTATTTGCTGAGAGGTGTCAATATACTCAAGAAGACAGCATGTTTCGAAATTGACTTCATATTTACTCAATGACTGGTTCCCGAGAAATCACAAACGGTGGCCTATACTCTGCACTATACAGGGAGCTGGAAAAACAGTTGTATAAGAAACTAACAAGTAATATCTAACACACAGACGTACACACAAACAAACACACTTACAAACAGACGCGCAAACAAACAAACAAACAAACACACAATCAAACAGACGTACACACACACAAACAAACATATGCACACACACACACACACACACACAAACACACACACACACACACACACACACACACACACGCACTTACAGACACTCATGTCAGTACAATTTTATCGTAAGCATGAGCTGCCAGGTGGTGTCACGGTTGATCGCCTTTTGTATTGCCTCACGCCGCGCTATTAGCGGCCGCATTCCATTCCTTTTCAATTCAGACACGAGCCGCATTTTGAAAAGGCTCTCACCCGTCTTTATGGCCTTTATAGCTACACCCTTTCAAATCGCTAAGTTGTGTCAAAGATCAACAAGGGGAACGTTATTATTTGAAAGGAGGGGGATCATTTACAAAACGGTTCTACATGTGAGGGCTTAATGTACTCATGTCTGGTTTACTGACAAAGAAACAAATGTGTTTATAAATTATCTTTTTTAATTGCATTATAAAATGAACACAGACGAACTCCTTCTATTAAATGATATTGGCGCTGTAGAAAACATAGACTTAGATTTGAAAAGGGAACGACTTTTATCTGTAGTGGTTTCTGGTCATTCGAAATCTTATCTTGGGAAGCTATATTCAACTGAAGATATACTATCCCTCACGGCTGCTGATTTATTAAAACTTCATTTTAAATATGAACAACACATGGCTTCACTAATGACCCGTGATTTGAGCAAATCAATTGTCTGCTTATATTCAAAAGCTGTGAGTTACGCTCTCCCTGTAGACATTGAAAATCTCACAAATGACCTCGAGAGTAATCCCATTGTAACGAGTGCAATTGGTAAATTAGCTTGCCTTTTATTCTACAGGTTTGGTAATTTGCTCGCTCCTCTGGTAACATTAATTGTAACTAGCAGCCATGTTGATTTTACGAAATTAAATTTTTTTGTTGATAAAAATGGACGACCAACAGACGACCCCCCAAACGACCCCACAGATGAACCCTGTTTCGGACCCTGTCCAGACTCCGATTCACACAGTGACAAAAATTAAAAATGAAGGGAGGGTTCAGTCAGGTAAACGTTTAGCTGAATGGAACAAGCAGAAAAAGTTACAGCTACAGGCGCTAACAGAAAAGGCTCATGTAAGTGATCCGCCGTCAACACTGTCAGGACCGTCAGGACCGTCAGGACTGACAGGACTTTCAACACCCCTGTCACACCCACATCAAAGTGAAAGACCTTCAACCCAGTCTAATTCTGAAACAGCAAAATATGTAGTTGCCGCATTTGTTGTCGGATCTGGTTTTGTAGCTTACCAATTATACAAAAAATACAAGCCACAGACTCGTACAGTGACCAAAAAATTAAACACTCCATCATCAAAAACAGAAGTCTCCACATTACCAACAATACCCAAAGTTGTCGACCCATTTATCATGCAGTAATAAATTTATTATTTTAATTTTTTCTTGCCTAAGAAATGAATGACTCAAAGAATTTAATGAATCTTGTGTATCACTCTGCAGTAATCAGTGCATTAGCAGTAGCGTTTTCTATGCTGGGAAAAAATCTACTCAAAATGAAATCACCAGACCTCAGTAGACTCGATTTCGAAGACAGCGCTAAGCTAATTGTAGTTGTAACAGCGTCAATCGCCACGAAAGACCTTCTTGTTAAACAGGGAATTATTTCCGAAAATATATCTATGTAAATAAAAATAATATGGCGACGATAGCTATTATGGTGGGAGGAGCGATGGTCAACGCTCTGGCATTTAGCGGCTCTAATTATCTCTTTTCTAAAATGGGTAGAGAACAATCTGCAGAAGAAATAAAGCGTCATAATGAAGCGTCAGAAAAATTAGCACAGGCAGAACAGGATTACGAAAAGAATAGAATTGAGAAACTTGATTTCATCAATGAAAAACTCAGGCTAGAAGGTCACGCACAACATACGTTTTCAAATACAGACGACGCAATCCGTGAGTATTTTTTAGTCACGGGTGAAGATATGTCTATCCCAAAACCAAAACTAAGTGACTACTATCAACCAAGCCCAGAACAAAGAAACGGGGAGATAATCTTTGTTCTAGTGGGAATGATATTTGTTTATTTTACTGGAGTTTTCATTGCTAGAAAAAATGGCAGCCGAAAATAAACTATCGAAAATATATTACTCACCATCAGGGTATTATAAAGGAGCAACCGCTATTCAGAAATTACATGCCGCTGTGGGCGGAGATATAACACTCAATCAAGTCAAGCAATGGTTACAGAGACAGGCAATTTGGCAGATATATTTACCTGCTCCAAGAAAGATAACGAGACCTCATTTTGAGAACACAACACCTAATGACACACACCAAATGGACCTTTTGTTCTTACCACATGACACAATAAGAAAGAAACGATACAAGTACGCATTAACTGTCGTAGACATAGCTTCAAGGTACAAAGACGCTGAACCCATATCTGACAAAACAGCCAGTACAGTTGCTACAGCATTATCAAAAATATATAGTCGAGGCCCCTTAAGATACCCCAGACTTGTACAAGTTGATGACGGATCAGAATTCAAAGGTGCAGTTAATCAGTTATTTGCTAAGCATGGTGTACTGGTCAGACGCGGCATTCCAGGCGTACACAGATCGCAGGCAATTGTTGAGAACTTTAACAAACAGTTATCAGAAAGACTTTTCAGTTACCAGTATTCTAAGGAACTCATGCATGACACCCGTAACACTGAATGGGTACAAAGGTTACCACATGTGATAAAAGCAATGAACAATGAAGGCCATCCTAAACCTGCTGATGCTATTAAATTGAAAACAATTACAGAGCCAAAAACAGCCCCAACCCCAGCACCAGACACAAGTTTATTTACTAAACAGGTGAGATATTTATATCAACCAGGGGAAGCTGAAAATGATATAAAGCGCAGAGCGACAGACCCCATTTGGTCAACATCCGTTCATAATATAAAAAAAATAATTCCCGGCGCAGACGCAACAATATATTACCTGTATGAGCCTGCACCCCAAAGGGCATTTGTCAGAGAAGAATTACAGATTATTCCCCCAGACACCGTTACTCATTTCAGTAACTAAGTCGTCAATTAATTCATCAACCAGTTCATCACAAATGTCTTCAGATAACTTGAGCCTGTAATGACCTGGTGCATAAGCTTTTTCCTTACTGTGAAACACTCTTTTCGTGTCTCCAACTGCAAGTGATTTCTTATGTGTTTGAATTATTTCAAGATTATGTTTATTTGATCTCAGTGACTTGTTTGGATAATCAGGCATTAATGCACCATCTAACACTTGCTTGTAATGTTCATGACGTATGTCTTTATTTTTTATCGCTGTTTTCTTGATACCTTTGGCTTTTGACTGACTACCTTTCTGGTGCAGTATAGAATACATTTTGGATCTCAGTCCAACATACTCAACTATAGGCACACCATTTAGTTCATCTTTAAACTTACCAGGCACTTTCTTGTTTTGTGTGCTGTACAGTGGATGATCTTTAGGGTAGTCAGACGTGTCATACATGTGTAGTTCTGTTTTCATGTCTTCATAAAAGTCTTCAGTAGGCACATCAATGATCATAGAGTCAGTGTCAGTGTATAACAATCGACAGTCAGGATACTTTAATTTGAAGTAATCATAATAAAATTCAAGCATCACCAGTTTTGACAATTCAAGAATTGCCATACCAATGAATACTGGCTTGTCCAGTTTAACAATCTTTTTTTTGAGTGACACTGCATACAATGATGAATGAAACTCTTTGTATCCTGTGTACTGTGGCTTGCCTGTAAGTTTAATTGCACCCAATTCAGTTGTGACCAGTCTCACATCTTTTCTATGATGAGGATTTTCCATAGTCTTGCCAAAACAGGCATTGTTCATAAGCTTAAAGAAGTCTTTGTCAAATGCAGTGTTGCCGTCTCTGGCACGAAGGGTTGTGTTCTTCATTATGTAATCTTTCATGAAAGCACTCTGATCAAATTGAATTCCTCTGTGAACTTTCTTTAGTACTAACCCATGTCTGATGTAAAACTGCAGCAAGCGGTAGTGACAAACGTAATTGAATTTGTCATTTAGATTCGGTACAAGTTTAGTGTCTTCTTTTTTTCCCGTCATACTCATTTTCTCAACAGCCAACGGATAATCATTGTGGTAATCATGTAGATGGTGTGGGTACTCCAGGTCGACTTCAAAGATCCAACCCTTCGCGTCGTTTCGGTCATGATTCATAATATTGTTTGTTAACCCTGTTACATCATACTGTGACAAATCATACAGACAAAAGTTTTTCAAGGGCAATAATTCACACATCGCGAACCCATACAAATTGTTAGCGTCCAAATACGTAATGAATGACCTTGACCCAGGGCTTGAGGGGTCAAAGTCCGGGCCGTCCAAATATTTGTTGTTGGCTCTGGCGTAATTGTTCGATGCAATACTAATGCCTCCCCTTAATCCACGTTCTACCATTTCACCCATCGTACGATCAGACAACAGGTCTATAAATATCTTACTGGATTTCAAAAATGCATCCCATGTCATGCCAGGACTAGTGATGTAACAAGCAGGGTCAAGACTGTAGTGTAACAAACCCTTCTCACGGTAACTTTCAAATACATCTGCTAGCAAGCAAACGTCAGCTTTCAAGTACTGGTCATGGTAGTCACCAATCGTTTGACACCCCAACTTCCCCCACGCATCAAGTGCATGTTGATATTCAGAGTCAGAAATACCTTTTCCAGTTAGTGTAGAATAAAATTTTTCTTTTGATGGCAGTCTTGTTTCCTCAAACACAACCCAGTGATCAATGTACTCATATGGATAGACACCTTTCTTAATCAAGTCTGGCTCAAAATATTTACTTGTTATTGGATACTCAGTCAGTCCTTCTGCCAGACTAGCAAGACCTAAAGACAAATGTTGCATGGAGTCATAAAATGCTAATTTATCCAACCTAAAAGTCAAGTACTTCTCAGTTGTCTGGGCAATACAACTTATGTTTTTGTAAGACTCATCTACAGCCTGCATGATGATGTGTGAATCATATCCTTTAAGATTGTGGAAAAAGATTGGTAACTTGTATGTCTTAGGATCTATTTTTAATTTCAAGTTACAATCACCATGTGCAGCACCTCTGTAACATCCAGTTATGTGATCGTGGTCACGAACTTTATCACCACCTAAAGGTTGTTCACAAATCCAACACGTCTCAGCTGTATCAAATTTCAGTTTGTCTTCTTCTGTCATCACCAAAGGCATCTGACATGTTGTGAGATACTGTACTACCTGACTATACAGATGTCTCATTTCTGTTAAAAACAGACAAGCTGCATTTTCACCTCTGTAGATAACAGGCTCTGAATGAAGACCGTCTGACCTAACAATAATGTATCCAAAAGAACACACCACTTGGTCACTTAGTTTTATAGTCTTTGGTAATGACTCTGGAACAGGACCTTCAAATTGAACAACCAGGGATTCAAAATCAGCGTATACTACAAACGGCAATTTTTGCTGATTCCCATAGTTCTTAAAATACACTTGACTACCAGGATCTGGGTACTTAAGTACAGTTTGTATGTCATCAGCTGACCTGCAGTGTAGAACGTGTTTGTGCGCTACGTTTATGGAGGAGAATCTCTGTAAACATCTCTTACAAACTTCCTGTTTGCCATTGTGTTTTGTTGTATGTGAATGAATTAGACGTGACATATTCCTGATAATTGTGTAGTGGAAGTTATTGTCATCGCCGATTAGCAACATGTCAACATGTTTATCTTCTGACTGACCATATGTTGGGGCAATTGTAGATACTCTAATTGGCTGTAACTTGTTCTCAGCATTATTATCCCACACATACACATTCACAGATATACCAGGATTTAGTTTTTCAAACAAGTCTATGTCCTCTATTTTAACAGGGGACTCAATGCCACTAAAGTTGAGTTCATTTACAAATTTGATGTAGTTAGATACGCGATCAGGTCTTGACCTCACAAAGTGTAGTTTAGCAAGTACACACCACATGAAACAGAAATTGTCATTGTTCTGTATGTTGACAACTGCCTTCTTGTTCGAAACTTCTGTTGGCAGTGGCAACCATGATTTACCTAATATAGGATGATACCTAGACTGCTTTAATTGTAGTTCATGTACATGCCCTTCGTGCCAGCCAGACCCCTTCATTTTTGCACTGTCGATTGCCTGGAGAAAGTCTGGTAATAGTCTGTCTCTAAACACGTTCTCTACCTCCGGTTCTCTTCTTGTGTTAACAGTGTGTTGTCTTGTTGATATGTACGATACAATCACTTCACCGTCCACCCTAGTGAATTCGATTTTCGCAACAATCTGAATTTTAACACTGCCTGTAAGAAGATTTTGTTGTATGACAGAAAAAGAGTTTTCTATTGATTCGTAAACATTATTAGTATTGGATATAGGCAAGTCTGTTGTGTGAAACACGTTTCTTAAACCAGATGAGCCAGGGCTTTGTGAATTGTCCGTCATTTTTATTTGACCGACAAAATAATAAATAAAAAATATTAACGTTAACTCTGCTGGCTCACCTTGTGTAATTCCACTTTATTAACTGCAACACTGTCAATATAAACATTTAGTTTGCGTAGTTGTTTAAATATGCTATAACAAACTTCCCCTAACCAGCCATAGTTGGTATCAACAACTTTAAAAGTAGGTGTCTTTAAATCAACTGTCATGTGCTCCACATTTGGATGCTCATCGACATAAACCAAAGTCACACTATATGAAACATATATTTCTGATGGTGCTGAAAGGCTTATGTAAGTCTGTTTGGGTGATATTAAGTCAGTAAAGTGCATAACATCTTTGAAAAGGTGTGTGAGATCAAGCACCTGTATGATTTGTCCGTCTGTCATTTTTATTGGACAAACAAAAGAATAAATTAATTTACATCAATTTACTAACCCATACCCTGTGGGCTGATCTGTCTTTAAAATGAGCTTTAGATGCTTAGTTGATTTCAGTTTATTTTTTACATCATCTCGTTCATGCTTATTTGGGATGACATCGTTCTCTCTGAGACAGTCTTCGAAGCTGTCACGATCCTTACAGTAAAACAAACAGATAAACTTTAACTGTTCTCGAAAATCTTTTAGTACAGCATTATATTTTTGAGTGAGAATCCATACACTGACATTTGCGTGTCTGCCACTGAAGGCAAGTTCTGCTAGAGTGTTTCTCTTCTTGACAATGTCTTTCTCTGCAGAACAGTCATCAACAATAAACAATGTTGGCTGTCCTTCAAATTGCTTGTAAAAATAATGTAGGTAGTCATTCAGTTTTTTCTCAGGGTCAACTAAGTATATGTTGCTGTCAGTCCAAATGAATAAACGGTTGTGATAAGCTTTGTTGTGTTTGATTGTAGGACAAAATATTACAATGTTTTCAAAGTGGTGTATGTATCTTGTTTGTAATAAGTCAAGTACGAATTGAGTTTTCCCACACCCTGTGGCACCAACAAATAAGCCACAGTGTGGATCAAGGGTCATTAAGCTACGGTTCATTTTAATACACAATATAATTTTAATATATGTGTCCACTCAGTCTGCTTTCTGCAATATTGAGTTGTGCGTCATATATCAGGTACAAATATATGTTTATGGCTGCAGCAGTTTCAACCTTCTTTTGTATCTGAATTGTTATTCCATCACTACCGTTCTCGACAGTTCGTCCTGACCCATGAAGATAATCGTCGTCTGTACTACGAAGATCTAACCAAAGTGCATATTTATTTGTCAGGTATTGTCCGATCCTAACATCATACAGATGTAGATCTTTGCACGCAATGTTTGCAGGTTTATCTCTAATCCTTCCACCCGCAAAATACTTTGTGGTTTCGTCATAGTGTTGATAAGGTAACATTCCTGAAGCGTACACTTGATTAGGGCGGCCTTCAATTGTGCAGGACAAATGTGTAATCTTAGGATTGTAGAATTTTTCTGAATCTCTTTTGTATGGACTCACCGGTTCAACAAACAACATAAGAATACCTTTCAGTGACCTGGCTGGTGTGTTTAAGTTTAAGTTCCACATTGGGTCACTCTTGTCTTTGGGAATTAAACTATGTCTAATCACCCTGTCATAATAAATTGGAAGTCTTGACTGGTACTGATTTTGTATGAGTCTGGCTAGTTCAATATGTGTGACAATTTCATATTCCAAGGAAATGTTAGAGATCTTGTATGTTGCATCTGTGGCAGATGATTTAATAACTTTGGAGTAGTCATTGAAAGTTAGTTCAAAGCTCAGACGGTCATTCAGTGCCCCTTGATAATAAGGCAAATGAGCTGTGAGGATTTCAAACTCAAGTGGAATGTAAAATCTGGTTCCATATGTTTCTGCTAATATAACTTCCTTTGGTACCCCAGTAGTTGTTTTGTCTCCGGCATTGATTCGAAGTTTACCAACGTTATCAGACTGTATGCCTTGGTAAACACGATCTTCTCGTTCTTCTCTTGTAAGCCAAAGGTCTTTGTAACAGTAGAACACATCTGAGTCGTCAAGACTAAACACTTCCTGTCCTTCAAGTTTTACTTTAATAGTTCTAACAATTGCTCTGCCAAGATTGTCAACCAGTGTTCTGTTTACGTCTGCGTCTGATGATAGTTCAATATTAAATGCAAGGCGTGCAGTGCCAGGAACAATAACGTCACTGGGACCTAGGTTTGGAAACTTGACTGTAAGTGTTTGGTTCTGGTCTATGGTACTTGGATTGTTCGTGATGACTATCGATTGTCTAATGCCCTTAACACCCAGGGGCTCACGTAGTTTTCTGTATGGGTCTAACTTTGATCCGTAAGACTGTGTCATTTTTATTATGCACAATAAAAAATAATAAATTAATAAAACAATGGCAGCAGGAGGATTTAATCATGAAGATTTTAAAATGGATGACATGGATGTCTCAGATACCAGTATCACAGATATGACTGGAATGGTAACTAGTTCTAGTATGCATCACGAACTGCTAAAAGACAAAGTAAACTCATTTTATGACAGTGTTGGAGCGCGCCCAGATGTCTTGGATCCTAACCAGTTTGAATACGAAAAAGGACATTTATTTGTAAATACGGACAGAGGGAAAATATATCTAACACATAAAAACAATTCTTCTAAGTTTAGAGCTTTAAGTACAATTAAAGGTGAAGTCGGTGGTAACTCTGGGTTGGCAAGGTACCTTGGAATTGGAGGGTCTCCCGTTCCCCCAAGACTGGTTAGTGTGCTTCACGACACGCAAACAAAGTTGCCAACAGGGCAAGAGATTGAAATGGCACCAGTAACAAGCCTACCAGAAATAGCAAACACTGTGATACAAGAAACTTCATTTACTGAAGGTCAATTAAATGATGCTATAAAAACAATAGATGATCCACCTTTGTCAATGCGGGAGATTATGGGATTGGATAAATCACTGCAGACAATAAGAGGTGAGATGGTTAATAATCTTGCCAAACTGGGAGAACTTGATAAACACATTGAACGTGAAAAAGAGAAACTGGCTACAGCAGACAATGGGAATCTTGACACAGAAATGAAAGAAAGAATACAACACAGATTAAATGATTTGCAGATAGAAAGATCAGGACGGTTAGAAGTGATTAGTATTGCAAGAGGAAAACTGAAAACCCAAGTTAACAGAATTAGAGAAACTATTCAGAAAATACTTCACGAAGACACTACTCTGGCTGAGAGACTTAAAACACTTTTCAGAGAACAGGGTATTACAATTGCTAGTTTAATTACAGCTCTTGGGTTTATTATCAGCACTGTAGTGCTGGCTGTCTCCGGTGCTGGGGTTGGTGGGGGTGCAGCCCTGACACCGCCACCCCCGGGCCCACCGGCTCCCACAGATCCAAAAGATTTACAGTCGTGGGTAAAGAAACAGTTGTCTCACATATCAGACTTGCTTAAAAAATTGGCTCTGAAAGCAGTACACGCTTTGCCTGGCATTTTAGGCACGGTTGTCAGCTGGTTGATTAGTACAGCGGCAAAGGTAGTTGGGTTTATGGCAGAACATGTGTGGGTATTTTTGGTGACAGTAGGAGGGTTAATGGTGGGTTATTTAATAAAACAGGTAAAGAAGTAATACTCCTAGCCCTGTTAATCCTATTACTAATGCAGTTCGTTCTGACTCATGTGTGTCAGGGGTTGTTACTGACTGTATGGGTACCAGTGGTGGGGCAGGGGAAGTAACCTCCTGTAATGATTTTAATGTCAGTACATGCGCAGTTGTTGCTCCTAAGTTTACACTTTTATTGAGTCCTAATTTCTGACCAACACCTGCAACAATGATTTCATTATTATAATTTGTTATTGTACCCATTTGGAGTTGAAGGTCAGATGGTAACATGTATAACCCAGTGCCAACTACAAAGTCAACTTTCGATCTAGCATATCTGAGTACGTTTTGGTAGCGCTGTATGCTAGATGGGAGATCAACTGATGAATTTATTGAATCTTCAAGATTAGCGAGAAACTGTTTTTGAGATTCAAATATACCACTTCCATTCAAAATATTCGATTTTGTTAGTGATTGTGCACCTAGTATACACCAGACATATGTTCTGATAGACTCATTGACGCGCTCGACTCCCGCTTGAGTAAACCCGTCACTCCTGTCCAAGACAAATGTGGTCCACGCATTAGACTGTTTCTGCTCTATTGATCCTAACCAGACTTCAGATTTTGATGAGAATGAAGTGTAACCAGGGTAATAATCTTGAGGGTATTGTCTGTGACTCAAAGCGTAATACAATGTACCAATGCCGTGGTGATCATCAAGTTTTTGTGTGAAGTCATACTTAGTGCCAGGGTTAATGTTAAATTCATTACAGATGCGTTCAAATGCTTTCATATCCATAGGGTTGTTATACCTGTTGAAACTGGATTCAGTTGGCAGTGGGGTATGAAGTTCTGACAGTATACGTCTAAGCTGGTAATAAACATGGAAATGATACACAGACCTAATCAGTTTGTTTGTGTGATTCAAATGATCTGTGAATGAAACACCACAGCCTGTAGTAGAACACAGTATGGCAAAGTTGAGTTGGTTTTGAAACATCTGTAGTGGACTTGAAGACCACTTTCTTGCAGTTGAGTCATCTGTTATTGGAGGGTTTAGGTAATGATCAAACGGATTTGGTACTTTGACTTGGAATAGATCTTGTACGCTTGCGTCAGACACAGCTATGTCGAGTTGATTTAGTTGAATTATTTTCTGTTCATAAGTAGGTGCGACATTGTATTTGGCATCCACATTAAATTGAAATGCGTTTGTAGTGGTAATGGTTGGTGATTTAAATTCCATCCTTTTTTATATGAGATAATAAAAATGTTTATTACCTTAACAAATCTTGACACAAGCAAACCAGTGTGGTTAACTAATGGGATTGATAATCGAGATGGTTGCAAGGCTGCAGCTATCCATGAAATGTTCTATACAGTAAAATGGTTTAATGTAGAAGATAATATATATAATAAAGTAATTTTTGATGGTAAGACTGAAGCTTTACCACCCGGGTATTATGACTTTTGTACTATAGCTGAATGGTTTCAAAGTAATTTTAAAATTAAAGCAACTTTAAATCCAGCTAACCTACTTGTTACATTAGAATCTCCGACACAAGATTGGTTAAGGATCTCAGATAGATTTGCATATTTACTTGGATTTTATATTGACGAAGATTGGTGGAGATCAGATAATTTAGATGAATTTAAGTTTGGTATTATAACAATGAAGACAAAAAAACTTAAAATAACTGGAAAACGCCCTGTCAATTTGTCAGTACACACAGTGCTAAATGTTTATTTGAAAGAACTAAACACATCTGAGAATGTTCACAATGGAAAGCCTTCAACTTTGTTGAGATGCTTACCAACTGGAACTGCTCCGTATTGTGAAAGTGTGGTTGTTAGATTTCCTAATTTGCAGTTTAAGAAATTAGGTTCTAGTTTCTTTGAGTCACTGAGTATATCTGTAACTAATCAGGATGACAAACCAGTTCTTATGCATGATTTTAGTGTTGTGTTGGAAATTAAATAATTGTATTTTTGTTTATAAAAAATGAGTGGTGGTCCAAAGTTGAGAATCATACCAGTTGCGTGTCCAGTAACAGAGTTGAAAGATTTGGCAGACGTACAGGATTTTGAGAAGGAGGGAGATATTGGAGAAATATATGGTTTTGAACTTGATTCAAATGGCATGTACAAGAGGAAAGTAATTGTTGACATGAAAGACGGTGAAAAACAGATTCCTAAACTTGGTCAGCTACGTGATGTTACTGTACCTACTCCACCTGTAAATAATTCGCCCTACAACTTAATACATGTGGGAAATAAGTGGGTGGTTTCACCTGTACCTGTTCCACCACCCACAATTGACTGGGACATAAAGTTGGAATTTATTAGTCCTTATGTATACACTGATGACGAAGGTGCCTTAGTGTTTAGGAAAGTTGTTAATTCTGGGCCGCTTATTGTAAGTCTTGTTCCAAGCTTTGCCCCAGACAACAATAGCAGAGAAAAACTGAAAGTTGAAAATTATGAGAGACGGCGGTATCTTCTTACAACTAGAAAGGGTAGATCAGATACTTCTGTTGTGTTTATGCCAGCAAGCTTAGTCGTGGCTAGAGAAGCGGCAATAGTATTTGAAATTATCATGAAATCAGTAACTACTGCTAAAGAGGCTCAAATTGCACAGGGAATTAAACTTACATGGGACGAAACAGTAACAGAATCATCAAAGGTCTTTATTGCCATTACAAAAAATAATGATGTTATTAATGTTTCGAGCAGTGTTCCAGCTGTCAAGGTGGTGGTCGACAAAACAACTTTTGTTCGTCTAACTTACATAAACCTTGAACACATTGATCTTGTTGCATTTTATTATGCCAGCAAATTGTATACTTTTGAAGAGTTGCAAAATGTAATTGCTGATTAAATAAAAAAAAATATTTGTGAATAAAAAAAATGGTAAACTTCTATCCACAACTACCGACGCTTGATCCGACTGAAACAAATGTGATGACTAAAACAACACTTGCGCCTGATCCACATATGCCAATTGCTTCAGATAAAACATTACAGGCAGATGCATTCAGATTAAATAATATTACAGAAGCTTTGAAATATTTGGAAGGAGAAGAGACGAGGTACTCCAGGTGCAAAAGGAGGTATAAGGCCGTTTTCAATTCTGTTCAAAACACTTCTATGGCTATTGGTGCAGTTTCAGCTTCATGTTCTGTAGGGGGCATTGTTTTGTTCGCCACAGGAATTGGGAGTTTGGCTGGAATAGCAATTGAGGGTCTAAGCGTTGCTACATGCCTAGCGTGCTTTGGTTTGGAGGCCTTGAACAAGAGGTTTCACACGAAATTAGAAAAACATGAAGCATTGAGTACTTTGGCGGGTGCAAAGCTGAGCAGTATGAAACTTATTATCAGTAAGGCATTGAACGATAATTTTATTGATGACGAGGAATTTAAGAGAGTCCAGGATGATTTAAATAATTACAAAAAACAGAAGTCTGAAATACAGAATAAGATGCGTAGTCAATCTCCCGTAAATGTTGAAGAACTGAAGGCTAGTTTTTTAGCGGAAGGAAAAAAGATAGGTGTTCAGGAAACCACAGAAAAGCTACACAATCTTTTAAACAAATAAAAATCAGATTTGGTAATCGTTTATTAATGTCATACACTTCACAGAGAGATGTCATGCCACTTACACAGTTTAGGCCTGCACCATCTGCACCACCAGAATATTATTGAGAAAAAAAAAGTTTTCCGGTGCCCTTGTGTCTTGGTAAAAAAGACTTAGTATACGTGACTAGAGTCAAGTTGTTATTAAGTACTTGCAAGTAATTAGGATAAGTAATTAATAAGTTCTTAATGATAAGTAGTTAATAAGTTCCTATTGTAACTCACTTTAAGGTAACCTTTAAGTGAGTTGTGACTTATTGTTTTTACTTGGTATTTTCTTATCCAGCTGTTTTTTCAGTGCCTGTATAGTGTAATAACCACCAGTTGATTTTCTAATTCCTCAGAAACCACATGAGTACATTAAGCCCACTTGTACAAATCCCCCTCTTTTGAAAAGTAATATGTCCCCTTGTTGATCTTTTGACATTACTTAGCTATTTGAAAGGGTGTAGCTATAAAGGCCATAAAGACGGGTGAGAGCCTTTTCAAAATGCGGCTCGTGTCTGAATTGAAAAGGAATGGAATGCGGCCGCTAATAGCGCGGCGTGAGGCAATACAAAAGGCGATCAACCGTGACACCACCTGGCAGCTCATGCTTACGATAAAATTGTACTGACATGAGTGTCTGTAAGTGCGTGTGTGTGTGTGTGTGTGTGTGTGTGTGTGTGTGTGTTTGTGTGTGTGTGTGTGTGTGTGTGCATATGTTTGTTTGTGTGTGTGTACGTCTGTTTGATTGTGTGCTTGTTTGTTTGTTTGTTTGCACGTCTGTTTGTAAGTGTGTTTGTTTGTGTGTACGTCTGTGTGTTAGATATTACTTGTTAGTTTCTTATACAACTGTTTTTCCAGCTCCCTGTATAGTGCAGAGTATAGGCCACCGTTTGATTTCTCGGGAACCAGTCATTGAGTAAATATGAAGTCAATTTCGAAACATGCTGTCTTCTTGAGTATATTGACACCTCTCAGCAAATAGCCTTTTCAGAGCTGTAGAGCCGGCTTATTCATAGAGTGTTAGGTCTCACAGTGAGTTGAACAGTGGCGCGCTACTGTGCCGGCGCGTGGCGACATTAGACACCACAAAGGTAAACAGGTGAGCTGGCTTGAAAAGAAGCTGATTTAAAACGTGTAAGTTTCACATGAGTGGAGTTTATGTCTGTGTTGTCAAAGCGGGTCTTTCTCTCTCTCTGTGTGCGGTAGCTAATGGGGGTTTTATTCCCATTCAATCTTAAAACCAATTTACATTTGTGGGGGGTCATGATTTTTTCGATGTGCATTTTCTTAAGGACAAAAATAAATTGTGTGAATATCGACTCAGGTGTGGTACATCGATCTAGCAGCTAAAGGATTTGAAAAGGTTTTGAGCAACGTTGTCAAAACATTGCGACGTGATCATATTTTGTAACTGTTGTGCATATTTTATTCTGACGCGTCGTACCTAGAGTCAGCTGGCGACGGGCTGTGTTTACGTACATAGTAACATTGCGACAGTAGATATATGAGCTAATTAAGAGAGATATAAATACTGAGCGGATTGAAGTATTATTAACACAATGACTGAGTTAACCCCTTAAGTATTATTTTTGATTTTCATAAAAATGTGGCTGTTTAAATAATGATGATTTAGGGGTAACTTCCAATGGTATTTACTCTGTGCGGGAGACATAGATATGGAGGGCCAAAAAAGATATAATCAAGGGGGTTAACTCAGTCATTGTGTTAATGATGCTTCAATCCGCTCAGTATTTATATCTCTTGACTGTGGTTGTTTGTTTGTTGTTGTTGCTGTTGTTTGTGTTTTTTTTGTTTTTGTTTTGAGATACTTGATTTTAATATCAACATTGCTGATCTGAGAAGCACCCTATCGCCTGGTGATCCTCTTGTTATTGATACAGACTGTGACTAAACATTTAACCCATTCAGCCCTGACGCCCTACAGCAGGAGATGGGTCGACCATGATAATTCAAAGGCAGTGCCAGATTAGCTTGGCGCATATCGGCTCCAAGCTAATCTGACACTGTCCTTGAATTATCATGGTCGATTCATCTCCTGCAACTGGTGCATAGTCATTAGATGACCGCCTCTCAAATTTGGGAAATACGGCCGTCGGGCTGAATGAGTTAAAGAGTATCGATTTAAACAAAAGCCCAGATGGTATTTGCGGAAGAACTTTACAAAATGCGCAAACAGCCATCGGGCCGACGTCGGACGCCGTTGGCCCCCGCACAGTCGTGCGGGGGCCAACGGCGTCCGACATCGGCTCTGGGTGGCGTCCTCGAGCACCTTTTCTAGCACTCTATTGACACCTCTCGTCTACATCCATCAAATCTGGAAATCCCTACTGTCATGTCTCTCCCCAAAAGACACACCTCAAAGAACCCAGTAATTTCGATCTGTAGCCCTGAAGTATTTAGTCATGAAACCATGGAAAACATCAGCAGATTGTTCATTCTTTCTGTTGCTGAACCCCTTCTCGACCCTCTCCAATTTGCGTACAGGACTGGAAAAGGCGTGGAGGACGCCAAACTGTTCATATTAAACACACTACACACACATCTAGAAAAGCCACAGGCACATGCTAGGATTTTATTTGCTTATTTTTCTAGTTGTTTTAACACTTTACAATCTCACATTTTGGCTGAGAGACTGATAAATGATTTCTCCCTGAAACATTATATTATATTGAGCAGTATTTTGCTTGACATAGTGCCGACATATACAGGCAGATGAGATTACGAGACCCGAATCAAAATGTCCGAGACGGTACGACCAGGACATTTTGATCGGGTCAAGTAATCACATCAGTCTGTTTTCGGCATTATATCAAGTAAATTCCTGCTCAAAATAATGTATGTACCCAGTCCAAAACAAAACTTTACCTTCGCTTTGTGCCCTCCACTCTGTGCGACCATTTTAGGTTTGCATACCGAGACTATAATGCACACCGAAACAAAACATATGCATATTCACAAAATGATTTTAATTCAGTTTAATTCATAAACAAAGTTTAGCAATAAAACATCCATAGCAGCAATGTGGATAATGACTTGAAAAAGAAACAAATAGTAGCAAACAAACAAGAAAACATGACTCCACTATAGGTGCTATGTGAAGCAGACGACAGTTTTGTTGAGCTAACTGTGTTGAGTGATTTTGAGCGTTTGGCTGTTCCGTCTACCTCCTACACTAATACAGTTTCTTTTTTTTCTTTTATTTTTTTTTAGCTTGGAATGTTGCATTTCGCGACTCTAGTTTGCGTTACATATCTACAACAATGAAGATTTCAAGTTATAGGTTAGCGTCTTTAGCCTTTTGTACTCTTTGTATCGCTTTGCACGGGTTTCCAAGTTCAATGCGAGTGCCGAAGCACATGATGACAGCGATGGCACGTACACGGACGAAAAAAAGTATCTTCGGCATTGGTGAAGAACGGCAAGTTTAAAATTAATCAAAGTGTTAACGTTGTCATAGTTGAAAAGGATGCATTAGTGTTGCAGCAGAACAGTATTTTGTGATTTATTTCGTACGGCCCAGGCTCGAGAATAAATCGACAACTTTGCGGGGCAGAGCCGCAATGTTTTTCGGAAAGGAAAGTATATCGAGCAAGCTCATGAATAATTAATTTGCTTGTTATACAATATATCAGTACATGTGACAAACAAGGGTAAAAATATGGAGTGGGTACATAGGCTGATATCATAGGTTTTAACAAACAGATTGCAGAGAGTTTTTGTCAACAATCTGTTTTCTGACTGTCGTCTTTCCAGCACTGGTACTCGTCAAGGTTGTGTTTTGTCTCCTCTTCTCTACATCATGTACACTAACTGTTTTAAAAGCCGCTATAAAAGTCGTTTCCTTGTGAACTTTTCAGACGATTCAGTATTACTTAGCCTTTTACAGGGTTCCGAAGAACATCGCGGGCCTGCTTTGGATGAGTTTGTAACATGCTGTGTGATGAGTCCTTTCTTGATTTGAATGTTACCAAAACGAAATAGCTCATCATTGATTTTGGAAAGCAGACAGCACTCGCTGAGTCTACTGTTACACTTGAACAGGACGTTGAAATTGTCAGTAGCATTAAGTACTTGGGTACTATCTTTGACACAGACTCTCATGGAATGGTATTCCAACTTGAGTATCAAAATCAAAAATGCGCTGGACAGGATCGTAAGGGTTGCAACAAAATTCATCGGTGAAAATCAAAGAAGCTTACAGTGCTTTGTAGAGAGGCAAACAGTGAAAAGGGCACACTGTATTCTGGGTCGCAATGATCATGTTCTGACCGCTGTCTCCCCGTATGACGTTGGTTCCGCTGTCCAGAGTTTAAGACGAACAGACGAAAATTCTCTGTTGTCCCTATATTAACTCATTCAGCCCGACGCCCGTATTTCCCACATTTTGGAGGCGTCATCTAATGACTATGCACCAGTTGCAGGAGATGAATCGACCATAATAATTCAAGGGCAGTGCCAGATTAGCTTGGCGCCGACAGGCGCCAAGCTAATCTGGCACTGCCCTTGAACTATCATGGTCGACCCATCTCCTGCTTTAGTGCGTCAGGGCTGAATGGGTTAACGACGCATGTGTGTGTGTGTGTGTGTGTGTGTGTGTGTGTGTGTGTGTGTGTGTGTGTGTGTGTGTGTGCGTGCGTGGGTGCGTGGGTGCGTGCGTGCATGCGTGCGTGTGGGCATGAGCTGGTATCATGTAGCAGCAAGTGATTCTAATCGCTAGCTTTCTTTCTTTAAAATGTGCCTTTCTCTGACAGTTATGAGCAGGGAAGAAAGTGATGGGACTGCAAGCATTGTTTACAATAGCCACTCCATGACACAGCCAGCATGAGGAGCTCGTGCGACTTGTTTTGACAAATCTGGGTGTTGTCCCCTGAAGACAAAGGCTGTTTTTCCATATAGCTACGAGACAGCGACGCGGTAGGCGGCACGGCAAACAAGGAGCTGAGCATCACAGCAGGCGGAAAATCAATTCCCATGTTTCCATATAGCGGCGCAACTAATAAATAATATTAATAATGTACACTTATATAGCGCTTAACCTCCAAATGAATGGTGCTCTAAGCGCTTTACATGATCAAAATCACAGAACAAAAAGTAGAAGAAAGAAAACGCTACAATAAATGTTACAAAAACTAAAGTGACACTAAAGCTCACACTCACACATACACACACACCGTTACAAGAACAGTTACTGCCAAAGATTGCTAACGCACTGAAAATGCATCTAACTGTATGCATAAGAAAACAGATAGGTCTTGAGCAGTGATTTAAAAGCAGACAGAGTTGGGGCATGTCTGACATGGGCTGAGAGGTCGTTCTAGGTGACTGGACCGAAATAAGAAAAGGCACGCTGGCCCTGGTTAGACTTCTTTCGCCTAGGAATCCTGAAATTACGCGTGTCTGATGCTGAACGGAGGATCTTGAAGGCGTGTAAATATGAACCAGGTCGGACAAATATGGGGGAGCAGAACCGGTAATAGCATTGTAACAAATGTCAGAGACCTTGTACACAATTCTTTGAGATACAGGCAGCCAGTGCAGGTCAACAAGTAAGGTGTTATGTGCTCACGCTTCGGTACTCTGTAAATTAGTCGGGCAGAGCAGTTCATAACTCTTTGAAGTTTATCAAGAAGATTCTGAGGAACACCAGCCAAAAGGGAATTACAAAAATCAATGCGTGAAAGAACAAGGGAAGTAACAAGCGTTTTAGTTTCTTCGGTAGTGAGATGGTGTCGAATTGAACTGATCTTTTCAATTCAAAGAAGGAACATTGGCAAACCTTGCTGACATGCTCTTACATGGTCAGTCTATTGTCAAAGATAACACCAAGATTACGGGCCGACTCGGAAAAGGGGATACTGTTCTGACCAACCCTGATCGAGTCTGGGAGATCAGTGGAGGTTGAACAAGAAAATCTTAAGGCCTCAGTTTTGCCACTATTCATTTGCAATTTGTTCTGTGTGGTCCAATTCTGAACGTCTGTGACACAAGACTCTAAGACTGGAACATCTGACTAACATGTTTGCGTTGAGCACTGGCATACAGCTCTGTGTCATCAGCATAAAAATGGTGAAAAACAAAGTGACATTTGACGACAATAGATAACGGCTGGGTATACAATGTGAAAAGGATCGGGCCCAAAACAGAGCCTTGGGAAACACCGTACACAAGCTCAGTGGCATTGCGCCCTTATATCAGCTGTTTAAAGTTATTAATTTTTGTTGTCCTGAACTAAAAAACACGCTCCCTTTACAAATGAACTGTGTGTGAATCAATCCTTTGGGGCGATAAAGTTTGTTGCTCCAATGTCGCCTGTCGCACAGCAATCTCGCAGGTGTCACGTCGCGCATATGACACTCATTCTTTATTTGTGTGTCCTCGAGTCATGTTGCTGTTGCCACCACTTTCGGGTCGCTGTTGCGCAGCTATAAGATAAGATAAGGTAAGATAAGATAAGATAGAACTTTATTGCCATATGTAAAAAATACATTAGGAAATCGTCTCGGTGCTGCGCAATCTAAAAGAAAAACATGAAACACATCAAAATATAATTAAGCTGCTCATGTGCACACACACACACACACACACACACACACACACACACACACACACACACACACACACACACACACACACACACACACACACACACGTTGATAACTATTGTGGTCTAAACGTAAAGGCAATAAACACGATTTGACAGTGACACAAATCACAGAAGACATATCACAACATAAAGCACGTCACTTGCATCGCAGATGAAGTAATATGCTGATAGCTGGGCAATACTGTAATACTATATACATTATAGTAAACAGTGGGACACCCCCACTGAAAACGCCCCTTAATTTTTTGCTCCGCCATGTTTGTTCTGTTGCATAATAATCAAATTGGTTCGACTTCCCACTAAACTGGTGAACAAACACGCGCAGTTTTAAAAATACTTTTAATGCTCTTTCCAATGATACCCAATTTATCTATGGTTGTTAGCTTGGGAGGCTGTGAAAATTAATTCAATCTGCCCCAAAAATGTACGTCACCAGGGAACACACGTCCTTTTTCCTGCTACGTCTGCAGGGAACTGACTCGCTGAAAATTTTACGATGGGAAGGAGAACCCTTCTCTGCCGAGAAAATATGGACACCACACTCTTGCAAGAGGTATAGATCTTCATGAGCCCCCGCAATTGCGGGGGCTCATGAGGATCTATGCCTCTTGCTGAAAACACTTTGTATCCATTATTCATGTGACGGCAGGAGCTCTTTCGCGTTGAATTTATATATTTCAAACGGACAGTGGCTGCGTCGGGGTTAGTAATGATAACCACCACACGCTGCATGGCTCGGCCGCTGCCTTTTTTTGGAAGAGGTTCCTGCCCGTCCGCCTCCAGACTGTACACGTGAATTCAGGATGTGAATTTTCTCTGAACGCAAATGAAACAACCGCACTTTGGCGCACTCTAAGAGGGTCGCGGCTGTCGGTAACCTATGAACTGGGCGAGAGAAGAATTACGTGCACGGGGAAGAACTAACCCTTTGGCTGTCGGTAGCGATTTTTGTGGCGACGATTTCTGCAGGAATCATCGCGACGTAAACCGCAACCGACAGCGAAAGGGTTAAGTCGGTGATTCCAGCGAAGTAAGGTCGCTGACCCTCTTTCCCTCAATTCCCTGTCCTACCCTAATAATGCTAGAGGTTGGGCCTAATGATCAAACCCGGCGTTACATTAACCCCGGGAGCCTAACTCACAGTTTGGGTGTTGTCTGATCAAGACTATTCTCAGTGAAAGCCATGGTGGTTCAAGTATGGGTCAGAACTTCTTGGCACTATAAGCCGAAGTTAAGTGCAATTCCCAAATTTGTCAACTGAAGACTGTTCTGAAGACAGATGGGCCATGATATTCTGGCACCACCCTTAACTGTCGTGGTTGATTTAGCCCTAGACTGGTATCTCTCACGCCTAAACCCACACATTCTCGTTCTCACTAATACCACAAAATCAGCAATGTAATCCAAAAACATTCGCAAATACAATTTATTTTAAAAAATCGTATCATTTAGTAATATCAGTTTTCAGAGAACAACACGCAAACGTAGGTGTCAAGCTATTTTGGCACCACCCTTGAACTAACGTAGTAGATCTGTCCATGGAGTGGTATGTATAATCTTCACAGGACAGGTCCCAAACTGGGCTTGTCGTTCATAGGGTACAATACTATACTCGTCACAAGAAGTCAAGGACCACTTGGGCGAACAAAAATGTGCATTACTCAGACAGATACCAAGCTCACGCAACGCTGTTCTGTGAAGGCATGACGCCGATGATTCTTGACTGCCGAGAAAAAATGAACCTCGCCCAACTGCAAGAGGTATAGATCTTCATGAGCCCCCGCAGTTGCGGGGGCTCATGAGGATCTATATCTCTTGCTGGCACGACTTTGTATCCATGTTTCTTAGACGTCTTGAGATCTTTGGCGTTGAATTACTCTGTCTTACGCATAGACATTATTATTACATCTTGCCATTTCGTTTATTAAAAAAGTTTTGTTGATTGTTCATGAACGCCAAATGTTGTGTCATTTCACGTATTTTTGCGTCATCTTTCATGCTGCTTAGTGTCGTTACTGTGACGCACTTTGAAGAATTTCTGGTTTCTTCGAATACCCACACTGCTTGACGAGACGATTGTAAAGTGTGGTTGATTAACCCGTTCAGTGCCAGATGTCGCAGACTTCGTTTCTGCAATCTTTGTTAATTCAAAACAACAGCAACGGAAAAAAAGAAATGACCCAGAAACGTGGATCCAAAGTAGTGTCAACAAGAGGCATAGATCCTCATGAGCCCCCGCAACTGCCGGTGTTCATGAGGATCGAAGCCTCTTGCAGTTGTTTGGTGTTGGAATTTCTTCGGCAATGAAAGGGTTAAAGTTGATTAGAAAACTGACAAAGAAAACTGCATAATTATAAAGCTGTAGAAAGTGTTCCTTGTCTTTTGTGACTAGTTTAATAGAACAGGGAGTAGATAGTTCATCAGACACGATTCTGAATTAGTGGACATAGGTCAGTTATGAGATTCGATAAAGAGATGGAAAGTGTCTGATTAGTTCGTAACTATTCCGCTCTGGGCGCTTTGTCCCAGTGGCGTACGAACAAGGTGTGTGTGTGGGGGGGGGGGGGGGGGAAGAGAGAGAGGGGGGACGGGAGGGCCCTGGCCCGCCAAAGTATTTCCTCCCCAACCCCTACCCCATTATTTTGTTCAGAATTTTTTGTATTTATTTATTTATTTATTTATTTATTTATTTGTTTCTTGAGAAAAAAATACTTTTGGAGGAAAAATATCCACACACAGACACACACATACACCCTCCTCCCCACTGTTGTTTCTTTACATTCGAAAGCTGGAAACTAACATGTCAGGGACACTGGGCTTTCCAAATGAAAAACAGCTTCCCGTGCCATTGTGTCCTTGTCATTCGGAAACGTTTTTCTACATTTTGTTCTTTATGTCCTTGCATTTCATACGCTTCGGAAGTTTGGTCTCAATAAACCATTTCAGAGCCAGTATCCACAAGCTGAATTTTTAAGCCGTACTAAATCTTATCTGTCCAAAGTTGCACACTCGAGTCAGCAAGAGGCACATATCCTCATGAGCAGTTGCGGGGGCTCATGAGGATCTATGTCTCTTGCGTTGCATTTATACTTGTTATAACAGTGAAAGGGTTAGCCTGTCTGATTATTCTTCAGATTGAAAACAGCTATCTCCCCTTCCACGCCCTTTTTTTTTACTTTTCATACACCCTCGATTCATAAAACGTAATCAATTCCCATCAGTCAAGGGCGGCAGCGTCAGACAGGGAAGGGAGATAACGAACAAGGGGGAGATAATATAAGACCGGCCGAGGTTAGGTTCGCGCGTGAGGACACGGGAGGAGAGCGGGGGTGGAGTTGGGGGGGGGGTGAGAGGAGAGGTTGATGGGAGCTGTAATACCACGCAGAGGCGGAAATATCCGACACGGAAACGAATTTGACAGAAGGATCCGCGAATTATAAGAGATATACTGTCCCTCAATTTTCCTGCCGACAATTTGCTGCCACGTGATGATAACCCTGGCAAATTTTACTGTCACTTTAACAGCGTTGGGCGGTTGTTGATATTTGACAGCCAGAGCCAACCGTGAGACTTAAACACCACTTAGTATCACTAAATTTGTAAATTTCATTATAGTGCCAAATGGAATGGTAAGCCTCAACAGTGTTTTGCTGTCTCTCTCATCTTATCTCGCATCGACTACTGCAACTCTCTCCTGTCCGGCCTCACTCTCCAACGCGTCCAGAACAATGCTGCCCGCCTCGTCCTCAGAAAGAAAAAATCCGACCACATCACACCCCTGCTCAAACTCCTTCACTGGCTCCCCATCCCCCAACGCATCCAATACAAAATTCTGTCTCTCTGCTACAAATCCCTGAACAACTGCGCTCCTGCCTATCTCTCCAACTTACTTCACCCCTACACACCTTCCCGCTCCCTCCGCTCTGCCTCCGACCCTCTCCGCCTCCACATCCCTCGCACCAAACTCAACACTTTCGGCCCCCGCTCCTTCTCCGTCTACGGTCCATCCACCTGGAACACTCTCCCACTCTCTCTCCGTCAGAAACACTCTCTCTCCTCCTTCCAGTCCGCCCTCAAAACTCACCTCTTTCAACAGTTTTAGCACTACATCACCACACTCCCCACCCCAAGCTGACCGTTGTAATGTATTTCACTATTTGTGGTACGTGAGTCATTGTCTAAAGCGTGCGCATGCGTGCGCGAGTTGTGAGTGCGCGCTTAGAGGTATAATTATTATAAGATAAGCGCATTACAAATACCGTAATTATTATTATTATTAATTATTATTTTTATTATAGCCCGGGGTAGTGTTTAATTAATTTGTTACAGTAAACTCTGCTAATAAAAACGTTAGGTGTGACAAATATAGGATAAAACAGTGCTTTTTCAGTGGCTCCGACGACAGGTTATCTTTATAATTTACTCCGCTTAAAACAAACTCTGGACATAACAAAATTGGCGCCCTTTCGTATAGTCTACTTCGCTTATTACAGGATCAGTATTACAACAGCCGAATATAACAACGCTGTTTATTCAGCGGTTACGACAACACCCTTTTTCTACTATGTATTTACTCCGCTTAGAATAATCTTCGGATATAACAACAACAAAACCGGTGCCTTTTGTTGGGGCCCTTTCGCTACTTTGCATTTTACAAGGTCAGATATGACAAAAACCGGATATAGCAACAACAAAACCGGTGCCTTTCGTTGGGGCCCTTTAGCTACTTTGCATTTTACAAGGTCAGATATGACAAAAACCGGGTATAGCAACAACTTTGTTCAGTGGTTCTGACCACACTTTAACCTGTGCAAAACACTCCGCTTAGAACAAACTTAGGTTATGGCAACAACGAAATTGGGGTCCTTACGTTTGATAAGCATAACTGCTTAAAGGTTGTGCTTGACTGACTTGGCGCTAAGCGCCAAGTCAGTCAAGCACAACCTTTAAGCCTTCACGTTCAGTCTCATCTCGGCGATATATAGCTCGTAATTAATGCTTCTGAATGTTGCCGTCATTTGACATAAGCCCACACATCCATTTTTGTTTTGAACAGCTAGACTTTCATTGTAAAACAATGAAAATATCGCTTTCTCAAAAATGGTTATACTGGATCTTGCCAGAAGAGGACAGAATTGTGAGCGATTTTGGTCGGGACATAAAAGGAGGTGATGGTATTGGAAAATCTATAAGTGGGCGTCAGCTGCTGCTGCTATGTCTTCCTCATTTTGACACCTGAAGGACACTCACAGTGGATAACCGATCATGCAGTACTGCGTACTCTGTGCTGCTACATCACAGAGAATAACCTAGCGAAGAAAGAACACAATACGAAAGGACAGTTACAATCCAATTGCGTTTTAAGTGTCTTTTCTAAGCGTGTTTCTTTCTTCGTTGGGTTATTCTGTGCATTTTACACGCAGTCATCTTTTTGGTCTGGATTCGATAGAACACACACGAAAGATACGTCGTACTGAAGTTTAAAAACAGTCAAGAATGCTACTTCGTACTGCATTGATAGCGCACAAAAGAAGAATGCTTCGTACACAAGGATACTTCGTACTGCATTGATAGAGCACAAAAGAAGAATGTTTCGTACTACCTTAATAGAACACACAGGCAGGGGCGGATTCAAGAGAGGGGTGTGGACGGGGGGGGGGAGCCAAATTCGCTCCCCTTCCCCCCCCCCCCACTCCCCGTACGTCAGATTTACAGACCTAGACACACACGCGAGTGCGTACGCACGCGCGCGCGCACGCACACACACACACACACACACACACACACACACACACTATAGTTTTACAACGATAAAAGTTTTTTTTAATGCAAAAAGGGATCAAATAACAGAAGGAGGCCGCAACACTAAAACACCTATTAACCCATACAGGCCAGACATGCTACGACAGCATGTAATCGACCATAACAGTTTAAGGGTGGTGTAAGAATAGCTTGGCGCACATAGACGCCAAGCTCTTCCGACATCACCTTTGAACTATCACAGTCGACATGTATCTAGACCTGTGACTTAGAACTGAGCACACTCCAGGGTCCGCACATCAGTGTTGTTCACATGCAACCTCGTCAATGATATTTCGTCTTTTCTGACTAAAGTCACACTCACAGTCTGTTGCCAGTCAGAGAAGTATGCCAATCTACTTTTCCCTCCGCAAACAAAAAGGATGGGAGGAGAATCTTGCGGGGCTGCTTGACCGCAAAGTCCCTTGCATATGACATTAGTAGAAAGACAACATCATGACTGGTAAATCCAAACAAGTACCTTTTGTCAATAATAACGGGCAGAATCGTGGAAGCTTATGCGGCGGTGACAGGCAGTAAACTGTTGTATGCGAAATCAGACGGACGGGTTGTCTTGACGAAGTTGTACAGAAACAATGGACGGGGATTGAATGGCACACAGCTCTGGTTTTGCTTTGTTTTGATTTGATTTGATTTGATTTAGGTTGTTTTGTTTTGTTTTGTTTTGTTTATGTTCTATTTCTTCGGATAAAGCGATCGTCGCTACCTATGAGCCTATTCATTGCAGTAATACGGTTACAATGTAGCCCATGTAGGTAGGCTGCGTGTGTGTATGTGTGTGTGTGTGTGTGCGCGCGCGCGCGCGCGTGCGTGTGTGTGTGTGTGTGTGTGTGTGTGTGTGTGTTTGTGTGTGTGTTTCGTGTTAGGAATGCGCCTACATGGTGCGAGCAGGCGTTTATTTAAAGAGTGAGTGCGTTCTAATTTTTCTCCTTATTATTTTGATGTGCTGTAAAGCGCTCCGAGCTTGCTGTTCGTGGGGAAGGGCGCTATATAAAAACTATGTATTATTATTATTATTATTATTATTATTATTATTATTATTATTATTATTATTATTATTATTATTATTATTGTCAAAGCTAGAGAAGATTCACGTTGGCGGCAAAAGGCTAAACTAACTTGAACCGGAACTGTCATAAAGACGTGAGACTCTTGTGAAAGGCATCCGTTACATTATCCTCGTCGCGGACAAAGACGGCCGGTGAAGTGTACTCCATTGAATCAGCAGTCAGAGGTCCGATTAAAAGGTGACACCATAATAGTCTACCCCATCCACAAAGCTGACCTCTCGCTTTCTGATTGGATAATTGCCTCATCCGGGCGTGTCATCAGTCATAGGCATATCTACAGATGACTGTCTCAGTCTGAGGATGGTATATGTCTATAGCATATCAAGAGATATGACTTTTCTGGAGCCCCTTTGGATGCAGGTGCGCATGAAACTCTATGGTTCTACTGAGGAGCCTTATATCAGCACGGACTGAATTTTTACCCACAATTGGGGTGGACCAACACTCAAGGAATTACATCATATGGCTGACTCGGAGTGAGGATGCGATGCTGATGATGTCGCACAGTGAGAGATAGTACTTTTCATGAGCCCTTTTGACAGCGGGGGCATTTGACACTCTGTTTCTGGCTGAAAGACTATGACGCTTTTAGTGCGAACTGAGGTTATTTGACTAGTCACGACACATTAGGCCCACCCACTGATTCAGTACGTAAGAGAGGTCAAGAAAGGTCAATACAAATTATACCCCAACCGAGTCTGATCAATATGCCTTTGTTAACCGGAATGCAATAGCAATATATGCAGACACAGGCGGTAAATCTACGATTGTTTTGAACGACTGCTTTCATTACCACTTGCAGTGAAGGGGGTAACTCATTCAATGCGCTCAGCATCGATAGCTGCGAAAGTGCAGTATAGCGTTGCCGCCGGCAACGCTAAACGACACTTTCGCAGCTATTGATGTGGAGCCCCTCGAATGAGTCAAGTCCTCGGATCGGTCGACTTCACTTATAACAAGGTTGGACATTACCAAACGCTAAACGACACTTTCTAACAAGGTTGGACATTACCAAACGCTAAACGACACTTTCTAACAAGGTTGGACATTACCAAACGCTAAACGACACTTTCTAACAAGGTTGGACATTACCAAACGCTAAACGACACTTTCGCATCTGCTGATGCAGGGCGCCTTGAATAAGCTAAGTACTCGATCGACTTCGCCTATAACAAGATCGGGGATAACAATTATAGTCGGATACAACAACTTTTTTTCAAAGATCCCGACAACGCTTTTTTTTAATACATATTATTTCTCTTATATCAAACCTCTGCTATAATATTATTAACCCATTCGAGACGTACAGCCTAGACGTAACAAAAACATTGCGATCCTCAGGCGATTTGTTATATACATCCGAAGTTTATTGCACTTAGGAATCACTAAACTGTCCGCCGTGAGATGGCCTTAGTTGCCTGCTCGCCGTTAAACCCAAATAACAAACTAATAACTAACTAAACTTTATGGCTTGCCGTTTAGATTTAGCTCGCTACAATGCATCATTAGAATCTAATAGTGAGGTTTCGTTTAAAACGAACGACTCCCGACAACGAACGCAATCAAAGTCAAGGCTGATAACCTGCTACTACCATAGAGAAGAACCCAACGGAGAAAGAAACACGCTTAGATAAGACAGTTAAAACACAATTTATTAATATTTCTTCAAAATAGACAAACAAACAAATATAGAGATCAGTAGCTACTTATCTTCATTATCGCAGAAGGAATGTGGCAACTGAAGGATGTGACGTAAAATAAAAGGAGAATGAGAACAAAGGTGCGGAAATAAGAAGTAAAATAAAAATGACGTCAACTAAAAACGCATGAGAGATTTAGACAAAGAGAAAGCGACCACCAGCTAAAATGAGAGTGTCTGTATAAGCGCGAACGTGCGCGAGCAAACGTGAATGCGTGTGCGTGAGGCCAGAAAGAAAGAAAGGAAGAAGGAAAGAGAGAGAGTCACCTTTTATAGTCTGGATTGTTTGTACCATAAGCATAGACAACACTGCAAACATCTCCAAGAGACATAGATCATCATGAGCTCAGAGTAATCATGAGGATCTATGCCTCTTGAAGATGTTTGAAGAGTTGTCTATGCCTGTTGTGCAAGCTGGTTATCCGCCGTCACTTCGCTCTCGCGAGTCGCTCGTCGCAAACGTGAACTCACTATTGCCTCCCGCAGACGGGCGAACCAACTCTCCGAGTAACATCAGTAATGGGTTCATCCCAACCAGTTTATTGTCGATTTCTCAGTACGGAGTACAGATCCGGGCTGGCAGCAATTAATGCCTAATGGCAGGACTGGCTGTTCCCTTAATCTCTTCACTGCCGAGGAAATAAAAAATAGTGGACGCGATCCAAGGCAAGAGACATAGATCCTCTTGAGCCCCCGCATTCGCGGGGGCTCAAGAGGATCTATGTCTCTTGCTAAGACCACTTTGCATCAATGTCCGAATGACTTGGACGGTTGTGTCTTTTGGTGCTTGAATAAGCAAGGACGTCCTCCAGGAAGAAAATATGCGCTCTCGTCCTCCAGGAACAAAATATGCGCTCAGTTGCAGGGAAAGAATTTTAACTACGTCTGGTGATCGATAGAGTCTCTTACTTATTTTTCGATTGATGAGTTAGTACCAGCAAGAGGCAAAAATCATTATGAGCCTTCGCATCTGCGTGTGCACATTACGTTCTTTGCCTCATGCAGATACGGAGGGTGGAAGGATGCGGGTGGGGATGGCGGGAGGGGGGGGGGAGGAGGTGGGGTCGCGTTTTCCAACTTGATGAGCGCAAAAGGGATGTTGCTTACTTATTTTTCGATTGATGATTTAGTGTCAGAAAGAGGCGACGAACATCATGAGCCCCTGCATCTGCGCGGGCTCATGATGACCAATGTGTCTTGTAGATATGAGGGTTGTGAAAAGTGGGTGGATGGGGGAGTGTTCGCATTGCCAGTTTTGATGAGCGAAAGGTAATGACCCTTACTGTACTTATTTTTCGATTGACGAATTGGCGTCAGCAAGTAGCAAAGAACCTTATGCGCCCCTTGCCCATATCTTTCAGATATTATGGCAGGGGCGGAGATCGGGGGGGTGGGGGGGGAGGATTTCAGTGGTTTCGACTCCTCCCCCTCATTCCCCCTAATTTTTAATTCTGTAACTCATTAGAGACCTGCCGCCTACGTAAGCGGCACGTCTCCAGTGAGTTAAATTCATAACACAGTCCATTTTGGGGGAGGTGGGACCAAACCCCCCATCCTCCCCTTCCCCTCCCTCCCCAATTGCTTGATATTTCGGCGAGTGGTGAAGGTCATGACTCAAGCTTGGGCTACACCCCCCCCCCCCCCCCCTCCCGTTGTTTGATTTTTCGTTCACTGGAAGTGCACGATTGAAGGTCCTCGAAGTAACTGTTCCGCCCCTGTGGGATGGGGTTCTGGCTGTTTGCAGTTGCCAGGTTATGGTGACCGACGCAGTTAGCAAAGCTCCTCGGGCCGACGTCGGCCGCAGTGGGCCACCCACTACGGTCGAGGTCGGCCCCAAGGGTTTATTGCTAGCTGATGCAAGGTAATGACCCTTACTACTCGCTCTCTCTCTCTCTATCGATTGCTGAGTCAGTGACAGCAATTCAGTTTCAGTTCGGTCAAGAAGGGATCTCTGCCCTGGGATAAGCCCATGCTGCGCTCCACCCGACCCAGCAGAAGTATTCCCAGAGCTCTTTTTGATACCGTGCCAATATTGGTCACGCGCTAGCAAAAGGTCAAGAACATCATGAGCGTCCCCAGCATCTGCGCAGGATAGTGCAAGGGTTAACTGAAGATCTAGCGTTGTCTGCATCTATTTGGTTGAGTGCTGGAGAGGAGAGAGAGTTGACGGGATGGGTTAAAGGGTGAATTCCCAACGTTATGTGGTTAACTGACTGCCCTCAACTGAACAGCCCATGTCGAATTATGTCTGCAGACGTTTACCCAAGAAATAGGATTTTCGTCAAAATGAAGTGATGTTGTAAGCAATTGCGGCGAGACGTCATCGATTTGCCAGATAGGGCATTAAGCGAAAGCTCCTCGGGTCTCCACGTCAGGCCCCAGTTAGCTGCGGCCGGCGTGGCCTGTGGAAGTTTTGACCACCGGTTTGATTGCACCGTCTGGGGTTGAGCACCTCTATCCAGTATTTACAATCGCTGAGGCTAACTTACCCCTTTGACTACTCGAGCATAGCACCGACGCAAGATAATGCAAGAGGCATGGATCCTCATGAGCCCCCGCATTCGCAGGAGCTCATGAGGATCTATGCCTCGTGATGGACCCATTTATGTCCTTGTACCTCGTGGACGGACTTGAAGTGCAATGTGGTTTCTGAGATTGCATTGCGAGCCCGTAGCTGACAGAAGGATGATAGAAAAAGTTATCTGCTAAGCACTTTAACACGACGATTGGGACGTATTGACCTAGAAAGCAAAGGTCCTCGGGCCGACGTCATTCACAGTGGGCCAGCGCACGACTGTGCGCGGGCCCACTGCGGCCGACCTCGGCCCGAGGGACCTTTGCTTAATGGGGACGGCTTGTCATAGGGCCTGCTTAGCTTGGTGGATACTGACAGATTTAGGTCTTGACAGACAGTATATTGACTGGTTGGTTGGTTTTTGGTTGGTTTTTTTTTTGGTATGTTGGTTGGTTGGTTCCTTGCTTGGTCGCTTTGCTTGTTGCTTGGCTGGCTGTTTGGTTCGTTGGCTGGCTGGCTGGCAGGCAAGTTGGTTGGCTAGTTGGTTGGTTGATGGCTGGTGGTTGGTTGGTTGGTTGGTTGTTTGGTTGGTTGGTTGGTTGGCTGGTTGGTTGGTTGGCCAGCTAGCTGGCTGGCTGGCTGGCTGGCTGGCTGGATGGATGGATGGATGATTGCCAGGATGGTCGAACTGGCTGGCTGCTAGATGGTTGGTTGGTTGGTTGGCTTCCTGGCTGGTCGGTCGGTTGGTACAATGTGAAGATTAAGCAAGTGTTTGTTTGTTTGTTTGTTTGATTATTTATTTGTTTGTTTGTTTGTTTGTTGTTTGTGTTTTTCTTTCTTTTTTTTTTTTAATCTGTTCCGGGGTTTTCTCTCAGCACTATCAGATAAAATAAACCACTTCCATTTGAGCTCATCTTCTTGCGTGAACCTGTCAGCCTAGAAAAAACTGTGAAAGTTTTCACTCTGTAAGTGTATGGTTTCCTTGTGACAGAGACGAAATGTTTTATATCGAGCTTCATGACAATGCGACAGCTATCACAATGCTCGTGGACATTTAGTTTAGTCTCAGAGTGTTTTGTTACAAAGTGACAAATTGGTTGGCCTACAAAGCTCGCGGAGAATCCTTCCTAAGTCTACATGAGCGTTGTAGCAGGTGTTACTAAGCAGCTGGAGGCTCTACAAGCTTTGTGACAACCAACAATTTATTTTTTTTTAAACATTGTTTAAGATACCATAACGCATAAATCTGAAGACACGTTTCAACACCATGTGTGTGTGTTATGCCTTGTCGATACACATAATGAGCTGTAACAGCAGTTTGGACACGCAGCAAAAGCATGCACGTAACCGCACTTATTTATTATGCGTGTTAGCGTGTCAATCTATTTCTATCTGTTTCTCGTATTTCATGTGGATCCCACTTAATCTTACACTCCTGTCTGTTAGGTTTGAAATCAAATCGATTTTTGTGTATTTTATACACACAAGCAATGCTGCATTTTGATGACCTTTTTCAACATGCATTGCCCAATTATATAGGAAAGTATATTTCAGAAGTGTCGAACTCTGTCCCTGATTCCAATTGTATATTCTTACTTGTGTCTGGTGCCTGTACCTAACAAATAAAGTGCTCTTTTAAACATACATTCCCAAACTTGTCAAAGTTTGGGAATGTATGTTTAACTCATTCAGCTCGACGACGTATTTCCCAAATGTTGGAGGCGTCGTCTAGCGACTATGCACCTGTTGCAGGAGATGGATCTACCATGATAATTCAAGGGCAGTGCCAGCCAGAGTAGCTTGGCGCCGGCCAGGCGCCAAGCTAATCTGGCACTATCCTTGAATTATCATGGTCGACCCATGTCCTGCTGTAGTGCGTCAAGGCTGAATAGATTAAAAAGCGCATCAATTTCATGCCGAACTTTTTACCTGATTCCACTTTTCTGTTTCTGCTTATATCCGCTAGCTGGATCTCAGATTGAATTGAAACTCTTTTAACCATACATCCCCGATTTTGATGCATTCACATGCATAATATATACTCTGGAAATACTGAAACATTCGGGAATGTTTGTGCCAAAAGCGTTTCAATTTCATGCTGAATATATTTTCTATTTATTCCATTTTATCCTTGCTCGTGTCTGCAGCTTCATTTGACATAGAATCGATGCTGTTTTATGCATAAATTATCGACTATTTTTTTAAAGGTACATTCCTGAAATTAAGAAGTTCGGAAAAGTATACATTAAAAAGAAAAAAAAAAGAAAACGAAAAGAAAAGCAGTTTGATCCGGAATATATCTTTAACCCATTTAACCCTGACGCACTACAACAGGAGATGGATCGACCATAATAATTCAAGGGTAGTGCCAGATTTGCTTGGCGCCTGACGGCGCCAAGCTAATCTGGCGCTTTCCCTTGAATTATTATGGTCGATCCATCTCCTGCAACTGGTGCATAGTCATTAGACGACGCCTCCAAAATTTGGGAAATACGTGCGTCGGGCTGAATGAGTTAATTGCATTCTCATTTTGTGTTGTAACTGTCTTTTCTGAGCGTGTTTCTGTTTTAGATGGGTTCTTCTCCAGTCTGATATTTGTACTTGACACTGCCGCGATGTGGCTAGAGATGCCTGCTTGGCTTTAAAACATAATAATTAACTCACTAATTAACCTGTACTTGTCAACAAATTGGTTCTCTTTAAACCTGCTCGCTGCCAAGAAAAATTAAACACCACCCAATTGCAAGAGGCATAAATCCTTATGAGCCCCCGCGTTCGCGGGGGCTCATAAGGATCTATACCTCTTGCTTAAACCATTTTCCATCCATGTTCCTGCGAGGGTTGGGCAAGTCTGATCTTGAATTGAGTGATTTCCAATACACAATCTGCATCCACTAGCAGTAAAAAAAAAGTTAAAGATACATTCATAAACTTTAAACATGTTAACCCGTTGAGTTCCACTGCAGACTGTGTTTTTGCCATCTTTATTAATTCAACACCAAACAAACCCCAAGATATCCTAAGAACACGGATTATAAGTGTGTCTGCAAGACGCATAGATCCTCATGGGCCCCAGCAACTGCGGGGAGTCAAGAGGATCTACTCCTCTGGCAGTTGCAGTAGGGTGGCGTTCAATTTTTCTCGGCACTGACAGCTGGGTAAAACAAGAGATAGCAGCTTTACAGGTTTTTTTTTTCTTTAATACTGGCTATAATGTACTAATGTTGTGGGGCTTTTCTTTTTAAGCACTAGCGTTCTCAGTTTCCCTTTCAGAAAATCCATTCAGCAGATGACAAGGTGTGAGCTCCCCAATTTTGATGATTAATAGGTCTGTCACGTCATAGTTCCATCTCATGCCCCCATCGTAAACTGATAAACTAACCTACACAGGCTGTGGTAGAGAGATGCGTTTTCACGACGTGTATCACTGTACAGTCATTCCTTCGTTCCTTTGTGTGTGTGTGTGTGTGTGTGTGTGTGTGTGTGTGTGTGTGTGTGTGTGTGTGTGTGTGTGTGTGTGTGTGTGTGTGTTTTGTGTATGCGTGTGGGGGCGTGCGTGGGTGGGGCGCATGAGGATCTATGCCTTTTGCTGAAACCACTTTGTGTCCATGTTGATATGGCGGTTGGGGATCAAAATCATGACGCTGAATTAACACACATTTCAAAAGCACAATATGCGTCCAATGGAAGGGAAGGTGTTTTAGAAACGTTATGTGCAATATGTTAAAGCGACCTGCTCCAGGCAGTAAAGGGTTAACAGTTCGCAATGTCGTTTTTAGCACATGTTCTTAGTATGTCTTACAATAATGATGGACAAAAAGCCTGACTTAAGAAAGGAAATCTGATTGTCGTAAAATGAAAGACTTTTTCTCTTTCGTACACACACACACACACACACACACACACACACACACACACACACACACGCGCGCGCGCGCGCGCGCGCGCACACACACACACACACACAAAATGTTTCTTCAGTTATGTTCAAAAGGCATTAGAAAACATCTCGTGAGTGTGCCTACCATCGCAGTTTGTGAAAAGAAGAGGCCAGACAACATTGAGAACCCGATGTATCGGCGGACTTTAGCAATCAAAACCCGCCATGGAGCAGATCGCTTTAACTCATTCAGCCCGACGGTCGTATTTCACAAATTTTGGAGGCTTCATCTAACAACTATGCACCAGTTGCAGGAGACGGATCGACCATGATAATTCAAGGGCAATGCCAGATTAGCTTGGCGCCGACATGCGCCAAGCTAATCTGGCACTACCCTTGAATTATCATGGTCGACCGATCTCCTGCTGTAGTGCGTCAGGGCTGAATGGGTTAAGCACTCAGCCGAACATAATCGGGAAATTTATATTGATCATAATGCCTATATATTTGCTGGTCCGTGATTTTGGGCCTGACGGCTTCCTGCCGTAAGGTCCAAAATCACAGACCCGCACGCAGTAACGTTTTGTTGGCTGATCTGCGATCGCATCACGTGTTATGCAGGGGCGGATCAGTTACCTCGAGGAGGGGGGGGGGGTCCAACCTTTTGTTTGGGACTCTCAACATGATACAAAAGGAGGGACTTTGTTATAGCATTTTATATAATTTTGGGTGAGGGGTGGGGAGGGGCGGAACCGCTGTAACCCCCCCCCCACCCTTCCCCCAGATCCGCCCTTCTTATGATCCAGAACGAAGCATGCACCAGGCGAACCTTTGATCAACACTGGGTCATCCAGTCCGCTCGCGCCAACATCTATAACAAACTCCGGAAGTTATTATGGCCGCACATTGGGTTTCTTATTCCGGCACTCCGGCTTTCCTCCATCAACAAAAGTTGATTTCACACCTTTCAGTGCTAGCGGCATGCATGCTGATTGTGATTCTGCGATCTTTGTGAATTCAGCGCCAAAGAGCGCGAGTCGTACAAGGAACCTGGATACAACGTGGTGTCAGCAAGAGGTATAGATTCTCATGAGCCCCCGCAGTAGTCAACGCCAATGAGGCTGAATCGCACAACGTGGATACAATGTTGTGTCAGCAAGAGACATAGATCCTCATCTACTGCGGGGGCTCATGAGGATCAATGTCTCTTGTAGTTGGATTGTGTTCACTTGTTTTTTTGGGCGATGAAAGAGTTTGGGAGTTTTTTTCTGATTAAACCAAACACGCTTAGGTTCAGGTGTCACTTAGATCTTCTGATGTCGCGCCTTTCCCGCGTATTTCCGTTCGAAGGACAAGAAAGTTGCACACACACACACACACACACACACACACACACACACACACACACACACACACACACACACACACACATACACACACACGCGCGCGCGCGCGCACACACACACACACACACACACACACACACACACACACACTAACCTTTCCAGAAAAATGGTTTTAAAGGCGCAATTGCAAGGAACACTTGTAAAACTAAATTAAAAGTATAAAAATTACGCTTTGATCAATATTGTGCATTAAAATGTTTTCGATGCATTAGACCTGTTAATTCGTTCCTGATGATAGGTGTCAAGTGTCCAGAACATTGCGTAGTACAAAGCACTTTCTTTAATGGAGCAAATTTTTGAAGGCGTCCATTTCTTTCTTTTTTTTTTTTAATTTGAAACACTGATAGCATTCTTGAGCGATCCGTATTGAAATTCATGGATCGGTTGACCTTTTTTCAAACTTTTTTTCCGGACACTTTTCACGAAATAATATCATCAATCTGACAAAGAAAATGATGGACGGATCTTGATAATAAATAATAGTTAGTTATTACGGCGTAGCTGTGAGCAGGCACCTGAGGCCAGTTCACGGCGTTTGATAATAATAAATAATAATTGTTCATATGAAGCGCTGGTGTCCCTAAAACACTGGAGTCATTGCGCTATAAAGCACATGCGATGCACAAAAGCACACACACACACACACACACACACACACACACACACACACACACACACACACACACATACACACGTACACACACATACACACACACACACACACACACACACACACACACTCACACGCACGCACACACACACACACACACACACACAAACACACACACAAACACACACACACACACACACACACACACACACACACACACAATTTCAAAGCTCGTCCCTGCTACTTGGAGCAGATTGTCTTTAGAAACTCAGTGTATGATGTAACACCAAAGATCAGCCGTCGACGGAACATGCATACGAAGCGGTTTCAGCAAGAGATATAAATCCTCATGAGCCCCCGCAATGGCATGATCTATACCTCTTGCAGTTGGGTGATATTCGTTATTTATGGGCACCGAAAGGATTAAACCACCTTATCTCTTCCCAAACACTTAACGTTTTCTCCTCTGTTAATTCAAAAACCCAAAACCTCACAAAAATATACTGACGATCAAATGAAATGCGACATTTTTGGAATAATTGAAAACACCAAAATATCTCCGTGGCGCAGTGGTTAAGGCGCCTGCCACCAATGCCAAAGGTGCGCGGTTCGATACCGGGTTCCGGCGTTGGACTTTTCTCCTCTGGTAAGTGTCACCGTTAATTCGGGCGGACCGTCGGGGGTTCTTTCTCCGGGTACTCCGGTTCTTCCACCCCCCCCCCCCCCCCCACTTTGGTACCGGTCTCAGGCCACTTTACAAATTTCAAATACAAGCGATCAAAAATCTCTGTAACTTCAGTAGCTGACTGGCCCTTCGTTTGTCTTGTACTGTGTTTGTCTTAAATGGCGTAAATCCGTGTCTGTTTCGTGAGTGTGTGTGTGTGTTGGGTTTCAGGCGCGGCGCTTTGAGTCGATTTCCCCAAAATTGAGAAAAAGCGCCTATATAATAACGGTATTATTATTATTATTATTATGTCGTATTTCTTTTTCTCGTCAGTATAGTGAGTCAGTTATAACAGCTGGCTTGACTTTAAAAATATATATTAATAATAATAATAATAATAATAATAAACAAACTAAGAGCTAAAGGCCATGATCAACAAGATGACATAGATTCTCATGAGCCCCTGTTGCTGCATGGGCTCATAAGAATCTATGTCCCTTGTAAAGGGATGGTGCTGGACAGGGTACTGCATTGGTGTAAGAGGCTGGACCCACGCTACCAGAATTTGCCACTAGCAATGTGTGGTAAGCAACAATTTGCCACCTGCCACATCGGCTTCCTGGCACACGTATCAATGTACGCGCAATGTGTTGTACTGACTGACCTGCCATTACTATATATGGAACAGCTCTCACCGCGCCCGGTTGAAATATTCGGAGCTGCAGGAGTCCCATATGCATGGGAACTCTCGGACAAGGTTGATCAATTTACTCACTGGAGACGTGCCGCATACGGATACGCAGCTGTTTAGCAGCGTTTTCACATGCGGCGCGTCTCCAATGAATATTACAGTCTCAAAGCCGTCGGCCGTCGCTCAGCTTCTCCGCCATTTTTTCCGGCTCGCTGGAAGATGAAGAAACGGGAAGTGGCGCAAGAACACCGCTGATTGGCTGAGAGGCGGCAACATTGCTCGAGCCTTGCCGGCTACCACAAATGAATAGACTCGGTTTGTATCGGGTCGCAATTTGTGGCGGCAATATTGTAGGCGCCCCTAATTGAGGCGGCAACATTGCCGCCACAAAATTGCGCCCGGCAATAGGTGTTTGTGGTAGCGTGGGCCTAGCTTCTAAGCAAAATTTACTGTCCTTGAATTATCTCACTAAAATGTACGCTCCTTGATTCACATGCCATCAATATTGAGTGACTTCCCCTAAAGAAAATCCGTGGAAAGTTAAGCCCCCTTTCAGGATTCTGAGAAGTCACTTGTCTCCCTTTATCCTCCCGCCAGACAGCGCTGGCGATTTATGTATCACGGCAGGGGCGAAAAGTTTGCCCATCGGTGGGGAGGGAATGGGATGAGGGAGAGGGGGGGGGGGGGAGGCGGGTTTCCAAACTTTTATTAGGGAAAATCAGTCATAGGTCCAACGCCACCGCTGAGCACTATCGTTAGTAGCAAATAAATGTCTTTTGTTTTTGTTTTTCCACTTCGTTTATCGTTTATTTTACTTATTTATTTTTCTTCGTCTCTTTTATGACGGTGGAGGGGGCGGGTTAGGGGGGGGGGGGTCCTTGGACCCCCTCTCCTCTCTCCCTCCTCCATTCTCCCTCACCCCCACCTCCACCTCCACCCCCACCCCACCCCCCACCCCACCCCCACCCCCACCACCACCACCACCCTCCATTTTTCCAGAACATAGATTCTCTTCTGTAACTTTAGATTGGTTCTTTTTCATGTGTTGACTAACCCAGTAACTTTCACTAGTCTGAGGATGTAGATGAACCTAATCTCTGCGAGCAAGAAACACAAGTTCCCATTAGCCCCCGCACCTGCAGAAGCACTTGAGCCACTATGTCTCTTGATTGAAAACTGGCTTTGTCAGGGGCTGATGGTTGACAGGCAAAAATCCGTCTCTGGGAGTTTTACTGCACAATTCCACCTCATCACTGTCGCGATAACTGTAACAACACTCAATCAAAACTTAAACAGCAAAAGGCATAGATTTTCATGAGCCCCCCGCGACTGCGGGGGCTCATGAGGATCTGTGCCTCTTACTGAGACCAATTTGCATTCAGAAACAAAATGTGCACGCAGTTGCAGGCAAAGGGTTGACGGCAAAACCTCTGCCTAATTCTCCTCCCAGAGGCATAGATTCTCATGAACCCCAGCAGAGGCTTGGATCCTCACAAGCCCCTACAGCCTTGCTGAGGGACACTTGAAGATCTTTGCCGCGCCAATGATTGTTGGTCTTGTCAAGCATTAGCCCTATTTACGCTAAAGTCATGTCGTGCTTCTTTCAGCTTTGAAATACTAAAAAAAAAAAAAAATTCCTTAGATACTATGTCTTGTTAACCGTGGTGTGCCTGGTCTGTGATTTTCGACCTTACGGCCTATAGGCCGTAAAGTTCAAAATCACACACCAGCAAATTGCATATACCTAATAATTAGATCAGACTTTCGCCCCAAAAATTCACTCGCTAACTTTTTCTTTCCTTAATAACCTGTAACCGACTCTACAAGCACTGGTGGTTGTTTTTTGTTGTTGTTTTGTTTGTTTTTTATATATCCCAAAATGTGAGATTTTTATATCCCTAATCGAAATTTCGTGTGACTTTAGATTATTGCGGCAAGAAATAATTCTCGAAGTAGCGGGATTTACGGTATTTTGATGTCATCACTAAATTACTTGTTTGATGTTTAGACGAATTAAAAATGCTCTGTTCTGAAGTCTCTCTCTCTCTCTCTCTCTCTCTCTCTCTCTCTCTCTCTCTCTCTCTCTCTCTCTCTCTCTCTCTCTCTCTCTCTCTCTCTCTCTCTCTCTCTCTCTCTCTCTCTCTCTCTCTCTCTCTCTCTCTCTCTCTCTCTCTCTCTCTCTGCCGCAGTAGGTGTGCAGTAGAAGGCTTAAAATGATAGGTCTGTCATTCCTTCTCTCTCACTCCCCTCTCTTTCTAGATCTATTGAGCGATGCAGTCACAAAAAGCGCAGCTGATTTCCTGATGACAAAATGCAAGCTTACCAGCCTGGAATTCCATGGCATTAGCACAGTAAGAGCATTCTCAGAATTGAATGAAAAAGTAATATATATATATATTATATATATATATATATATATATATATATATATATATATATATATATATATATATATATATATATATATATATATATATATATATATATATATATATATATATATATATATATATATATATATATATATTACTCTTAACAAAGGCGTCGCCCAAAGCCCAAAAAATGCACTCAATCAGAATAGCTCAAGGGACGTAATTTTTCATTAAATTCTGAGAATGCTCTTGCTACGCTAATGCCATTTAATTCCAGGCTGGTAAGCTTGCATTGTGTCATCAGGACATCAGCTGCCCTTTTTGTGACTGCATCGCCTACTAGTTTTAGAAAGGAGAGGGTTAGTGGGAGAGAAGGAATGACAGACCTATCATTTTAAGCCTTCCACTGTGTCACGACCCTGCTTCCGGGGCGCGAGCTACAAGCGCTAACACTCGAGATGCACCCAACCCACACTAACACAAACCTAACACAAACACCAGAGGAACAATGACGACGACATTTTATTACATAAAACCCTAACAATAAACAACTATTCTCAGGCAATCCTAACCACGCATTCACACCTCACATTCACACTCACACACGTCCAAACTCTCCACCCCGAATATCCGTTACCCAATACAAAATAGCAAAATATATAATAAACTATATGTCCCTAATACAACAGGCTGAGGAAACTAATATACAATATCCTAAATAAAGTACAAAATGACATATATAATAAAACTACTATCCTTAATAAAAATGCAAAACAAGCTGAAAAGATTAAGTCGCGACACGCTGGACCCCGACGGAAGCACAAGTGTCAAGCGCTAACGCCAGTTAGACCAACGCCTTTGCTTCCGCGAAGAGTCTCTCACAGCACGTGGCTCCTTAAGTCATGCAGTATTCAAAATAACACTATCAAATATACGAAGAACCAAATATGCTTGCTTACTAAAACACAAGTGAAGATCGAGAAAAAATGAATATAATCTGTAAACTCAGTACTAAATCTCCCCTGCGGGATAACGAACGACAAGTTCGAATCAAACTAATGCTTTTGCACACTAGACACTCACAGCACAAGACGCCTTTAACTAACAACGTTTTAGAACAAACAAGGCTCCTTTAACTAGCAACGTTTCAGAATGAACAAGGCTCCTTTAACTAGCAACGTTTCAGAATGAACAATACTTCTTTAACTATCAACGTTTCAGAATGAATAATATCACGTATACAAGTGGAACATATGTCCTTAACCTAACATGACTGAAAGTTGAATTAACTCCAAATAGTTGATGTCACTAGACCTTCTCGCCGGAAGCACAACCGTTAAGCGCAGCTCAATTCGACGCTCTTGCTTCCGCGATAAGGTCTTCCGTAGCACAGGCTGCTTTTAAATAATACAATCCCTCAAAATGTCACAGTGACAAGCTCCTCTCACAATACAGTCACTACGAGGAGAAGAAATAAATATCACAATGTTCTTTACAAGATTATACGCAAATGAAACTTTGCTTAAACAGGTTAGAAAATAATAAACGGGACGACCCGACCTGACTAACACGAGGCGCGCCGCGACACTCGCAAAGGCACTCAGGTTCGGAGTCATAGCCCCACAAAGCGGAGTGACACAGTCAGCCTCCACTCAATACACCAATGGATCAGATTTGGAATAGGATGCATGTCATCCGTGAAGACGACCCGGCTAGGACGAAGACAAACAAGACAAGACAAGCCAGGGGTAAAGTCGTCGCAGCCCTCTCTTCTCGTCACAGTAAACCGACCCCCGGGCTCGACCAGGGCCGTCTCGTAGGGACGCCACAGGCGGGACGACACAGCTACTTGAGGCGGCGGCTAATTGAAAACCACGCTCGCACAAACCTCCCTCAGAGACTATGTTAAAAAGAGTACCGTTTTCGTTCGCAGCTGGAATGCGACTCGCTCGCTGTTGGAAATGCGAGTCTCGTTCGCTGTTGGAAATGCGAGTCTCGTTCGCTGTTGGAAATGCGAGTCTCGTTCGCTGTTGGAAATGCGAGTCTCGTTCGCTGTTGGAAATGCGAGTCTCGTTCGCTGTTGGAAATGCGAGTCTCGTTCGCTGTTGGAAATGCGACTGACGAAAATTTGGATAACTTTAGGTTGGCCCAAAAAACGCTCACTACATCATGTGATGTGAAAACACGTGAAACAATAACCACCCGATGGCGTCAGGCTGGGCGGACACGTGCTTTACGCCGACCTCCGAACTCTCACACGGCAGCAAATACTCGTGAACAGGCCAAATACTAGACACCTGTGCTATCGCTACCCGGTGACTAACTAAATCCTGTCCCCTTCTAAACTTACTCCCCTACGAAAATAGGTGGAAAAAAAACCCCGTGTCGTGACAAACTGAACACCTGCTACATAAAGAAGTAGGGACTACCCCCAGGCGCCCCACAATCCGCTGGAGAATATCCAGTCCTCCTCCCCCCCCCCTTTTTATATTTTTTTGGATATATCAAAAAATGTGAGATTTTTATGTCCCTAATCGAAATTTCGTGTGACTTTAGATTATTGCGGCAAGAAATATTTCTCGAAGTAGCCGGATTTACGGTATTTTGATGTCATCACTAAATTACTTGTTTGATGTATAGACGAATTAAAAATGCTCTGTTCTGAACTCTCTCTCTCTCTCTCTCTCTCTCTCTCTCTCTCTCTCTCTCTCTCTCTCTCTCTCTCTCTCTCTCTCTCTCTCTCTCTCTCTCTCTCTCTCTCTCTCTCTCTCTTTTGTAGAGTAGCAACGGCAAGTATGAAAAATGGCACACGTGCTAATTACTTTATCCGTTGAGAAATAAAGTTTCATTTCATTTCATTTCATTTCATTTCATTTCATTTCATTTCTCTCTCTATTGCTCTATGCCGCAGTAGGTGTGCAGTGGAAGGCTTAAAATGATAGGTCTGTCATTCCTTCTCTCCTACTAACCCTCTCCTTTCTAGAACTAGTAGGCGATGCAGCCACAAAAAAGGCAGCTGATGTCCTGATGACACAATGCAAGCTTACCAGCCTGGAATTCCATGGCATTAGCGTAGCAAGAGCATTCTCAGAATTTTATGGAAATATATATATATATATATATATATATATATATATATATATATATATATATATATATATATATATATATATATATATATAATAATAATTACGGTATTTATAATGCGCTTATCTTATAATAATTATAACTCTAAGCGCGCACTCACAACTCACACACGCATGCGCACGCTTTAGACAGCGACTCACGTACCACAAATAGTGAAATACATTACGACAGTCTGCTTGGGGTGGGGAGTGTTGTGATATAGTGCTAGAACTGTTGAAAGAGGTGAGTTTTGAGGGCGGACTGAAAGGAGTAGAGAGAGTGTTTCTGACGGAGAGAGAGTGGGAGAGTGTTAATGTTCCAGGTGGATGGACCGTATACTGAGAAGGAGCGGGGGCCTAATATGCTGAGTGCAGAGGATGTGGAGGCGGAGAGGATCGGAGGCGGAGCGGAGGAAGCGGGAAGGAGTGTAGGGGTGAAGTAAGTTTGAGAGATAGGCGGGAGCGCAGTTGTTCAGGGATTTGTAGCAGAGAGACAGAATCTTGTATTGGATGCGTTGGGAGATGTAAAGCCAGTGAAGGAGTTTGAGCAGGGAACTGATGTGGTCGGACTTTTTCTTTCTGAGGACGAGGCGGGCAGCATTGTTCTGGACGCGCTGGAGAGTGAAAGTGGTGGACTGAGGCCGGGAGGCCGGAAAGGAGAGAGTTGCAGTAGTCGATGCGATATAGGATGAGAGAGACAGCAAGTATATATAATATTGAGCAACATTTTGCTTGATATAGTGCCGCAAATTACATAAATTATATTGAGCAACAATTTTGTTTGATATTGTGCCGATAAACAGAGAGATGTGATTACTTGACTCGAATCAAAATGTCCGAGTCGAAGACGAGTCAAGTAATTACATCTGTCTGTTTATCGGCACAATATCAAACAAAATTGTTGCTCAATGTAATTTATGTACCCAGTCCAAAACAAAACTATACCTCGCATCATTCATGTTGCGACTGATTGCGGTGTTCAGACAAAACACATAAATGGCAGACGGCCGCACATCGCTGTCGACTCAGTGCGTAGATTTCGATTGACTAGGAAGACATCAATGCATTGTATAACCGTGCGTGTTGCTGAGTAAATTCTACTTGTGACTAGATCACGCATAATTGCGAAAATATACCAGCAGGTTTGTTTATTTCGTTCTTTTCTCAGGTTGTTGATTGCCAGCTGACATCTCGTCAATTTCACTTGTCAGTCCAGCCCGACTCGCACGTTTCCTGGCGTCTTTTCTCCGTTCGTGTGTGTGTATTTCGAGCATTCATACACACTAAGAAGTAGGTCATTACTACTACACATAAGGAGCGGGTTAATATTCTAGTGTGAGCATATTTCGCGTTTTTGTTTTGAAAATCCAAGTATCAGCAAGATCGAGTCTTCTTGGTGCGCAAGGGATTTTGGAAAGGAAAGTATACCTAGCCAGCTCATGAATATTGACACATGCATTGATATATTGTATAACAAGCAAATTTTGCTTGTTATACAATATATCAATGCATGTGTCAAAGAAGGGAAAACTTTGTGGAGTGGGTATATATATATATATATATATATATATATATATATATATATATATATATATATATATATATATATATATATATATATATATATATATATATATATATATATATATATATTTAACAAAGGCGTCGCCCAAAGCCAAAAAAAAAAAATTCTAATTCTGGAGGCGGCTGTCTAGTACATGCGTTGTGTTTGCAATTTCAGGTTACGCCGTATGCCTACCTGAAGAGCCCCTTCAATACGATACCACTCAAACAGCAACCAGATCCGACGAAACACAAGCATAATCCTCATCAGCGCACTCTTATACGATACTTAGCAGACTTTCAGCACACGAAACAGTACATCCAACGAAAAACCACTAAAACACTGGGAGCGAAAAACATGTGGTAGGTCGCACAAACAAGATGGCGCCCTCATCTAGATCTAGAAAGAGAGGGTAGTGGGAATATTCTTAAAATTTTTATTTAAGTATTGTTTGTTTGTTTTTTAAATGGTTATTGTTCTTTTCTTTTTGTTTATTTTATTTTATTTTTCTTGATTTTATTTTATTTTATGTTTCTTTCTTTTATTTATTTTATTATTTTCGTGTTATTTATTTTATTTTATTTTATTTATTCTATTTTTCACTGTCTTTTTCTTTCTTTTTTTAGGGGAGAAGGGGGAGGATGATGGGTTGTGGGGGGGGGGGGGGGGGTTGCGAGAGGGCGATACCTAAGAGCGAGGTCATAAATTGTAGTTATCAAGTGCACCCAACTGAGAAATAAAATCTCCTTTTTCCTCTTTCAATTTTTTTCTTCTTCTAATTTTCGCACTTATTTTTTTTATATATATTTTTTTTTATTTCGGGGGGAGGGGAGGGGGCAGGGTGGGATGGGGGGGGGCATGGAGGGGGGACATGGGGGGGGGGGGGGAGAGAGGGGCGGAGACGGCTGATGGAACGGGTTGTGGGGTCTCTAAATTAGAGGATAGCTTTTCATTTTCATTGGTACCAGTTGGAAAACTTTACTTATTCATTTTTTTTTTTTTTTTTTTTTTTGAGATTGAAGGTGTTTTGGAGCCTAAAGTTTGGGCCCTTAATAGTAACTCCTTCACTTCAAAAAAAAGTCGAGCACTATCCGGCACTTAACTGCAAGAGGTATAGATCCTCATGAGCCCTCGGAGTTGCGGGGGCTCATGATGATCTATGCCTCTTGCTGAAATCTCTTATTATCCATGTGCCTTTGGCGGCCGAGACCCCTTGCCACTGACGTTTCAAAAACACAGTTGGTGTTCACTAGGTTAGTTCGGCGTCACAGCACTGGAATGAAAAACGACGGCCCTAAGGGGCTGGTTATTGTGGACAGAGACAGCCATCGCCTAAAGTGTACGAACTGAACACTGACCAATTTAGGCGCACTGCAACTGTGCCACTTTTCAGCGGATATGTTATTGAACAGGCCCGTCTTTTTTTCCCTGGATTGCATGTGTCCACTAGGCAGTGAAGATGTTAATATTATCTGTTTTTTTCCACTTGAGGTGGTTTTTAGATCATACCGGATTTACACCGGTTAAACAATAAAAGGAGTCTCGGAGTAGAGGCGCAACAAAGTTTATAACTCTTATTATATTATACTGAGCAACATTTTACATGATGTAGTGAACAGGCAGATGTGATTACGAGACTTGAATCAAAATGTCCGAGTCGTCAGAAGAGGACATTTTGATTCGGGTCAAGTAATCACATTAGGTCGGTTTTCGGCACTATATCAAGCAATATGTTGCACAATATAATTTATAAACCCAGTCCAAAACAAAACTTTGCGGATGATTCATGTTCAGACGAAACACATGAATGGCAGACGACTGCGCCAATGTCGACTCAGCGGGCAGATTTGGTCTGACTATGCAGACATCAGTGTTTTGTATAACCGTGCAAGTAAATTCTACTTGTAAAGTCTAGGTCATGAATAATTAAGGAAAGTCCCAGCACGTTTGTTTATTTAGTTTTCTTTCTCAGGTTGTCGATATCACCAGCTCACATTACGGGGGTTTCACTAGTCAATGCAGCGACCGCACGTTTGCTGATGTCTGTATTCCGTTCGTGTGTGTGTATAGAGGTAAATTTGTACACGCAAATAAGTATTTCATTACTACTACACATAAGGAGCTTGTTAATATTGCTGTATGAAAGTATGTCGTGTTTCCGTTTTGAAAAAAATGCAAACATCGTCAAGATCGAATCTTCTTGGCGCGCAAGCGATTTTGAGAAGGAAAGTATATCAAGCGAATTCATGAATATTAACTCATTCGAGACGTGCCGCCTCCGGATACGCGGCATAAGCCGCGTATCCGGAGGCGGCACGCCTCGAATGAGTTAATTTGCTTGCTATAAAACATATCAATGCATGTGTCAAAGATGGAAACACTTTATGGAGTGGGTACATATAAGAAATATATTGTTCGTGCTTCTTCCCGTTTTGTCACTACAAGAACCAGGGCCCTGTTATTTCTCATACATGTGTGTTATGAGAAAGTTGGACATGACCTCTTCAATCCCTTCGATCACTGCTGAAAAAAGTGAACACCATCCAGACTGCAAGAGACATAGAACCCCATGCCCCTCCACCTGGGGGGGCTCAAGAGTTTCTACGCCTCTTGCTGGCGCCACTTTGAATACGTGGTTTAAATAGTTTATTGCTTTGCAAAATGCATGAAAGGATATATAACATTTCCATCAGATCAAAACAAGTCACAGGCTCATAGAATGATCTGGATACTGAATCAATTACATTTGCATTTTCATGGTGGTGGTTAGCAGATTTTAAATACATTGGTAAGTAAATCAATATAACAATAAATAATATTAATGCAAAATGAAAATATAGGGAGGAATAACAAATATTATAATGGAGGGAGAGAGAGAGAGAGAGAGAGAGAGAGAGAGAGAGAGAGAGAGAGAGAGAGAGAGAGAGAGAGAGAGAGAGAGAGAGAGAGAGAGAGAAGCGCCTCAACTGGTCTTTTGTTTTCTTTATTCTCTGCAGTGCTAATTATACATCAATGAAATCTTTTTGTTGCAGTAATAAATTCATGAATACGTGGGTTATTATTTATTTTATTTTAGTTTGTTTAGTTTAGTTTAGTTTAGTTTAGTTCAGTTAAGTTTTGTTTTCTTTTTCTTTAAAAAAAAATATATTGTTATATATTTATTTGTTTTGGCTTGGTGTGGTAAGTTTAACTTATTTTATTATTTTTTTTATATATTTTATTTTATTATAAGGTTGCGATTCTTTGGCGTATAATATAAATTTTCGGTATGAATGTTCTTTCATTGTGACTACTGGAGACTAGAATCTAGGTCACTGGCACCAAAACATCAAAAGGGTTGAAAATGGAGACATCCTACAAAAATGTTACCTTACATTTTGTCCAGTCGGCTTCTGGTCTTCAGAGTACCGAATACATGTTAGGATATTTAGCCATCGTGCACAAGTACAGTTAGTCCTAGCCACTGGCATTAACACATTTAAAACCGAGACAAATATTGTCCTTTGCTGATTTTTCGCTGAGTCTCCATGATGGTTACGCTAAATTCACCAGTCCGAATAAATGTCAGAATATTTAACCGTCTTATCAGAAATACAATTAATAGTGGCCACTGCCAAAATGTGGTTAAAATGAGCCAGTAAGAGCGGTACATTATAATTTCTTTTTCTTTTCAAGTCTGATAGCCATGTTGACTTCAGAGTACCGAATAAATGCCAGGATATTGAACCATCACTGCAGAATAATCTCCCTTTGACATCTTCAATAGTCTCCCTTGACATCTAACTTTGATCTCACGCAGTCACCGTAAGTTGTGAAAAATGTCTCCTCCGTAATCCTTTCGCTGCGGAGACATATACAATCATGCCACACCCAAACGAGAGAGGCATAGATCCTCATGAGCCCCCGCAGTTGCGCGGACTCATCAGGAGCATGCATCTATGCCTCTTGCAGACCCCAAAGTCAGTAGAGGAGGTTGTCCGGCAGTGACGGGGTTAACCCTTACAAGTGATGGGCAGTTGTCAGGATTACAGAGTCACAATGCCTTTCATGTCGTGATTGAATGAGGTGATCATTTCGAGACGCCTTATTATGTAGTATAAAATGGACTTTATTTTATTTTTTAAATTTTATTTTATTTTTTTTAATTTATTTTATATTTATATTTTCATGGAGGGAGAGGGGGAGAATGGGGGGTGGGGAAGGTGGGGTGGTGGGGGGGGGGGTTCGAAAGCAGGGTCGGGAAAGAGAAGAGTCGGGGGGTCGGGACCAATTTGTTTCTTTGTTGGGTAATTTTTTATGGGGTCGAGCGGCTGTTTCTTTCTTTCTTGCGATCTCTTTTTGCGCTTTTTCTTCAGGTGGGATTTTTGTTGGCTTGTTTCCTTCTTTTTTTTTTCTTTTTTTTTTTTTTTTGGGGGGGAGAGGGGGTGGGGGGTGAGTAGGGGAGGGATGGGAGGGAGAATTTCTTTATCTTTGTAAAAGGGAGTGGGAGGGGGGAGAAGGGGAAGGGGATGCACCAACTCAGGACTTCGCTACTACATGCAACTTGCGAAATTAAGCCGCTCACCCACGTCACTCTTTGTATAAACAAAATATTGATAGACTATTCTAATTCAAACGTAGTGCCAGAATAAAGTTGGCGCCTTTAGGCGCCAAGCTATCCTGACATCACCCTTGAACTATCATGGTGGACAACGTGAGCAAAGCATATTCAAAATGGACAAATAGTAAAGACGTGGAGCAACTTTTTTCTTTTTTAATATAACGTCAAACGCGCAGGATCTAACGCAAATCATGCACAATGTTAGGTATATCGTGCACACCCAATAGCTGTACTCGTGCTTCAAGTCCAAACCTCCCTGACAATTCATGAACATCCGAACCCCAAGCAACACAGGAAAACAAGCGACATAGGTCTTCATGAGCCCCCGCAACTGCGGGGGCTCATGAAGACCTATGTCTCTTGCAGTTGGGCCGAGTTCATTTTTTTCTGGGCAGTGAAGGGTTAATATGCGAACTTTCCCTCTGTTTGCAGTAGCGGGGGCTCATGAGGATCTATGTCTCTTGCTGAGACCAGATTTTATCCAAATTCCTTGCACGGTTAACTCATTCAGCCTGGCGCACGTATTTCCCAAAATTTTCCAGGCGTCATCTAACGACTATGCACCTGTTGCAGGAGATGGATCGACCATGATAATTCAAGAGTAGTGCCAGATTAGCTTGGCGCCTGTCGGCGCCAAGCTAATCTGGCACTACCCTTGAATTATCATGGTCGATCCATCTCCTGCTGCAGTGAGTCAGGGCTGAATGGGTTAAGACTTTTGGTCTTGAATGAACAGAGATTTCAGAAACAAAATATGGGTCCAGTGGCAGTGAAGGGGTTGATACCGTTTACCCCATTCAGCCCTGACGCACTACAACAGGAGATGGGTCGACCATGATAATTTAAGGGTAGTGCCAGATTAGCTTGCGCCAAGCTAATCTGGCACTACCCTTGAATTATCATGGTCGACCCATCTCCTGCAACAGGTGCATAGTCGTTAGATGACGCCTCCAAAATTTGGGAAATACGTGCGTCGGGCTGAATGAGTTAGGACTGTAGAGTAGGTATGCTCTTATGTATACGGACAAATTGACCTTTTTCCAACAGGAGACAAGCACAGACGTAAATGATGCTGAACGTTATCCTGCAAGAGGCATGGATTCGCATGAGCCCCCGCAACTGCGGGGGCTCATGAGAATCTATGCCTCTTGGAGCCTTCTTGATTTGATCGGACAGTAAGTCTAAATTATGGGTAATTTGTCGAAGTCCGATCCCAAATCCGGTCCCATTAAGCCTGATGGTCACTTGTCCGACTGATTGGACGAGTAATTTGTCCAACGTCTGGCCCACATTAAAGATTCTGTCCTCAAAGTAGATATTCGGAAATCAAGTAGATCGAAACAGAAGTCGGTCAAAATTGTATAAGTTTCGATTTTGCATTTTAATCCATTGTTTTCGTTTTTTGTGACGTGAAGATTTGTGACGTCCTGTGGTGAAAGCCGGAAGTCTTCGGAAGCCACAGGACCGAGCCGCCTCTCTCTATCCAGGGACACAACCATGGACGATTCTCAACGAATATTCATGAGGTGAAGGTCGCATCGAAAGCGAGGCTATATGGGGAACATGTGGGAGGGGCAGACAGTACTTTCATGGCGATAGAGAAGGAGCAGTCGAAGCGCAGATCGAAACACCATTGCGTTGTTCCTGTGTGCACATCAAATAGAGCACAGAATATTGAAAACGCGAAACTTTTATTTCATACTTTTCCAAAAGCAACCGAAACTCAACGGAGGAAGGAGTGGTTGATCCGAATTCATCTGCGGCTCGTGTGCAGTGTGTTGGGTGTGAGAGAAACTTGCATGTATAGACTTTATGGTCTACAGCAGAAACTGTTTTGAGCGACCATCCTTACAGCAGATCCCCTGTCTTTACAGATCAACATTTAGGTGGCTGCAGCCCGGGTGACACTGTTTGCCCTATAAGACCTCTTTTGAGAGAGCATGAAATGTTTAAGGACACTTTCTTCTAGCAAAAATGGTGATTACCAGAACAGGTTCTGCTGTGTTAACATTTATTTTTGTTGTTTTAAAATTTAAGTTAGGTGCCTGTTCTCACGTGTGTATGTGTGCGTGTTTTGCTATAGAATGTCATTGTATTAAAGTTTTGGCTTACAATTGATTTGATTCCAAGAAAACAGGGTATCAGCTGTGATAGCTTAAGGGTATTGTCTGATCAGCTTAACACATGAAAATACCATGGCACTACCCTTCAAATGTCATAGTTGATCCCTTTAGATGATTGAGTAGTGTAGTGCTGCCACACTCACACACACACACACACACACTCACACACACACACTCACACTCACACATACACACACGCACTTACACACACACACACACACACACACACACACACACACACACACACACACAGAGTGATGAATGTCATATATTTAATTCTGCTGCAGAAATCTGACTTCGACAATTTTAACCCTTTGGCTGTCAGCAGCGATTTGGTTGACGGAAATGATGCCTGTGAAAAACACTTCTGAAATTGCTAGCAACTGCGAAATGGTTAAGAGAGGACAAACACATGCTTAAAATTCACCGAACTGGAAACATTGAGAGTGGGGGGGGGGGGGGCAGCATGGGACAACACCAAGTAGGTCCGCAACCGATAATTGAATTCAAACTGTGTTGTTTTTCGCTGGCTAAATTCACAAAATATAACCGAGTTGACCCCTCCAACAATGTTAATGTGCTGTCAAATGTTTGGAAAATAAAAGTGTGCACTCAGTATGTTACAAGTTCCGTGTTGTAAGCTTTGACAAAACACTCATATGTAGAAGAACGAAATCCTAAAACCACAATCTTCCGAATGCTCAATCTGCTGACCAGTTTCTTCGAACACAATTCAATCAAGCTTCAGTGCAAATGGCTGTGATTGGTTTACAGGGGAGTGATTTTTATATGTGATCAGATATTTGCTAATGCTCAAAATACGGTATAATTCTAAAGCCTCGACGTTCTGCGCTTTCACTCGCCATGTTGCTGTCGCGCGTCTAGCCCCAGATAGCCTCGTTTTCGCGCACGCGACCTTTTGACCCCAAGCTCATTAAGAATCGTCCATGGGCACATGGAATGTCAAGACCATGTACCAGAGCGGCAAGGCCGCCCAGATAGCAGCGGAAATGTAAAAGTATAACATTTCCCTGCAAGGTATCAGCGAAACCAGATGGCCGCAGTCTGGCCAGAAAAGGCTGTTAAGTGGGGAGATGATTCTGTATTCATGTCATGAAGAGGAGAATGTCACCAGTGGCACAGAGAGCGCTGATGGGCTGGGAGCCTCTTGGGCCAAGAATTTAGAACCAAGAAAAAGCTTAAGCTGAACGTCATCCAGTGTTATGCGCCCAATAAGAACAGTGACGAGGAAGAGAAACAAGAGTTCTACGACCGACTCCAGAGTGCTGTGGACAAATGTGCGGAGCGAGACATCACCATCGTCATGGGAGATTTTAAAGCCAAAATAGGGGAGGACAACACCGGATACGAAGAGGTGATGGGGAGACAGGGACTAGGGGAGACGAGTGAGAGCGGGGAGAGGTTTGTAGACTTTTGTGCTCTAAACAGACTTGTCATTGGAGGCAGCATCTTCCCACACAGAAGAATACACAAAGCAACTTGGGTCTCACCTGAACATACTACAGAGAACCAAATATACCATATCTGCATTAGCAAGACTTTTAGAAGATCCCTTCAAGATGTTCGAGTGAGGAGGGGAGCAGATATCGCCTCAGACCACCATCTGCTTACCTTAAGAATAAAGCTCAAGTAAAAGAAAAGCCGCACAGAGACAACAAGAAGACAGTGCTATAATGTAGGCCTCCTGAGAGAGACTGGTGTGAGAGAAGAGTTCAAACTGGTGCTGCCCAACCGGTTTCAAGCGCTACAGGAGTTAGTATATGAAGAGGAGGCGGTCACCACAGAGCAGCAGTAGAAGGCAGTTAGAGAGGCGCTGAACTCAACCTGCAAAGACACTGTAGGGTTTAGGAAACACCATCACAAGGACTGGCTGTCGGCACAGACTTTGAAGAAGATAGAAGTGGGGAAGCAGAAGAAAGCAGTTGTCAACAACAGTCGCACGAGAGCAGCCAAAGCAAGGGCACAGGAGGAATACTCGGAAGCCAACCGCGAGGTGAAGAGGAGTATCAGGGCAGACAAGAGGGCCTACACAGACAGCCTGGCAGCAGAGGCAGAAAAGGCAGCAGGCAGCGGCAACATGAAACAGCTCTACGACATTACCAGAAGATTGTCGGGCAAGTATGGCCATACAGAAAGACAGTAAAAGACAAAGAAGGCAAGCCTATTGCAGACAGAGCAGACCAACTAGATAGATGGGTCGAGTATTTTGAAGAGTTACTGAACAGACCCAGCCCACCCGACCCCCCAGACATCCAGCCAGCAGAGACCGACCTACCCATCAGCTGTTACAGACCCAGCCGGGAAGAGATCAGAAGAGCTGTGGCATTTTTGAAGAACGGCAAAGCAGCAGGGCCAGATGGCATCCCAGCAGAGTCTCTGAAAGCATACCTAGAGACAACAGTAGAGATGCTGTACCCACTGTTTGGAAAGATCTGGGAAGAGGAGGTGATGCCGGCTGACTGGAAGGAGGGGTACCTAATCAAGCTTCCCAAGAAAGACGACCTCAGCAAGTGTTCCAACTACAGAGGAATCACCTTGCTGTCAGTACCAGGAAAGATCTTCAACAGGATCATCCTGGAGAGAATGAAGAGCTCCGTTGACCCCCAGCTGAGAGACCAGCAAGCAGGATTAGGAAAAACCGATCATGTACAGACCAGATCGCCACTCTCCAATCATCCAATCGTGGAACAGTCTTTGGAGTGGAGCTCCCCGCTGTACGTCAACTTTGTGGATTACGAGAAAGCATTTGACAGCGTGGACCGAGAGACTCTGTGGAAACTCCTACGACACTACGGTGTACCCACAAAGCTCGTCCGCCTGATCAAGAGCAGCTACGATGGCATGGCATGTCGCGTGATCCACGAAGGGCAGTTCACCAGGGAGCTCCAGGTCAGAACCGGTGTCAGGCAGGGGTGTTTGCTGTCTCCGTTCCTCTTTCTACTGGCCATAGACTGGGTCATGAAGAAGACCACAGAGCACAGACGAAGTGGAATACAGTGGACACTGTGGACACAGCTTGACGACCTCGATTTTGCAGACAACTTGGCTTTACTGTCCCACACTCATCAACAAATGCAGGACAAGACCACGAGGTTTGCTGACATCTCGTCCCAAGTGGGCCTCACCATCCACAAACAGAAATGAGGCTGAACGCAACCAGGGAAGAAGCAGTCTTGCTTGCTGGCACCAAGTTGGAGGAGGTGGAGTCCTTCACCTATCTCGGGAGCATCATAGACAAAAAAGGCGGCACTGATGCAGATGTCAGCGCACGAATCGGTAAAGCCAGAGCAGCCTTTCTCCAGTTGAAAAAAGTGTGGAGTTCCAGAGAGCTGTCACAGCACACCAAAGTCCGGATTTTCAACTCCAACGTAAAAGCAGTTCTCCTATATGGAGCAGAGACTTGGAGATTGACAAAAACCACAGTCAACAGAGTACAGATCTTCATAAACAGTTGCCTTAGAAGAATTTTGAAAATCCACTGGCCAGAGAAGATCAGCAACGTCAGACTCTGGGAGAGAACAGAGCAGATAATAGCAGAGAATGAAATTGGGCGAAGAAGATGGGGATGGGTTGGTCACAGTCTGAGAAAGCCAGTTCCCAGTATCACTAGGCAGGCATTGTCATGGAACCCCCAGGGAAAGAGGAAAAGAGGCAGACCGAGAAACACCTGGCGTCGAGACCTCCAAGCAGACATCAAGAGACTGGGATCCACCTGGAGTAAAATTGAAGGAGAAGCACAGGACAGGAGTCGCTGGAGGTCTCTCGTCGACGACCTATACCCGGGGAGGGGTGACAGGCGTAAGTAAGTAAGTAAGTAATGTCTTTTCTAAGACTCTTTCTTTCTTTGTTGAGTTATTCTCTTGAAAAGTTGTAATCAAACATTTACAGGTTGCGTGACATGCCAAAGACATATCATGCTTGAAATGTCAACATATTCTTTAATTAAGTCAGCGTTAGAACAATCTTTGCAATGTACTACAACCTTTGTATAGTGTCTTTAACACCTGCGCTTCCATTGGTGGCAGATGTTGTATCTGGGTTTTTTCTTAATTCAACACCAAAGAGCCCAAGCCGTCTAAAAGACATAGAGACACAGTGGTTTCAGCAAATTGCATATATCCTCATGACTGAGCCCCCGCAACTGCGAGGGCTCATGAGGATCTATGCCTCTTGCAGTTGGATCCAGTTCTGTTCGCCCAAGCAGTTCAAGGCGTTCATTTACACCCAGAAAAAAACAAACAAAATAAACAAAAACAAAAAAACATGCACGTTGTGTTTGTGCGGTGTAAACCGTCTTGCATACGAGTGTGTTTGGCGATGGACGAGAAAGTATTATATGGTTTTCCTATCACTCTACACAGCGCCGGGAGTCGAGGAAAAGGAGGAAGGGGGGGGGGGGTGTTACTTGACTAGGATTCTGCTCTCACCTGTAAAAGATATATAAACACTACAGTTAGCTACCTTACTATAGCTGACGCGTGACTCTTAAGTCATTGAAAACGCATTGCCTAAAAATGTTTCCGTCTAGAAAAAAGGAATCTGATAGACAGCAATAGGCATAATTCTTATGAGTCTCCTCACCTGCTGCGGGCACATGAGCATCTATGCCTCCTTCAAATGAGTGGCGTCTGTGAAATGATGGAAAATGCAATGATGAAACCCTCGCCCGCGTCAGAAGAATGTACATGCAATAAAATCGCCGCTTTGAGCACTGCCCACAAGCGGCATAGGTCCTCATGAGCCGCGGCATGTGCGTGGGCTGATGAGGATCTAAGCCTCTTGCAGAAGCTGGAAAGTTTGCTCTTTTTCCGGCGGTCATGGGGTTAACACCGTTGTTGGCGGAAGTATTCCCGCACACCGTGCCAAGCTAGATTTATAAACATACCTGTAGTGCGGGTGAAGAGGTCTACGGAATCGTTTGTAAAATTAATTGGGAGCAGAGCAGGGTATGTAGGTTTTAATTGGCAAGTACGGGGGCACTGGCCTCGCTTGTGCTGCGGGAGGGAGGAAGGGGGCAGGTGGGAGATTCGTGTTGCATGGTTATTAAGAAAATGTGGGTTAGGTTAGATTAGGTTACAATGCAGTACAGTGCAGTACAGTACAATACTATACTCTGACAGTGCAGTACAATGCAATGCAATACAATACATTACAACACAGTACAATACAACACAACATAATACAGTGCAGCACAATGCAATGCAATACAACACAACACAACACAACACAATACAATACAACACGATACAGTACAATGCAATGCAATGCAATACATTCCAACTCAACACAACACCACGAAACGCAACGCGACACGACACGACACAGTACATTGCAATGCAACGATACGCAATGCAATCCAACAAAACACAACACTATACAATTCAACACAGCACAACACAGTACAGTACCCCACAGTACAATACAATACAATGCAATACAAACAGTACAATACAAAACAATACAACACGATACAATACAATGCAATATTTATCCCTCTTGGGGACATTGTTGGCCTGCCAGATAAGACAATACAAGTACATGACTAAACAAATAAAAACCGTGCCTATACCATGAAACAGAAATAGAGATTAAGATGCAGCATTGGCTAGCTTAGCTTAGGCCAGCTTAGGTTAATTTGTAGTATAACATCCACGCCACAAAGGTGATAACGGATGGGGGGGGGGGGGGGGGAGGTGTGGGGGAGAGGGCAGCTTGGGGGACAGACAGCTTTAGACTAGAGTACGATCTGAACGCCGATCTGTTCAGGCGCACTACAACTCTGCCACTTTATACCTTACAACGGACATGCAAGAAAACAAATTCGTCTGTGTGCCTGGGTTTGTGAGCCAGTCTACTGGGGCCGAGAACCGGCGAAATTTGAACTTCACTCCCTTTTGCTCGAGACGCTTAGTCGCCAAAGCTTTAGCATGACGCAAAATGCTATCGTGCCGAAGTCGGCCGCAATGGGCCCGCGCACAGTCGTGCGCGGGCCAACTTCGGCCGACTTCAGCCGGATGAAATTTGTGTACTAGGCTGGGGCTCCCGCTGTAAATAAAGAGCTGGCCAGGCCCTTTTGAAGATTTCGATAAACATCGTTCTCCAAGAAAGTCATTGCTCTCTCGTTCTCTGCACTAGGAAAGCAAAAATAAAAGAATATTTGAGGTTCAGTTTGGTGAAAAGCGAGATTTCCATTGTATCACAATGAAAATCTCGCCAATCCTCAAAATGGACGTACCGTCTTTTGCTCTCTGATGGCACGTTTACTCGCCATGATCTGTAGGAATCTGGCAAAGTTTACCGAGCTTCTTACAGCAGGTTTGAAGTTCAGATTAGAGGTTGCGCACTTAGCGACTTTTTGCAACTTTGATAAAACTTAAGTCTCTCTCTCTCTCTCTCTCTCTCTCTCTCTCTCTCTCTCTCTCTCTCTCTCTCTCTCTCTCTCTCTCTCTCTCTCTCTCTCTCTCTCTCTCTCTCTCTCTCTCTCTCTCTCTCTCTCTGTGTGAAACCATTAAAGCTTAATTTATCACTCGGCGACGACATCATAGAACAGGTAGCCGAACGCCATCGCCTATTGGGGGTCACAATTGATAATCAGCTGAGGTAGCAGATGCACATTGACAATGTCTGTCAAACGGTCTCTAGAAATGTCTTATGTTATCAAAATTAAAGTATTACACAGATAGTGAAACCAGAGAATTGTTCAGTAATGCACACATCATGTCACATATAAACTACGCATCGACGGTGTGGGATTGTTGCAGTGATGTCCACTTTAAGTAAATTCTTTACATAGGAGAATGGCAAAATTAATTCTTCCCGACCCGCACTTGACGACCGAGGAAACACTCAGTAAAGCTGGATTCCTACCCCTTCAAAATCTTTTTAAATTTAACAAAGGGGTACTGATGTTTAAAGTGTGGAACCATAGCGCTCCAGAGTATCTAACAGAGTTGTTAAAAAATCATATGGGAATATGAGGGGTCTTCATATTGTTCCCAAACCCCGAATAGATATATTTAAATCTACTTTGCCATTTGGAGCTTCCACACTGTGGAACTCATTCCCACATTACGTTAAAGCCACTCCGACATTATCTCGTTTCAAGACAAGTCTTTATAGATATCTGACATCATTCAAATAATAATATCTAGTTATTTGTAGACACACAAATGTATGTGTATATTCTAACAACCATGTGTGTGTGTGTGCGTGCGTGTGTGTGTGTGTGTGTGTCTGTGTGTGTGTGGATGCGCGAGTGCGTTTGTGCGCGTATGCGTGTGTTTGTGTTTAGTGGACTATATATGTTGTACCACTGTGCTTTGATGTCCCTGTTTTATGTATATTTTGTGCTTAGCTAGTCGTAGTTGTAGCAACGGCAGGTACGAAAAATGACATAGTCACTGACTGTGTTAATATCTTCACCATTGTAAAATAAAGATGCATTGATTCATTGATTCTCTCTCAATGGACGTGCATGTGCTTCTGTATGTGTGTGCGAGTGTGTGTGTGTGTGTGTATGTGTGCGTGTGTATGTGCGTGGCGTGTGAGTGTGTGTGTGTGTGTGTGTGTGTGTGTGTGTGTGTGTGTGTGTGTGTGTGTGTGTTAGTGATTGCGACCGCGTGTGTGGTGTGTGTGTTTGTAAGGAGGGGGCTATGTGTGTGTGTGTATGTGAATATAGCGTTGTTGTCACACACACGATGATTTCTCCTACAGAAACTCAAAGTAGAACATTCTTTTACTTCAGAACATTTATCACCAAAAAGAAAATCATAAATGCCCAGTTGTAGGATGCAGCGAGATGGGGTAGGGGGACTACGGGGCACCCTCCCCCCTCCACCATCCCCCCCCCCCACACACACACACACCCTAACCAACACAATTTTTGGATGGGTTATTTGTGGCAGCAGTTTGTGGACGTTCTCTTTACTATTCGATGATTCTTCTTGTTGTGTACGGTGTATTTCACGCTTATCTCACGGGATCGGTGGTTGGGTCTAATTTGTTCATGGGGCTATAGTCAAATATCCTCATTTCGCACTGCTTACTTGCACCCCGTCACAGTACTTCACCCCGACATAGATGCTGCTCTGATGGGCTATGGTGCCTGTCATCGGGCTCAAAAGCAAAAGACATCGTCGTGCAGTCAGTCCATTTTCGACACTTTTCCGACACTGTGATTGGTCATCACATAAAAAATCGCAGGGGGTTCAATGCCCTACTGCCTACCTCATAGTACCATTGCCGTGCCTGTAATATTTAATCGGCTGGCCAATCCGCAATACTGTTAACCTCCACGAATCTCACGTAGGTCTTTCGTCTGAACGCTTAGATCAGGGCTATCCAGCTCTTTACGTCATAAATATACAGGAAAAAACAAAGATCAAATGGCGGTACACGACAAGGAAATGAAAGAAATGTTCCTTATTTCTACTTGACCCAAACTACACATGTGCTGCACAAATACGTCGCAATTCAAACTCTGAACTGAGACAGCTCTAATGGTCCATAGTGCATGTCAACACGTATGCTGTTTAGAAAGCTGATCAAGAGAGAACGAAAATATGTAAATAAAATATGTCAGATTCGTGGCACTTCAGTTTGTTGCAAAGTTCGATTTAATGTTGAATTTGTTTTTGAGCTCAGAAGCGGTCGGTTAAAGATACCAACAAAAATTACTTTATTTACCAAATCAAACCTACCATATCCAGTCGCTAGCCACGCAGCCCCAAGTTCTATAACTTGGATCCAGCGAGAGTCCGCACTTCCAGCGGAGGTTTGATAATCAGCTTCAGAAGACTACAAACCACCATGTAACCCGAGAAGTAACCCAACAGACGGTTCAATGCCCACGCGTACGCAATCTGAGTGTGCCTGGCCACCCGCTGTGGTAAGAGAGTGATGTGTGATTGGATTAGTGGTTTAGCACTCACGCAAGTCCATCACCAAAATCAATCGACTCTATCAGCGGCAATGATCCGATCAACAGGTAGCCTCCTTACAGATGACATACTATGATCTGCTCCTGTGTTTCTCACTAGGAGGAGTTTCTTTGGTGTATAGCGCAAGACTGACTATTTTCTTTTAGAGTCCTTCTGCAGTATTAAGCGATCAGGGAGTATCAGAATTGTTTTCGGAAATTTTTATCGCTTGTATTTGAAATTTATAAAGTGGTCTGAAACCGGTACCAAAGTGGAAGGAGAGAGAGCCGGTGTACCCGGAGAAAGGACCCCAACGGTCCGCCTGAATTAACGTTGACGTTTACTAGATGAGAAAAGACCGACGCGGAACCCGGTATCGAACCTCGCACCTTTAGCAGTCATTTAGCACTGCGCACGGACCGCCCTAATTATAATATAATATAATATAATATAATATAATATAATATAATATAATATAATATAATATAATATAATATAATATAATAAATATAATATAATATAATATAATATAATATAATATAATATAATATAATATAATATAATATAATATAATATAATATATAATATAATATAATATAATATAGTGTAATGTAATGTAATGTAATATTAAAAATAATATCATATAATATCATATCAAAATGATCATAAAGCATAATATAATATAATATATTGTTTTCCTCCCTACGTCACACGACCAGTAAATTTAGCGCAAACTGTACCATGTGACCGTGATAACCACTGTAGCGAAAAATGGAGGACGTTTTATAGCCCTCTCAATGACGCGTTACGGCCTCGTTTTCGAGTCTTGATAGCAACTCGGTACGACAAAATAGCAGAAAAAAACGCACTAACGTAGTCCTATTTGACGTAATACACATCATCTGCCTTATTTTTTACGACATGAGGAGCCAACTAAACAATATTTCACCACTAATTACATAGCGCAAACTGCAAAAGCCTTCCACCGAGACATTTTCAAAGTTCGGGAAACCACCGAACAAAAATAGCTTCCGAGTTGTTTTTTTTAACCAATCAGAGACACAATCCTTGCAAACCGGCAAGCCAGGCACTGTCGTCTGCTCAAACACCAACAGGCAACATGCCACAATTTCACCAAAGCACAGAGCAACAAATTCAAGAACTAAAACGAAAATACACACCCAGCAACACTATACACAAAGCACGCTATTGCCAAATTTTCACGTCACTCAATGCGGGACTATCTGAAGAAAATCATCTCCCGAATTTTCGAAAACTATCTGACATCATGTCTACGCTGTAAAATAAAATCTTACCTTAAAATCCATCAATCTCAGCACTAGTCCTGCTGTTAACAACGAGCGTTTTGTTTTGGTATTCCTTTTTCCAGATATCCCAACACACATGACACTTTGGGATAAAACAACGACAATCTGCTGCACACTCCAAGCCATCCCCTTCTGACATCTTGAATCTAAAAGCACGAGGCACCATGCTAACTTGCACAAGCTGTCATATCAGTGGTCAAATGCCGATCGCTTCATCAAAAAGTTCTTAATTTTTCTGAATCACACAACAGTCAAGAAGCACTGTCATTGTAATACTTTAACGACCTTTTGTAGACATTGCAGCTTGAATCATTCTGTACACAAGCCAAGATTAGCTTTTTACTCGCGAAAACAAGACTTGCGCTTCTGACACGGAATCGTGCTAGGTCAGTCTGGGAATCCCCGGCAGAACATGTATATTCAATGGTGTCACCTATCCGCCACAGAAGCGGCCGTCTTCATAAACCGGATTTTTTCTAAACAATAAACGAAGGAAGGAAAACAAATACGTTATTGGTCGGAGGGGTTCGCTACACGGACCTTTGTAGGCCTTCGGGAGGTCAAAGGAATCATTGTACCCCGAAGGCCGAAATGATTCCTTTGACCTCCCTCAGGCCTACAAAGGTCCGTGTAGCGAACCCCTCCGACCAATAACTTATATTGTAATATAATATAATATAATATAATATAATATAATATAATATAATATAATATAATATAATATAATATAATATAATATAATATAATATAATATAATATAATATAATATAATATAATATAATGTATATAATATAATATAATATAATATAATATAATATAATATAATATAATATAATATAATATAATATAATATAATATAATATTCATTCATTCAGTCCTCTCTGCGCCGTCTGGTGCTTGAGGCGACGGCAAGGGAGCGCCACTTTTGTCTGTCAGCTGCTATTTTGGGTGCTGTTTGCAGAGTAAGGCCTCTGTTCTTGAGCTCTCGCTCCACGGTTCGGCGCCACGTCTCCTTTGGTCGCCCACGGTTTCTCTTCCCCTGTGGTGTCCATCTCAGTGCCACCCTTGGTAATGAGTCAGGTGACATTCTGCAAACGTGGCCTAGCCATCTCCATCTCCGTGTGGCGATGGTTTCAGCGATGCTGTCTGCGCCTGCTCTCTTCCGTAGTTCCTCGTTTGTAATCATGTTTGGCCAGAAGACCTTCATGATCCGTCGCAGGCACTTGTTCTGGAAGACATCCAGCTTGCGTTCCGTAGCGGTAGTGGATTTCCAGCATTCTGACCCATATAGAAGGACACTCAGCACGTTGCTCTTAAAAATACGGAGCTTGGTGTGGATGCTCAGGCTTGTGGTCCTCCAGATGGGTTTCAGCATTACGAAGGCTTGGTTGGCTTTGCTGATTCTTGTGGTGATCTCCCTTGTGCAGTCTCCATCTGTGGTAACCTTGCTGCCCAGGTACGTGAACTCGTCCACCTCTTGCAGAGGTTGGTCATTGATGGTGATTGGGTCGCCCACTATGGTGTTCTTCCTCATGACTTGAGTCTTCCTAATGTTGACCCCGAGACCTATGGAGCTTGCTGACTGTGTCAACTGTTGTGTCTTCTGTTGCATGTCCTGGTTTCTGCTTGCCAGCAGCCCGATATCATCGGCGTAGTCGAGGTCATCCAGCATTGAGGTCAGCGTCCACTGAATTCCCTGCCTCCTTCCCTCTGTGGTGCGGCGCATGATCCAATCAATTGCCATTGAGAATAGGATTGGCGAAAGAATACATCCTTGTTTCACTCCGGTTTCCACCTTAAACGGTTCGGTGAGCTGGTTGTTGTGGACGACTCTGCACTCAAAATTCTTGTACAGGGACCTGATGACGTTGACAAGTTTCTGGGGGATTCCATAGTATCGCAGGATTTTTCCAAAGGGAGTCTCGATGCAGACTGTCGAAGGCCTTCTCAAAGTCTACAAAGACCACATAGAGGGATCCATTCCATTCGTTAGACTGCTCAAGGATCTGTCTCAGTACGAAAATATGGTCAATGCAGGACTTGCCTTTCCTAAAACCTGCCTGCTCCCGGCGAAGGATGCCATTCACTGCTGTCGTAATGCGTTCAAGGAGAATGCGGCTGAAGATCTTGCTGGTGAGGGATAGTAAGGTGATGCCTCGCCAGTTGTTACAGTTCCCCAGGTCTCCTTTCTTTGGAAGTTTGACGATGGTGCCGGTCTTCCAATCGCTCGGCGCTTCCTCAGTGTCCCAGATCTTTTGAAAAATCTGACAAAGAAGCTGCGGCGTTACCGTATCTTCTACTTTCAGCATCTCGGGGCACACTCCGTCATCGCCAGGTGCCTTCCCGTTCTTCAGCTTTTGAATGGCCTGCTTGACTTCCGCAATAGTAATGTTGCCGAGGTTAATGTCCAGGTCCTCCTCCGCTTCAGGAATGTCAGTGAGGGTTGGTGGGTCTGAGCGGTTCAGGATGGACTCGAAGTGTTGCTTCCATCTCTTCAGCTTCTCTTCCTCTACTGTGACATGAGTTCCATCTTCAGCTCTCACTGGAAGGTCGTGGTGTTGCCCGTAATCGCCCTTCAGCTTCTTGGTGTTCTGGTACACTGTCTTCATGTCTCTCTGTTTTGCAGCTGCCTCCGCTTCTTCTGCCAGCCTTTCTGTGTACATTCTCTTGTCTCTTCTCGCTGATGTCTTCACCGCTTGATCTTTCTCTCTGTATTCTCTTGATATTCTTTCCTTCAGTCTTGGTGATTTGGTATCCAAAAGTTTCTTCTTGATCTGTCTTCTCTCTTCTATGCGAGCCCACGTGTCTTCTGAGATCCACTCTGTCTTCCTGCTCTTTCTGTATCCTAAAACTTCCCCTCCTGTTTCCTTCATGGCTCTGTTGAAATCTTCAATAGTCAGCGCTGTCTCATCTTCCAAAACACTAAATCTATTCCTGAGGGCCAACCTAAACTCTTCTTTCACTTTTGGGTCTTTCAACTTGGCCACGTCGTAGCGCTGATTTCTGGTGTCTCCTATCTTTACTTTCCTAAGCTTCAATGTCACCTTCCCCACCAGAAGACTATGGTCGCTGCCAATGTCAGCATGTCGCATCACTCGCACATCCTGCAGAGAGTGCCTCCAGCGACCATTAATGATGATGTGGTCGATCTGGTTCTGGGTCTTGCCATCTGGTGATTTCCATGTGAGTTTGTGGATCTCCCTATGCGCAAACAGGGTCCCTCCTATGACTAAGTCATTCTCCTCGCAGAAATTGACCAGCCTCTCCCCGTTGTCGTTGATCACACCCGCTCCATGTCGTCCCATGGTCCTCTTTCTGTCTTCATTGTCGCAGCCGACCTTAGCGTTGAAGTCACCGATCAGCATCAGCACGTCATGTCGAGGGATGTCTTCCAAAACAGCTTGGAGGGCGTCGTAGAATGCATCCTTATCCTCTTCTTCCGCGTCGTCTATCGGTGCGTAGCCCACATCATCAATAAGAGCAAGGCCAACACCGTTCTACAGTGGAAACCTGTGAACGAGCGCCTGCTGTACGTCAGGATGAATTCCAAATACGCAAAGCTGTCTAATATAATATAATATATAAATAATAATTCAAAATCGTTTCAGACATTGTCTTACAAAGCGCTAAAGAGTATGCTAGTTTGGGGGAACTCATAAACTTTATGGCCTCGAGCCGTCTAGTAAATCCATAATCACAGAAAAGCACACACATATGAGCGCAATATTACGTTTCTGCTTAAAGTTATTTTCCCCAGGATCAAGCATCTCAAGACAGTCATAAAACTGTCTGCAACAGATACTGCTGACAGTATTATGAATGGGTCCTTTGTGTATTAACTTAGAGCTTTATGATGTAAATACAATGCAAAATGTCGAAATTCATCGTTTGGTGGGTGTGTTGTTTTTGTACCTGAGAGCGCAGATTATCGTCTGCATCGGCCTCGTTTTGAATTTGTGCATATTTACTAGCCTACGTCACAAGGCAGAACCCGGTCAATACTGCAGACGAGGTCATCGGTGTGGGTACACACATGTCAGTGTACACATGTGCTGATGTTCTCCGGCATCCCTTTGACATAATTTTCCACGAGAATGTAAAATAAACTTTCCATACTCGCTATGCTGTCAAAATCAATGCGGGTTCCGCTTGACCTGCTACCCGGAGTAACGATCGTGCTGGGGGCGTGGCTTGTTCGACTCGGTCCGTCCGCGGCAAGCGACTAAGCCAGCGTTCACGGTGCCTAGTTTGACCTTTGATCCTCACATCCCTCGGAAACACAAAACAGAACAGTGGTATTTATACCCACTTTGTGCACTGCAATTTCACATCTCACACATAGAAGTCTACGTAACTGAAAACATCTCTGGAAACGACAAATGCACCATCGCAGCAGAACACTACCTCTGTGAATCGAGTGAATGAGAGCCCGCACAGACAAAAACGTGTCACGACCAGCGATGTCAGTGCCGCAATTTTGACACACACCGTAGTTTTCGGATCCTTGCAGCATAAAATCTGATGAACTAGCTCGTAACTTTATGATTAAACAGGTTTAAAATCTTTCGAAATCAGTAAGAGATAAATTCTACTTAAGATCATGAATTCTGAAAATCACTAGCGCTCGCGGAACTAGGAAGATCGACAAAGACCGTAGCCGGATTACTTACTGATTCACATAGCAGGAAAGCGACAAATTCCGGATGGGCGGTCAAGCCAAGCTCTATATTCCATTGTCCGATGTCAGTTCTACTTAGGGGTATCTTGTCTCTCTTTCTCTTTCTTCTCTTCAATTCCGAGTCTGTCATTGTCGGCCGGCGCGAGTCGACTGATACTTACTTTTTTTCTTCGCCGGTTCGTCCGCCATCTTGTCTCTGATTGGTTACAATTATGCAGATGACCTAAGGTCGCATAGAATAGTTATGACGTCACCTACCATCACCTATCAGAAGCATTCTTTTCACTGGGTCCAGTCACAAGATTCCGGTGGCCTCTTTTCGCTTTGAACGGACGAAAGAAAGCATTTGGTGGGTCAATAGGGTGGTCACTGTCTAAGTGGGTGTGTATACTGAAGCCCAGTAAAAGCTTTTTGCGAACTGAAGCATTAAAAAAGGTCGGTCGTGCCCCTTTAAATGACGTGTCAGTGTCGTGGCTGGTTGTGTTGTTCCTCGCACATGTACAAAGGAGATACATGGGAGTATATTGTTGACACACATGTGATTACTAGTACTGCACTTACAAAAATACCAAATACATTTTCCACAGTATAGCTACATGGATAATATCTATTAAAAAATAAGTAAAATTACGGACTCCAGTGTGGATCAAGCGGTTTTTGTGAAACGACCATTTTCTCGCCAATGTGCATCTTAGTGAAGATAAAATAAATAAAATAAAAATAAAATAAAAAAACAATCTCCAGATTATTCTTTTAGGGACAATATCCTAATTTTTCAAGCTTGTCAGTCCCAAACGCGGGCTCTAGTCGCTGTCTCTCACACACACACACACACACACACACACACACACACACACACACACACACACACACACCATACACACCATCACACACACACACACACACACACACACACACACACACACACACACACACACACACACACACACACACACACACACACACACACATACGGCTCGCCGCGATAAAGTACGTTCTCCAGCATAGTTTGCGTAGCTAGACGTGACGTCATTTTCATCTTGTTACTTTTTTGCCAGAATGTCTGGCCCGCACGCTCACAACGTCATGTGCATGCTCCGAAATGCGCTCGGACGAGCCCCATTTCAAAGTTGTTCCTATTTTTACACAGAAACAACAAAAATCAGCGAAGGGTTTTTAAACTGTTGTAAACCACACAACTGTTTTTGTCAGTTAAATTTTATTTACTCCAACTGATTGTATATGTATAATTATATCGTAGGAGATCCATCGACACGGGTACGCATGAGTCAATGGTTAAGAGATGGGGGTTGGGGGGGGGGGGGGGATGGGGAGATGCGTCGTATTAGCTCTATCAGACAGTTCCTTACCTCCGATGAGGCTACAAAAACTCTGGTGTGTTCATTTGTTCTGTCTCGCATTGACTATGCCAACTCACTCGTATCTATTTGTTCGGCTCCAGAGAGTCCAAAATTCAGCCGCACGTCTGGTCATGAAAGCGAAAAAGTCAGACCATGTCTCCCTCATCCCGTACGCTCTCCACTGGTTGCCAGTAAAGGAGAGAGTTAAACACAGTCTTGTCCATTTGTCATGTTTTCCTTTCTGGCACAAGACCCACTTATCTCTCAGAGCTCCTTCAATGTTTTATTCCTTCCAGGAAGTTGCGCAGTTCATCTGACAATAAAATGCTTCGGATTCCTACAGTAAGGACTAAAGGATGTGGGCAGAGATCTTTTTCTTACCAGGGTCCATCAGCCTGGAATGATCTTCCTAAATCCTTGAGACACAGTGAGCCCAGTGCCAGTATTTACACACAGTCTTAAAACCCATCTTTTCCCATCTTGATTATCAGTGTTCATGTATTTAGTCATTTTCTGTTTCTTTTGTGTAATTGTACACGTGGTTTTGGTTTTGTCATTTTTTGTGTAACATTTTTCTTGTTCATGTGTACGGCGCATATAGCATCTTACCATGTATAGGTGCCTTATAAATCCTCTTTATTATTATTATTATTATTATTATTATTATTATTATTATTATTCGGAGAGCTGAGTGACTGGGTTCTAAAGTGTTCGACTCTCGTCCGAAAGGTTGATGGCTCTAATACAGATGGAGTCAGAATTTGTTCAAACCTATTCGGTGCCCAGTGTTTCGTAGCTGACAAAGGACCTAAACGCTTAACTTTTTTTTTTTATTATTTTTTTATCTCAAACAGAACACTGCTTACAAATTAATGATGATGAAGTGTTTATCTGTTATGCTGGAATTCATGTGTGCTAGCCACTGTGTATATTTTGGAAGATACTGAATCATGTAGGCAGAAACCTGAGTACAAGTCCACAACTTGTAGGTAGAAATTTATGTAATGGGTCCCAAAGTTGCTGATAGAACCTGTGTAATGGGTCCCCAAGTTAAAGGTAGAAACCTGTGCAATGTGCCCCAAGCTTGTATGTAGAGCCTGTGTATCGGGTCCCCAACTTGCATGTAGAAACCTGTGTTAGGTGTTCCCAAGTTGCAGATAGAGACTTGTGTCCCCAACTTGTCGGCAGAGCATGTGTAAGGTGTCCCAAAGTTGTAGTAGAAATCTATGTAAAGTGTTCCCAACCTGTAGGTAGAGCCTGTGTGACGGGTACCAAACGTGTAGGTAGAAATCTGGTGTCCCCAAGGTGTAGGTAGAAACCTGTGTGAGGTGTCGCCAACTTGTAGGTAGAACCTGTGTAAAACTAGGCCCCAACCTATAGGTATAAGCCTGCTAGTTATTTTGGTTTAACGCCGAGCACGCGACTAAGGCTATCTGAACGCGGGTGGAAGCCTGTGAAAAGTATCTCCAAGTTGTAGATAGAAACCTGTAAGGCCTCCACAACTTGTAGGTAGTAACGGATCCCAAAATTGTAGGTAGAAACCTGTGCAAAGTGTCCCCGACTTGTTGGTAAGAACCTGTGTAAAGTGTCCCCAACTTGTTGGTAAGAACCTGTGTAAGGGACAACTTGTTGGTAAGAACCTGTGTAAAGTGTCCCCAACTTGTTGGTAAGAACCTGTGTAAGGGACAACTTGTAGGTAGGGCCATCACACACACACACACACACACACACACACACACACACACACACACACACACACACACACACACACACACACACACTTATGTTTAATGACGACCACGTTCTTCGAGGTGTGCAGCAATCGGCAATTACTGAAACGTGATCAGAAGGTGCTGGCGCGGTGTGAAAATGTTGCTGTGTGTTAAAAATTAAAAAAAGACCATACATTTTTTAGTTTGACTTATCTGTGTTTGGAAACACGTTCGACTTATCCGAAGTTCGACTTAACGGAGTCGTTTTCAGTTGTAATATTGGCCATCGAAATAGCAGCTTTGGCCAAAGTGAAAAAAATGGTTCGACTTATCCAAAGAGAAACACGTTCGACTTATCCCAAGTTTAATTGAGCCAAACTGGACAGTTGAGAAACACGTTGAAAAATTAGTCCTAGAAAAGCAGCGTGTAGATAGAAACCTGTAAGGTCTCCACAACAGACAGGGGGAGAGGGGGGGGGGGGAATGGTTCGACCAAAGCGTTTTTCGATCTGTATGTGTTCGACTCAGGCGAATGGAACTGCTTTTGTTGTTGTTGTTGTTGTTGTTGTTGTTGTTGTTGTTGTTTTGTTTTTGTTTTTTTGTAATAAGTTCCACTTGTTCGACTTTGGAGAGGAGAAACACGTTCGACTTATCCGAAGTTCGACTTAACTCATTCTACCCCAACACCGAAATCCTTAAATTTTGCCGTTGTCCTCTGAAGACTGCATTGCAGTGCAGCACACAGATCGACCATGGTAGTTCAAGGGTGATGCCAGAATAGCTTGGCGCCCATAGGCGCCAAGCTATTCTGGCATCACCCTTGAACTATCATGGTCGATCCTTATCTTGCTGTGGTGTGTCTGGGGTAGAATGGGTTAAGCGAGTTTGAGTTGTCCGTTGTAAAATTAGTCCTAGTAAGAGCAGCTCTGGCCGGGATATCTTTTTTGTTCGACTTACGCGTTTTTCGACCTTATCCGTTTTCGACTTAAGCGTTTGAGACTTCAACAGGTTTGTAAGGTCACCGCGGACGCACAGTAAGTTTAAATTCGTCTGTGTTATGTAATCTGCCTCAAATATTCATTTCTGGATCCGGTGGACATGCCAAGTGGCGGCTTGTAACGACAAACGCAGCGCTAAAAATAGCCAAGCATAGTCCTTACAAGCGAACCTTGGCTAGGCGGATCTCGCCGACGTTACTGTTCCAGTGGAAATAAACGCGCCACGGCTAAAGCGACGCTAGCGCCAGTACACGACTGATCAGATTCCAATAGTTTCAAGATGTTAGAGGACGCATGCATACACCGTCAGTGTCTTTCTCCTTCTTCTGTGGTTCCTTCTCCCGCCACTCTTTCCAGATTGTTCATACCTCCTCCACAGGGGTCACGACTATCACCAGCAGACCCATCGCAAAACACCACACGTGCATTGACGTTAACCACGTGCGGAACTGTTCCCATGACAGCACGTGCAAGCTGGCCATGACCCCCGGGATGAGGAGCACGAAGAGAATGACGCAGCACGTGCAGCCCGCGATGGCCGTGACCTTGGCCTTGTGGAAGACCTTGGCCAACTGCTGGTAGGTGGGTTTGCTGTCGTTCTTCAGGTCAGGGAACTCCTCGCGGTAGACGGTGATCCAGGGGTTCAGGGGGTTGTCGATGTCTCGCATCTGCCATGACACGGAGGACAAAGCAATGCCCAATTGGGAGGGGGGAACTAACGCGTGTAACCCAGTGAGCAAAAGACCTTCGGGCCGACGTCTGCCGCCGCGGGTCCCCGCACGGATGTGCGGGGGCCCGCTGCGGCAGACGTCGGCCCGATGATCGTAATCTCACTGGGGAAGAAAAATCATCTTTTGATGGGTCTTACACCCAGAAGAAAAGCTTCCATTCTGCCGTTATATGATAACACTTTTAAGAAAAGCGAGATGCTCATTGTATAACCATGATAAAGTGCACGTGGCGGTCGTGCCTTCTCCCATCTTGGCCCCACCACTTGGAACAATCTCCCTGCCCCTGTCTGTAACTGTCAAACGCTCTCCAAATTCAAATCACTTCTCAAAACCCCCCTCTACAACGCTGCCTTTTACTAGTTCATTTCCCCAGACATGAACAACTCATCACCACGGTCACGTGTGTGTGTGTGTGTGTGTGTGTGTGTGTGTGTGTGTGTGTGTGTGTGTGTGTGTGTGTGTGTGTGTGCGTGCGTATGTTGTATGCGTGTGTGCGTGTGTGTGTGTGTGTGTGTGTGTGTGTGTGTGTGTGTGTGTATGTGTGTGTGTGTGTGTGTGTGTGTGTGTGTGTGTGTGTGTGTGTGTGTGTGTGCGTGTGTGCGTGTTAGCTGTTAGCTTTTTCATTGTATCAGCGCTTAGAGCTACTTTCAGAATAAGCGCTTAACAAATCTTTATTATTATTATTATTATTATTATTAAAATTTCGCTTTTCTCACACAAAATAATAACAATAATAATGATAATAATAAATAAATAACATATTTTTTAAATGGACACAAACACTTCTGTCATATAAGGGCAACATTGTTCCAATGCCGTACTGCACGGGCCGGAAGCAACAAGCAAAATTATTAACTCATTCAAGAAGAACTGTATCCGCATACGCGACTGAAGCCGCGCATACGGATGCAGTTCGTCTCGAATGAGTTAAACACGTAGTCGCTCTCCTTGAACAGCTGGAAACTTGAACATTTTCTATGTCCCTTTCGAAAATGTTTTTTCATCTCTACAAAATGTGAATCATGGGGCAATGGAATTTGTATTGGCTTTGCTTCGGAGACATCAATGTAATCATAACATATACAACAATATGGACATCCATTTAGACATTATCAGTGATCGAAATGGTTACGTCAGGTACACCAAATTATCAGACTGACGAGAGAGACTAATGTACGACGAGATACGATATGTGCTGAAATCGAGACATTTGAACACATTCTACCCCAGGACCGAAATCCCCAAATTTTGAAGTTTCCGCCTGAATGACTGTATTAAAATTCTAGGGACAGATCGAGCTTGATAGTTAAAGGATGGTGCCAGAATAGGCGCCAAGCTATTCTGGCACCATCCTTGAACTATTATGCATAGGCGCCAAGCTATTCTACACCATCATGCTCGATCCATGTCTTGCTGTGGTGTGTCGGGGTTGAATGAGTCAATAAATATGTCAGTCTGTTTACTATGAATTTAAAATGGAGAATGAAAGCACAAAAAAATACCTACAAATTAGCTAGGGTGCAACGTATTTTGAGATGTACCTTCTGCCACTCCAGTCTAGCATTGTCGTCATCCTTGATGTTGTGTGTGATGAGCGAGACGACGATGGTGACGACGAGGGTGACGAAAAAGCCAGTGCAAGACCCAGTCGTCACGGTGAAGGTGTCAGACGTGTTGACCAGAAAGTTGTGCAAACCTCCCGGTAACCTAGACGCCATAGCCAGCGTGGCTGACACCCCGCATATGAGGCCGGCGATGGCTCCTGCAAGGAACACACTCAAACGTGTACGCAAGGAACAAAATGTCCACGGGCTGATGTCAGCTGTCGAACGATCGAGGATCTTTAGCTTAGTGGGCAGTACTTCCCAGAAAGTTGCGCAAACCTCTCGGCAGCGTAGACGCAGTTGTCAGAGTGGCTGCCACTCCGCGTGTAAGGATGATCTATCTATCTATCTGTCTATCTGTCTATCTGTCTATCTATCTGTCTGTCTGTCTGTCTGTCTGTCTGTCTGTCTATTTATCTATCTATCTATCTATATCCCGTAGTCTTGCCGACCGTTGGGGCACCACTGATGACTTGGCAACCAGCTCCCTCCATTCCTCTCTGTTCTCTGCCATTCTTTGTGTATCGTCCAGCTTCAGTCCTGTCCACTCTGAGATATTGTCCTCCCATCTTTTCCTCTGTCTTCCTTTCCTTTGTCCTCCTTGCATAGTGCCCTGCAGGATTGTTTTGGCAAGCCCTGCTAAACGCGTGACATGCCCATACCACTTCAGTTTGCGTTTTTTCACAATGGCTAATAGGTCTTCATAGGGCCCGATGGCTTGCCTGATTGTGCTTCCCAATTCTTCGTTCGTGATCTGGTCTCTGTATGAAATGCCAAGCAGCCTTCAAAAACATCTCATTTCAGTGGCGTGTATCCTCCTTTCAAGGTCTGCTGTGAGGGCCCATGACTCACAGCCATACAAGAACACTGAGATGGCTAAGGAGTGCATCAGTCTGATCTTGAAGCAGAGTGTGATGTTTCTGTCCTTCCATATGGTCTTCAGTCTTGTCAGTGCTGTTGTTGTCTGTGCAATCCTGGACAGTATTTCTGGTTTTGATCCCTCATCTGTCACAATGGCTCCTAAGTATTTGAATGTATTAACGGTTTCCAGTTTTTGGCTTCCAATCATGACGTCAGTACCAATGCACTGGTGTTATTTGTCATCAGTTTGGTCTTCTCTGCACTGATTTACATCCCATACGCAATGGCTGTACTGTCCAGCTTTTCCACCAGCTGAGCTAGCTCCTTCTCTGTTCCTGCAAGGCCATCAATGTCGTCCGCAAAGCGCAAGTTCGTGATTGTTCTGCCTCCAATACTGACAGTTCCTTCGTGATCTTTCAGAGCGTTTTTCATGATTCTTTCCAGGAAGATGTTGAAAAGAGTAGGTGAGAGCAAGCAGCCTTGTCTGACTCCGTCCTAAACCAGATTCCTAGTTTGCCATTGAAGCAGACTGCGCTAGTGGCCTTGTTGTAAAGGTTTGCTATGACTTTGATCAGGTTGGCATTGATGTTGTACAGCTTCATGGTGGACCAAAGGGCTGCATGCCACACCCTGTCAAACGCTTTCTTAAAATCCACAAAGACATGATAGAGGTCTTGCTGGTGCTGGAGGTACCTCTCACATAGAATTCTCAGGTTGAAGATCTGCTCAGTTGTGCTGCGCCCTCCTGCTTCTCAGCTATGATTTCCTCTGCCTGTGGCTTCAGCCTGTTCAGTAGGATCTTTAACATGACTTTGCTTGGGTGGCATATAAGAATGATCGTGCGATAATTTTGGCATTGATGTAAGTTGCCTTTTTGGGGGGAGAGTTATTATAATTGACTGGGTCCATGGTGTGGGCCAATCTCCTGACTGCCAGATCTTATTGCAGATTGTTAGTAAGGCGCTTATCATATCTTCTCCCCCTTCTTGGACTAGCTCTGCATGGATGTTGTCTGCTCCTGCTGCCTTCCCTTTTTTCAGCGACTTCACTGCAGCCTCTACTTCTTCTCGGAGGATGGGATAGTTGCCATTGTTGGTCACAGGTGGGTTGACATGTATGCCTGGGTCCCCTGTAGCTCGGTGGTTGTATAAATCTGAGCAGTACGCTGTCCATCTCTTCAGTATGTCTTGGTCTTCCGTAAGACAGTTGTCTGCACTATCTTGAATGATCGAGGAGCGTCCTTGTTTTACACTGGTTAGGTCTTTCACCAGCTGGTGTGGTTTTTTGCTATTATTTTTGTTCAGATTTTTTTTCTACGTGTTTACACTGATCTTCAATCCACTTATTCTTTGCCTTCTTCATGCTTTTCTTGATATCCTGGTTAATTTCCCTGTATTGTTTAGCTCCTTCTACCTCTGATTTCTTTTTCTTTAATTCTCGACGCTTGTCAAATAGAACAAAGATGTCAGCTGTAACCCAAGGTTTCTTTGCTTGTCGGTGTTTGCCAAGGATCTCACTGGCTGTTTGGGTTACAGCAGTGTTAAATGTGTCCACGTCCTTGTCTCCTGAGAAAGTCTTGTTGCTGTCGGGACGTTAAGCAATGTACAATCAATTGTCTTCTGCACCAAGAAGTAGCAGTGGCGCGAATTTTCCTCCTATCTTTGCCTGGAAGGCTTCCGCTACCTCCAGGTCTTTCGGCTTCTCGAGGTCAAACTTGATTCTGGTGCTTGTTGACCTTCTTTAGGCGGAGTCGGAAGGTCATCATTACTAAGTCATGGTCGCTTCCAATGTCTGCTCCTGGAAAACGTCTTGTCTTGGCAATGTTCACACTGGTTTGGAAGAGTCTTTTCACCATGGTGTAGTCAATTTGGTTATGGTGCTCTCCGTTCGGGCTGTGCCATGTCCACCTTCTGGATGCTTTGTGTGGGCCGAACGTGTTCATCAGCTTTTGATCATTCGAGCTTGCAAATTCCAGGAGCCGTAAGCCTCTGTCGTTGGTCTCTGCATTGCAGTAGCGTCCGCATGTGCCTTTCCAGTTCCTAGCAGCATCCTCTCCTATTTTGGCATTCCAGTCTCCCTGCACCACAATAATGTCTTTCTTGGGGGGTCTGGTCCAAAACTTCTTGCAGTTGGTCATAGAAGTCTTCTATTTCCTCATCGCCATAGTCTGTTGTTGGGGAGTAATCTTGTACAATGGTGATATTAAATGGGGATGCCCTCAAGCGTATGGTGATAAGCCTACTGGAGACTGACCGACAACTCAGGACAGTATTCACGATGTCTTTGTGGACGAGAAATCCGACACCCTGTTCGCGCTTGTCTTCTCTGCCACTGTAATACAGTTTGTGGTTTTGCTGGGTTGATGTTTCCCAAGGTTCTTCCATCGTACTTCGCACAGTCCTAGGATGGTCCAATGGTATCTGTTCATTTCGTGTGTCAGTTCCTCTACCTTTCCAGGCGTTCTTAATGTTCTGACGTTCCAGGTGCCAATGCTGATGTTGTTTCTGGCACGGAGTTTTGGTGGTGCACCAGTAACACATTTAACACCTCTGCCCTGGCGCAAGAAAGAAGGCGCGGTCCTTGTTCCGGGCGACGACCGATCCGGTATGGATTGAGGTAAGGTTGTCATTGCATGTGGTGTGTCTTGGGCAAAAGAACCTGGCGGAGCCCATCCCTCTCAAGGCTGTTAACCACAACCGAAGTCCACATAACTTGTGGCTCGCCTTGGTCCTGGACACGTGGTCGATGAGACCGTCATGGGACTCCTTCGCCCTGGGTGGTGACTTCATCAAGGAAGTTCATACACCCAATCAGCTACCATGTCAGCACCCTAGCCTTTGGTTATCCAAAACTTAACCTGCAAGGCGCCAGGGGACACGTGGAGGGCGGGGTCGTCTATGTCTAGTGCAGATGTGAACATCTGCCCACTGTCCAGGCGATGATCTTGGTTCCTGAAAGATACTAGGTGAGCAAACGGTCCTCAGGCCGAGACCCGCCTCATTTGACCCGCGCCGGACTTCCCGAAGCTGACTTCGTGCGCGGGCGAACTCGGGCCGAAATCAGCCTGTGAGAAGTAAAGATTTAGCTCGTTGTCTACTAAGTATATTTCTGTATTTTGTATTCTGCCACTACCCAATGCGCAAAAGGCCATTTGGCCGACGTCGGCCCGATGGCCTCTGCGCACTAGGTAAGTAATTTTGTCAAGAGTTCATTTCTGGATCCGGTGTCCATGCCAAAGAAATGCTTGCATTGATATTTTCGGCGCTAAAAAAAAAAAAAAAAAAGCCAAGCACACGCGCTACAAGCGAACCTTAGCTGGACGTATCTCGTTTTTAGGGTTTAATGCCCAGCAGGCGGCCAAGGCCTACTCACGGCGGCTAGCGGATCTCGCCGCCGATAGTCTTGTAAAGGAAATTTATGTACTTTCGCAATTGATAATTACATTACATTTAAAAAATAATAATTTCGCAAAAACGTTGAACAAAACATCCTCAGGGCGACGTCGAAAGGAGTTCACCAGCGCCCAGCGACCTTTCGCTAAATGTACTATTAAACATTAGAAAGAAAAAACTGTCAGGCATAACAACAGTCTGACATGACAACGCTTTTGAAGACACCCGCCAGCCGACAAACTTTCTCTATGTAAAGTACTCCGCTTTCAACTAGAAACATCATGTCTTCCTGGTATTTCTCTTACACCCTTAGTTCACAGACAGCATTCGTCTCACCGATGATCGTGCCGGCTGGTGACGTCTTGACCCACGTGACACACAGTATGACCCCCGGAAAGCATGGTATAGTTATGATACAACCAGTCACGAGCACCCAGTTGAGGTCTATCCCCGAGAACGCCAGCAGCAAGCGGAAGGGCACGAGGGCCAGAGATACGAACAGAATGCACCAGCTCTTAAACTGCACCAGGCCGTCCTGGAAAGAAAGCAAAAACCGTTGGTGACACTTTGGCGCAACCTCTAACCCCTTCACCGTCGAGAAAAAGTGAACAAAAGCCAACTGCAAGAGACATAGATCCAGTTGAGCCCTCGCAGTTGCGAGGGCTCAACAGGATCTATGCCTCTTGCGGACACCACTTTGCATCCACGTTCTTCGGACACACTGTATGCATCCAGTGGCAGAGGCACCGAAAACTGATCTAAACAGACTTTGAACACACCCGAGGTTTGAATCAAATACTTTAGATCTTTAGAGAGTCCAACGCATTAGCATATGCGTTACTCGTGTCCTACTGTTGATGGAGATGATGATGACGAAGACACACAATGATAATGATGGTGAAAATCATCAAATGCCTACCAAAACGGTGACTGCCAAGCGTGTAGAATGCAGAGAACATCCCGTCGGAGAACAAAACGCGCTTAGAAATGATAATTGCAAAACAATTTACGTAAACAGTCTGTTTCGCTTATACAAATGCTGTTTATAGGGCTCGGGAACCCCGCGTTGCCTAGGAGCGTCGGCGCATCAGCCGCCATCTTAAGAGAATACGATATAGTAGCGAAGTAGTGTTTCAACACGTTTTTCTTAATGTTTCTTCCTCTTTTGAAACTAAGTTATAAGCGGCGGTCTGACGGGAAGCGAAGCAGAAGCAAAACAGCCAGTAAAACACGAAACATCGCAGTTTTGACGATGTTTATCGTGTGACTAGACCTAAGCATAACAGCAGCAAAGCGCCGAAGTGAAGCAAAGCCGATGTTTTCAGTGTTTGAGCGTGCTCTAAAATTTTGCGTTGTTTCGCTCAAGCATTTGATTGCCAGCCAATCAGAAGAGCCGACTTTACGGCAACGAGGTTGTTATCATTTCAGCGATCATGGCGGCATCAAAAGCTACTGGGCCATTAGCAAATCTGACACAAGTTGATACATTTATTCTCATCGATCTGATTCAAAACCACGAGGCATTATGGAATGAGAAGCCAAAATTACAGAAACCAAACCCTGAAAAAGGCCTCATGGACTTCTGTGAGGGTCAATCTGACGGAAAAAACTGGGATCGTATGTACAGGTGAGATTCAATTATCACTATTAATATCAGTACACTGAGTACAGTATTTACGTACGCTACAATTATTAATTATCGAGAAGAACTCCACAGAGTTTTTGTGAATGAATAGGCTTAATCGCGTTTGTTGATAGTTTATAACTCTTCTCTGTTCGGCAATTTTGTAGGCTGCAAGGACTACCAACGGCATATCTTCCAAATCACTGTCGTCCTATGTATCTGCCATATTGAAAATATCGCGTAAAGGGAGGTAACTGATTTACAACTGAGCATTGCTTCCACGCAGACTGCTTATGCAAAACATCGTGTGACCGGCTCACAAAGCAAAGCATTATAAACGCACTTATTTTTAGATGCTTTTAGAAGCAGATGCTTTGCTTTGTTTACCGCTTTGCTTCTGTTTCACTTCACGTCAGACCGCACCTTAACAACAACAGATTCTGGTTAGCGGTTCATTTTCCTACGGTGATGGCAAGACTTGCTGTTATTGCCTATAGCACGTCAGGACTTTCCTGACATTGTCCTGACAGCGATTTCCCGATGAGCGCATGAGTCGCGTATCCTCTCAAGAAGGCCGCCACGACTAGCCTGATGACGTCAGCTTCCCGAGCTCTATACCGCACGGACAACGAACCATTTATGTAGATATCCTATAAGCGAGTATGATGATCAATGAGTGAATAGCGTTAACGCACCCCACTTGACCACCTGCAATACACATAACCGGTGTGGGGGACCCCCTGCAATACACATGCCCGCGTGGTGTGCAGTAGGGTATGACTAAAAGAGACGCAACACTTGGTCCGACCGGCTGGCTTGCATATGGCCAATGGGGTCGACCATTTTTACAGAAACCGTCCTTGATTACGATAGGGGAGAGTGCATGCGCATAGGGTCGGATGCTGCTGAGCAGCGGTTTTACATGTCTTGGTATGCAGGAACAGGCCAGATGTTTGATGCACACGCACGACTCTGTCCGCTGAAGCACGCAGATCATAGAATGGCTGACCCGCGGCCGTCAAGCTACAGTTTGCAACACTTTTCAACCCACCTCTTCCCCACCACCACCCATCGTTGTGTAACCGTGCGTCACTACGTGTATTCGAAATGTTCCAGTGTATTACAGGCACTACGGCATGTGTACGCGAACTTTGTGAATTGCTTCATCACCTCTGTTGTACCCACTCATGTACACACAGATGCTAGCGAGAGCACTTTATAAATATAGTGCTTTGTTTTCTTGTTAGCTGTACAATATTTTGTTTAGCCTTATAGTCTCACTTGCATATGATTTAGATTTTTTGGGGTTTTTTTTGTTATTCTTGTTGAATGCATTATTCACTTTAATGTTTTTTCATGTGCTGTTACCTAGGCAGGGTGCTCCGAGCCCTGAGCTGGCCAGTGTCGCTTGGTCTTTCTCAGAACCCTGAGTCTGACCAGTAGCGTTTTGTTCTGTTACCTAGGCAGCGTGCTCAGAGCTCTGAGCTGACCTTTGTAGCATGGTCTTTCTCAGAGCCTGGATCTGACCAGCAGTGTTTTGTTCTGTTAACATGGCAACGTGCTCAGAGCCCTGATCTGGCCAATGTCGCTTGGTCTTTCTCAGAGCCCGGAGATTGAACAGTAGCGTCCATGTGCTACTTCATGTAGGCAGCTTGCTCGGAGCCCTGAGCTGGTCTATGTAGCTTAGTCTTCCTCAGAGCCCTGAGTCTGACCAGTAGTGTTTTATTCTGTTACCTAGGCTAGCGGGAGCACTTTATAAATAAACTGCTCTATTTTCTTATTAGCTGTACATTATTTTGTTGAGTTGATAGTCTCACTTGCAAATTATTTAGATATATTTTCTTTATTGTTATTCTTGTTGAATGCCTTATACTTTAATGATTTTTATGTCTCTGTTATCTAGGCAGCGTGCTTTGTTATCTTGTAGCTTGGTCTTTCTCGGAGCCCTGAGACTGACCAGCACCGTTCTGTTCTGTTAACATGGCAGCGTGCTCAGAGCCCTGAACTGGCCAGTGTCGCTTCGTCCTTCTCAGAGCCATGAGATTGACCAGTAGCGTTTTGTTCTGTTACCTAGGCAGCGTGATCAGAGCCCTGAACTGGCCTTTGTAGCATGGTTTTTCTCAGAGCCCTGAGACTGACCAGCAGCTATCTGTTCTGTTAACATGGCAGCGTGGTCAGAGCCCTGAACTGGCCAATGTCGCTTGGTCTTTCTCAGAGCCCTGAGTCTGACCAGTAGCGTTTTATTCTGTTACCTAGGCTAGCGGGAGCACATTATAAATAATGTGCTCTGTTTTCTTGTTTGCCGTACAATATTTTGTTTAGTTGATAGCCTCACGTGCAAATTATTTAGATCTATTTTCTTTATTGTTATTCTTGTTTCAATGCCTTATACTTTAATGTTTTTCATGTGCCTGTTACCTAAGCAGGGTGCTCAGAGCCATAAGCAGGCCTTTGTAGCATGGTCCTCCTCAGAGCCCTGAGACTGACCAGAAGCATTCTGTTCTGTAACCATGGCAGCGTTCTCAGAGCCCTGAGCTGGTCAAGGTCGCTTCGTCTTTCTCAGAGCCCTGAGATTGACCAGTAGCGTTTTGTTCTGTTACCTAGACAGGTGCTCAGAGCCCTGAGATGACCTTTGTAGCATGGTCTTTATCAGAGCCCTGAGACTGACCAGCAGTATTCTGTTGTGTAACCATGGCAGCGTACTCAGAGCCCTCAGCTGGCCAAGGTCGCTTCGTCTTTCTCAGAGCCCTGAGATTGGCCAGTAGCGTTTTGTTTTGTTACCTTGGCAGTGTAGCCAGAGCCTTGAGCTGGCCTATGTATCGCGGCCTTTCTCAGAGCCCTGAGTCTGACCAAAAGCGTTATGTTCTCTTAATTTGGCAGCATGTTCAGAGCCCTGAGCTGGCCTTTGTAGCTTGTCTTTCTCCGTGCCCGGAGTCGGACTAGTATCCACTCTTTAAATATACTCAGAGCTGTCATGTTTCTTATTGGTTGATTTACTATAATATGCATATCATGTACGTAATGATTCATCGTAATTGTATGACAAGTTGCTGGCTTCCTTTACCCGTCCTCCGCCATAGCTGGCACCTTAGTGGATGGCTTAGTTTCATTACTAATATATTATAAGTTATTGGTCGGAGGGGTTCGCTACACGGACCTTTGTAGGCCTGAGGGAGGTCAAAGGAATCATTGTACCCCGAAGGCCGAAGGCCTGAGGGGTACAATGATTCCTTTGACCTCCCGAAGGCCTACAAGGTTCCGTGCAGCGAACCCCTCCGACCAATAACGTATTTGTTTTCATTCCTCCACTATTTTCGTAAAAGAAATCAAGAAGACGTCTTCCTACCTGGATCACGCCAGACATGACTGACGTCAAAGAAATAATATAAGTTATTGGTCGGAGGGGTTCGCTACACGGACCTTTGTAGGTTTTCGGGAGGTCAAAGGAATCATTGTGCCCCTCAGGCCTCCGACCAATAACGTATTTGTTTTCCTTATTCCGTTTATTGTTTAGAAAAAAATCCGGTTTTTGAAGACGGCCGCTTCTGTGGCGGATAGGCGACACCATTGAATATACATGTTCTGCCGGGGATTCCCAGACTGTGACGTAGCACGATTCCGTGTCAGAAGCGCAAGTCTTGCCCGTTTTCGCGAGTAAAAAGCTAATCTTGGCTTGTGTACAGAATGATTCAAGCTGCAATGTCTACAAAAGGTCGTTAAAATATTACAGTGACAGTGCTTCTTGACTGCTGTGTGATTCAGAAAAATTAAGAACTTTTTGATGAAGCGATCGGCATTTGACCACTGATGTGTGACAGCTTGTGCAAGTTAGCATGGTGCCTCGTGCTTTTAGATTCAAGATGTCAGAAGGGGATGGCTTGGAGTGTGCAGCAGATTGTCGTTGTTTTATCCTAAAGTGTCATGTATGTTGGGATATCTGGAAAAAGGAATACCAAAACAAAACGCTCGTTGTTAACAGCAGGACTAGTGCTGAGATTGATGGATTTTAAGGTAAGATTTTATTTTACAGCGTAGACATGATGTCAGATAGTCTTCGAAAATTCGGGAGATGATTTTCTTCAGATAGTCCCGCATTGAGTGACGTAAAAATTTGGCAATAGCGTGCTTTGTGTATAGTGTTGCTGGGTGTGTATTTTCGTTTTAGTTCTTGAATTTGTTGCTCTGTGCTTTGGTGAAATTGTGGCATTTTGCCTGTTGGTGTTTGAGCAGACGACAGTGCCTGGCTTGCCGGTTTGCAAGGATTGTGTCTCTGATTGGTTAAAAAAACACCTCGGTAGCTATTTTTGTTCCGTGGTTTCCCGAACTTTGAAAATGTCTCGGTGGAAGGCTTTTGCAGTTTGCGCTATGTAATTAGTGGTGAAATATTGTTTAGTTGGCTCCTCATGACGTAAAAATTAAGGCAGATGATGTGTATTACGTCAAATAGGACTACGTTAGTGCGTTTTTTTCTGCTATTTTGTCGAACCGAGTTGCTATCAAGACTCGAAAACGAGGTCGTAACGCGTCATCGAGAGGGCTATAAAACGTCCGCCATTTTCGCTACAGTGGTTTTTATATCATGGTCACATGGTACAGTTTGCGCTAAATTTACTGGTCGTGTGACGCAGGAAGGAAAACAAACATTTATACATAATAGACTGATGACGTAATTTAAAATATTTCATGGCGTTGCCGTCTCCGGTACTGAGTGCTTGTTGTTTCGAACAACACTATGCAACCTTTTAGTTTACAACGTTTTGGTGATCTTTTATAGAACAAAACTCGCACTCAAGATGAGTCATCGAGAGGGCTACAAAACGTCCGCCATTTTTCGCTACAAGGGTTTTTATATCACAGTCACATTGTACGGTTTGCGCTAACGTGACTGGTGGTGTGACGTAGGGAGGAAAACATATATATATATATATATATATATATATATATATATATATATATATATATATATATATATGTGTGTGTGTGTGTGTGTGTGTGTGTGTGTGTGTGTGTGTGGTGTGTGTGTGTGTGTGTGTGTGTGTGTGTGTGTGTGTGTGTGTGTGTGTGTGTGTGTGTGTGTTTAATGCATGTACATCTCGACCTGCATTAAACCTGTACACCTTTGCAGAACTACGTCATTAAGTTTGCAAGCACTGGCAATTTACATGAAATGCATTCTGACTTCAACTATCAGTTACGTATATAATGTATTGTTTTGAGCGGAAGTATTTGCACACTCTGTGATTCTTGTCAACTTGTTCTTGTTAGTTGAGGCACGTTCACGGCTGCACTGAGTAAACGCACGTTTGGCATTTTCACCCACCAAAAACTAATTTGACTTGACTTTGGAAATCTCATCTTGTCTTCGTATTGATGCCGCAATTAGTGCATGCTGTTATATGAACGTGGCCCCTTACGCCCAAACATGTGACGTCACACTATGATATGTTATGCAACGTCTATTATGGACTTACAGACTACTGTGTCTACTTTGTGTTTGACTACTTGATGTTGGGATACTGTAATAAATGTGAACGAAGCCACGTGAATGCTTTTTACGTTCGAAGTCCGGAATAAACTTCAGAGTATAACAACAAGAACAATTGGGTACCCTGGCGATGTGTTATATCGGAAGGGTACTTCGGGTTAAACCCCATTTCAAAAGTAAACACACAAATAGGTAGCCAACTGTGTACTGTACTTGTCTGTATGTTTATATTGGGGGCAAATGAGTTTTAACCCATTACATCCTGAGGTTGTGTAAAATTTGTTAATTGTCTTTTCTAAGCGTGTTTTTTTTTTCTTCGTTGGAATGTTCTCTCGATGATGATCATCGTCATCGTCACAGTCGTCAACATAATCCACATCGTCGTTATAGTCCATGCGGCCATATGCTCCACACAGATCAGAGCGATGTGGACTAAGTCAGTTCAAATCATTGTCCTCGTCATCACCATCGTCGTGTACGAAGATAACAAAACAATACCTGATAGGTGCGGTAGCTGCCATGTATACTGCACGTATGACGTAGTAAGTGTTTGCGCTTTTGTGACGTCACCAAATGTCTGGCACTAAGATTCTCGTTACACTGGGTGCATTCTCTGACAGACGGGCAGCTTGAAAATTTAAAAAAAAAAATATCCTTTTAAACAGTTTATTAAATTTTACTCACAAGTAATGATAATTGTAGATATAGAATACAGTCCATACTATATTGGTGGTACTTCGAGTTTCTTAACCTTCATACGTAAAGGTCGTCATCTTTCAAATGAAACGCACACAAATAATAATAATAATAATAATAATAATAATAATAATAATAATAATAATATAAAATAGAATTTATTAATATTATTATATTATTATTTACTGTCATAGTAACTATCATTATTATTATTATTATTATATTTATACATCGTATACTCTCTGCAGTGCAAGCTCTAAGCGCTGTAGATTGCAAGACAAAAATGACAAAACTAGACAACCAACAACACACACAAAAGTCGTTAGACAGCAGCAACAAAATGAATAACTATGACACAATATCAAAACTGACAGCACATGAACACATAGCAAAACCACAAGCACACCATCCCCACATGAAGTAGCACTGGGTCATCTTACTAGACGGTAACAGGACGACCAAATGTACAAGCAGACTAACTGACGGACAGATGGACTGACGGCCGGGTAGACACACAAACAACTTCAACAACGTACCGACAAACGTCTCGGTCCAACACTAAGTGGTTGTGCGTGTTTTCCTCTGCTGTCTCTTCCACCTTCACCCTTCCACACAGTATGCAGTGTCCAGTCCTGTGTTCTCTAAAAACATGCAATGAAATATCACGCTTGAAATCTCGGGAAATTTCGTTCCAAATCTCAAAGTAGTAGTTAACTCATTCAGCCCGACGGCCGTATATTTCCCAAAATTTGGAGGCGTCATCTAACGACTATGCACCAGTTGAAAAGATGGGTCGACCATGATAATTCAAAGGTAGTGCCTGATTAGCTTGGCGCCGACAGGCGCCAAGCTACTCTGGCACTACCTTTGAATTATCATGGTCGATCCATCTTTTGCTGTAGTGCGTCGGGGCTGAATGAGTTAACCCCTTCACTGCCAGTGGTCGCAGACTTAGTTCCTGAAATCCTTGATAATTCAACGCCAAAGCCTCAGCCGTCCAAGGAACATGCACACAAAGTGGCGTCAGCAAGAGGCATAGATCCTCATGAGCCCCCGCAACTGTGGGGCTCATGAGAATCTATGTCTCTTGCGGTTGTTTCGTGTTTACCTTTTCTCGGCAGGGAAGGGGTTAAGTCATTAGCCATGTGACTGTCGGTAGCGATTTTTTGACGAAGTAATTCCTGAAATGGTTAGGAGAAGCAGCAAGGTATGATTTACTACTGTTGAACCACCTTGTGCGTGCAATCGCTGATATTGTTAAAACGAACTACTTCAAACATTAGGAGTTATTAGTTTACATTATTTCCTTTATAAATTGGTGTTTGCCATACACAGAAAGATTAACTTATGATGGATGAATTGTGCGATCTGCCATGTTCAGTATTGTACGATAAATCTGATGTACCATAAATCTGATCTACCATAAATCTGATCTACCGTAAATCTGATCATACACTTACCTGTAAGGTCGGATGTGTGTTTGGTAGATATCGTAAACGATGATGGAGGAGATGGCCATGACCTCTCCTGACCCTGTGGACATCATGAGCATTGTGATCATGGTCAGCACCATGAAGGCACCCTCCCTCCCCATCGCCAGCTGGGCAACGTACGGAGTGACCAGACCTGCGCACCGGCAAACATATCTAACGTGGGGTGTTTTTTTTTTGTAATTTTTTTAACTTGAAACGTGGTGGAAATTAGTTTATGCTAAGAGTGTGAGTACTGCGTCTGTGCTGGGCGTAAATAATATGTGTGAGAACGGTTGGGGGGGGGGGGGGGGGCATAAAAGGGGCAATGAACTTAGACAAGCAGAGCTTGCAGTGTGTTTTTAATCAGTTTAATACTGATGGCTGCACTTACGTCTGACGACTGTTGTGCTGCCCAACTCAGAATAAAATGAAAATGTAAGCGTTGTAGGGGGCCTGTAGTACGAACTGCACCAAACATCTACCTAACTTACGTCAGTGACAAGGGGAGCATGAAAAGATTCTAATACCAGTTCCAATGCAATACCAGTTCTAATGTCGGATCATTTTGTTGATCAGTGTGCGTGTTTGCGTGTGTGTGTGTGTGTGTGTGTGTGTGTGTGTGTGTGTGTGTGTGTGTGTGTGTGTGTGTGTGTGTGTGTTTGTTTGTGCATGTGTGTGTGTGTGTATGTGTGTGTGCGTGTGTGTGTGTGTGTGTGTGTGTGTGTGTGTGTGTGTGTGTGTGTGTGTGTGTGTGTGTCTGTGAATACCCAGTCCAGTTTTCAGCATGCTAAGTCATAATAAACGTTGTTTAAAAAATCCGAAGCAGGGCAAAACTGCACGTGCTTCGAGAAAACTGTGGATAAAATCACCGGACAAACATGCGACATCGCAAGTTTATTCCAGGCTTTTAATTCACCGTTTTCCTAAAAACATGTGGAGTTTTGTCCTAGTTTCGAAATCGCCAATTACCCGCATCAATATCATCAGCAGACAAACTATTCGTGACGTTGTCGGCGCTGAAGGCAAGGTAGATCATTCCTGTAGTGGTGCCGATGGTTGAGGGGACGGCAAACCACAGGAAGGTGGCGCCAAAATATCCCAGCACGCCTTGCATAGGCTTGGCCGCGATTCGGGACTGCCATGCTGCTTGGTCGCAAAAGAGCACAGACGCTGTTATAAAGGTTACTTGCACCATCCACAACAGAGCTCCTGAAAAGGAAAGACCACCACAGCGATTGAAAGGGTATATGAGTTGATATTGCAATTGCCAAAGAAAGGCCAAAATCCGCCAACAGTGAAACGCATAGATACTCATGAGAATCTGTGCCTCTTCGGGGTTTCAAAAATTCGCCAACTGTGAAAAGCATAGATACTCATGAGAATCTTTCCCTCCTTTGTAAAGGGTCTCTTTTCACGGGTGGCATTTTGGATTAGCATGTACGATGATTTCAGAAAACGTTGCATGTGTCATCAACTCAAATACCTCAGACGTTTTGAAAGTCTTGGTTATCGTGACACGTGCATGATACCGTATATTCTGTTGTCGTGATTCGTGACGGAACCTGCACCGTGACTCTGTGATCAGTTAACCACTTCACTGCCGAGAAAAAGTGTGAACACGGTCCAGCTGCAAGAGGTAAAGATCCTCATGAGCCCCCGCGGTCGCGGGGGCTCATGAGGATCTATGCCTCTTGCTGACACCACCTTGTGCCCATGTTCCTTGCACGGCTCCCCAGCTTCCCCAGTATGCTTTCGAAAACCTTCAGCAAACAACGATTTCAGAAGCATACTGTGCATCCACTGACAGTGAAGGAGTTAAAATGTGCGTCTTACAGCCGTGATGGACTAAACAAAATCGTAAACAGCAACAGCAGCATCATGTCCACTACCCACCTTCCGACCAGAATGTCAGGTAACTCCTCTCCTCGTTCCCCTCCGGCCCCTGTAGACTGCGAACTTTCTCGTACACCGTGTGAAACGGGTCTTCAAATGGCAGAGAATGCGTGTCCGTGTAGAAGATACGAACCACAAACGTAGCCAGGATGGCGAACACTGTGACAGCGTTGAAGTAGGAAACGTAAAACGTGGACCCCAACCCGCCCACAAAGGAGTAGGAACCAAATAGCGTGGCCATGGTCAGCACGCAGAATTCGTCTGATACATCTCGAATCAGCGACTGGAGAATGGAAACAGACACAGTTGGTTTTTGTTTTGTTTTGTTTTGTTTTGTTTTGTTTTGTTTTGTTTTGTTTGTGTGTGTGTGTGGTTTTCTTGTTTGTTTGTTTTTTTGTTTTGTTTTGTTTTGTTTTGTTTTTGTTGTTGTTTTGTTTTGTTTTTTCAAAATACAAGTGAGACGCAAAACACTGGTTCCGTTTGTATGGCAACGCTTCATTCATTCATTCATGCGTTCATTCATTCATTCATTCATTCATTCATTCATTCATTCATTCATTCATTCATTCATTCATTCATTCATTAATTCATTCGTTGATTCATTCATTTATTCATTGAAAAGTATTGACCTTTTTATTTTTCAACAGTGTGATTTGATTACCGTCTCCTGTTCCTCCAACATGCGTATGTTGCTGCGAGTAATACACGTTGTTCGGAAATCAGACGCAGGTCAGAAAACAGTGGATTAAAATCCCGGACAAACATGTGATATCGCATGTTTGTCCGGGATTTTAATGCACTGTTTTCGTCGAAATACGTGCAGTTTTGACCTACTTTAATCACATTTTTGTCTGGGTTTTTAGTACACTGTTTTCGTTGAAACTCGAGCAGTTTTGACCTACTTAATCTCGTTTATTGAGTCTACTCCCAGTCTACAGTCTACTCTTAATAGCGAAAGGTCATCGGAACGACGCCAGAGTTGTTTGGCTGGCACCCAGCCGTGCAAATATTAGATCAAGCTATCGCTGACACGAAGATCTTCTGTTTACTGTGCATCTACTGACCTGGAACATATCCAAGCCGCTAATGATGACAGCGCTGAGTACAATGATATTGGTCAGTAGAGCAAGACAGCAAAACACCAAGTGAGTGACTGGACCGTGACGGGCCTTGATCACCTGTCGAAGGAGAACACAACTGTATCGTTTTTTATGTGTTAAAACTTTCACTCCTAGACTAAATAACTTTCATTTATCGAATGCATGCCTTAACCCTTAGACTCCCAGAATTAACTCATTCTACCCCAACACCAAAATCCTTAAAGGGGCACGACCGACCTTTTTTTAATGCTTCAGTTCGCAAAAAGCTTTTACTGGGCTTCAGTATACATACCCACTTAGACAGTGACCACCCTATTGTCCCACCAAATGCTTTCTTTCGTCCGTTCAAAGCGAAAGAGGCCACAGGAATCGTGCGGCTGGACCCGATCAAAAGATTGCTTCCGATAGACGATCAGGTAGCTGACGTCATAACTATTCTATACGACCTTAGGTCATCTGCATAATTATAACCAATCAGAGACAAGATGTCGGATGAACCAGCGAAGAAAAGAAGAAAGTATCAGTCGACTCGCGCCGTTCGACAATGACAGACACGTAATTGAAGAGAAGAAAGAGAAAGAGAGACAAGATACCCCTAAGTAGAATTGACATCGGACAAGGGAATATAGAGCTTGGCTTGACCGCCCATCCGGAATTTGTCGCTTTCTTGCTATGTGAAACAGTAAGTAATCCGGTTACGATCTTTGTCGATCTTCCTATCATAGTAGTTTCACGAGCGCTAGAGACTGAGAATTCATGATCTTCAGTAGAATTTATCTCTTACTGATTTTGCAAGATTTTAAACCTGTTTTATCATGAAGTTACGAGCTAGTTCATCACAGACAACTACGGCCTGTGTGTCAAAATTGCGGCACCGGCTGCCGACATCGACGGTCGTGACACGTTTTTGTCTGCCGGTGCGGGCTCTCATTCACTCGATTCACAGAGGCCCGTGCATTTGTCGTTTCCTCCTTCCTATCTTTTTTTCTGTGTGCTTGGACCAAAGTAGATCTATGATCATTGGTCTATCATGCACACTTCTCTCCCTTGACAGTGCTTTTTCCTACTCACTTGGTAGTTTTTTCTAAATTACAAGCACTGGCAGTCAACCCTTTCGGTCTAGTTTTTTACTACAATTTCGACTGCAACCCCTTCCCCCTTTTTAGTAGGTTCTCTCTTAGGGTGCATGGAAATTTAGCTGTAGGTGGAGGCATGGAATGTATGCCGCTGCAGATACCACAGTAAAATGTGGTCTTCTTTGCAGGTAAGCAGAAGTTCCTTCTCTTCTTCCAGTATTGCCGATGGTGTGCTGAAGAGGTCGCCAAGACCGAAACAGCTATCTACACCGGCTTAATATCTGGACCCCCACTTGGGGGACCTAGATTTAAATTTCCATGCACCTAGGGGCTGCAACAGTGGGATATGTGATACGCCCCCCTTCGGGGGGGGGGGGGGGGACCTTCCATATGCATTGCTTTCAGTCTCTTACTTAGCGCATCCCCTCCTTCCTATCTTTTTTTTGTGTGCTTGGACCAAAGTAGATCTATGATCATTGGTCTATCATGCACACTTCTCTCCCTTGACAGTGCTTTTTCCTATTCACTTGGTAGTTTTTTTCTAAATTACAAGCACTGGCAGTCAACCCTTTCGGTCTAGTTTTTTACTACAATTTCGTCTGCAACCCCTTCCCCCTTTTTAGTAGGTTCTCTCTTAGGGTGCATGGAAATTTAGCTGTAGGTGGAGGCATGGAATGTATGCCTCTGCAGAAACAATAATAATAATAATAATTACGGTATTTATAATGCGCTTATCTTATAATAATTATAACTCTAAGCGCGCACTCACAACTCGCGCACGCATGCGCACGCTTTAGAAAATGACTCACGTACCACAAACAGTGAAATACATTACGACGGTCAGCTTGGGGTGGGGAGTGTGGTGATATAGTGCTAAAACTGTTGAAAGAGGTGAGTTTTGAGGGCGGACTGGAAGGAGGAGAGAAAGTGTTTCTGACGGAGAGAGAGTGGGAGAGTGTTCCAGGTGGATGGACCGTAGACGGAGAAGGAGCGGGGGCCGAAAGTGTTAAGTTTGGTACGAGGGATGTGGAGGCGGAGAGGGTCGGAGGCAGAGCGGAGGGAGCGGGAAGGTGTGTAGGGGTGAAGTAAGTTGGAGAGATAGGCAGGAGCGCAGTTGTTCAGGGATTTGTAGCAGAGAGACAGAATTTTGTATTGGATGCGTTGGGGGATGGGGAGCCAGTGAAGGAGTTTGAGCAGGGGTGTGATGTGGTCGGATTTTTTTTTTCTGAGGACGAGGCGGGCAGCATTGTTCTGGACGCGTTGGAGAGTGAAAATGGTGGAGTGAGGGAGGCCGGAAAGGAGAGAGTTGCAGTAGTCGATGCGAGATAAGATGAGAGAGACAGCAAGTTTGGTGGCAGCTTCGGTAGTGAGGTATTTTCTGATCTGACTGATGCGGCGGAGGTGGAAATAGCATGCCTGGGCCTTGGCGGAGACGAATCTGGTCATGGACAGAGAGGAATCGAGGATGACGCCGAGGTTCTTGGCCGAGTCAGAGAGGGAGATGGGGGTGCTATCGAGTTGAAGGTGGAGAGAGGGAGGGAGCTGGTAGAGTTTCTGGCGAGTGCCTACCAGCATGGCTTCCGTTTAGTCGTCGTTCAGTTTCAGCTTGTTTGCTGTCATCCAGTTTTTGACGTCTTCATAGCAGTCAGCCGTGCGAGTCAGTAGTGACTGAGTGTTGTCGAGTTTGTCTTTGTCTAGCAGTTGTGAGTCGTCAGCGTAGAGGTGGTGGTGTATGCGGTGAGACTGGATGATGTTGGACAGAGGAGAGGTGTAGAGTGTGAAAAGGACCGGGCCCAGGACGGACCCCTGTGGAACTCCGCAGGAGAGCGTGACTGGGCTGGAAGAGACGCCGTTGATGGTGACGGACTGCTGTCTGTCGGAGAGGTAGGAGAGAAATCAGGAGTGAGCAGAGTCAGTGATGCCGAAGGAGTGGTGGAGTCGGTGGAGGAGGATAGAGTGGTCTATAGTGTCAAAGGCGGCCGAGAGATCGAGTAGTGTAAGAAGAGAGATGTTGCCCGAGTCGGTGGAGAGAAGCAGATCGTTTAAGATATGTAGAGGGGCTGTTTCAGTGCTGTGATGTTTGCGATAGGCAGACTGGAATGGACTGAGGAGGTTGTTGTCGGTGAGGTGGAGGTTGAGCTGGTTGAGAACAACCTTTTCAAGAAGCTTGGACAGGAAAGAGAGATTGGAGACTGGGCGATAGTTCTTGAGTTCGTTTGGGTCGAGGTTGTGTTTTTTGAGGAGAGGACGGACGATGGCGGACTTGAAGATATCGGGGACGGAGCCGTTTTCTAGCGACACCACAGTAAAATGTGGTCTTCTTTGCAGGTAAGCAGAAGTTCCTTCTCTTCCTCCAGTATTGCCGATGGTGTGCTGAAGAGGTCGCCAAGACCTAAACAGCTGTCCACACCGGCTTAATATCTGGACCCCCACTAGATTTAAATTGCCATGCACCTAGGGGCTGGAACAGTGGGATATGTGATACGCCCCCCTTCGGGGGGGGGGGGGGGGGGGGCTTCCATATGCATTGCTTTCAGTCTCTTACTTAGCGCATCCCCTCCTTCCTATCTTTTTTTTTTGTGTGTGTGTGCTTGGACCAAAGTAGATCTTTGATCATTGGTCTATCATGCACACTTCTCTCCCTTGACAGTGCTTTTTCCTACTCACTTGGTAGTTGTTTCCAGAGATGCTTTCAGTTACGTAGACTTCGATGTGTGTGATGTGAAACTGCAATGCAGTAATTGGTATAAGTGGGTGAAATACCACTGTTCTGTTTCGTGACGCTGGCTCAGTCGCCGGCTTGGCGCGGAGACCCGAGTCGAAGAACTTGAAGCCACGCCCACAGCACGATTGCCCGTTACTCAGGGTAGCAGGTCAAGCGGAACCCGCATTGATTTTGACAGCATAGCGAATGAGTGGAAAATTTATTTTACATTCTCGTGGAAAATTATGTCAAAGGGATGCCGGAGAACATCAGTACATGTCTACACTGTACATGTCGACAACGATGACCGCCTCCGTCGTCTGCAGTATCGATTGATCGGGTTCCGGCTGCCTTGTGACGTAGGCTAGTTAATATGCACAAATTCAAAACGAGGCCGATGCAGACGATAATTTGCACTCTCGGGTACAAAAACAACACACCCATCAAACGATGAATTTCGACATTTGGCATTGTATTTACATCATAAAGCTCTAAGTTAGTACACAAAGGACCCATACATAATACTGTCAGCAGTATCTGTTGCAGACAGTTTTCAGACTGTGTTGAGATGATTAAACCTGGGGAGAATCGCTTTAAATTTTGCCCCTGTCCTCTCAAGATTGAATTGCAGTGCAGGACACAGATCGACCATGATAGTTCAAGGGTGATGCCAGAATAGCTTGGCACCCGTAGGCGCCAAGCTATTCTGGCATCACCCTTGAACTATCATGGTGAATCCCTATCCTGCTGTGGTGTGTCTGGGGTAGAATGAGTTAAATAACTTCTGTTCTATCAAATGAAAGTTATCTAGTTCTGGGAGTCAGAGGGTTAAGGCCTGCGTGTTTATTAGTATTATGCCGAATTACCTAATAGAATTCCCGATACAACTGGCGGCCGACAACTGGTGGTGTATGAGATATATTCTCTGCTATTATATTGCAAAAGCCAGTATATCCATTTTTGAGAAAAGCGAGATTTCATTGTGTTAAAGAACCTTTCAAGACCACTTTTACCTAGGGAACCCCACATGACACCATAAATTATGTCCTACCGCGCTAAGCTGTCTGGGATATCATGGTAAACCCCCACATGACACCATAAATTATGTCCTAGTCTTACCGCGCTAAGCTGTCTGGGATATCATGGTAAAACCCCACTTGACACCATAAATTATGTCCTAGTCTTACCGCGCTAAGCTGTCTGGGATATCATGGTAAACCCCCACATGACACCATAAATTATGTCCTAGTCTTACCGCGCTAAGCTGTCTGCGATATCATGGTAAAACCCCACATGACACCAAAAATTATGTCCTAGTCTTACCGCGCTAAGCTGTCTGGGATATCATGGTAAACCCCCACATGACACCATAAATTATGTCCTAGTCTTACCGCGCTAAACTGTCTGGGATATCATGGTAAACCCCCACATGACACCATAAATTATGTCCTAGTCTTACCGCGCTAAGCTGTCTGGGATATCATGGTAAACCCCCACATGACACCATAAATTGTGTCCTAGTCTTACCGCGCTAAGCTGTCTGGGATATCATGGTAAAACCCCACATGACACCATAAATTATGTCCTAGTCTTACCGCGCTAAGCTGTCTGGGATATCATGGTAAACCTGTAGCCAGTTTGCAAACTTCAGTGTGTGATTGTTCTAGAAAAAAAAACATACTCCACATTTGAATGGCTCAAGCACACTTCCAACACGTAGAAAAGTCACGCACAATCCGAAAAGTACTCATTTTCCCATTATTTGTTTTGAAGTAAGAAGTTTAGAACGCGCAGAGTACGCAAGAGGTTCACATACCGAAATACCACACAAATGCGAGCAATTAGTTAACTTCACATTTCCATTGTAATGTAGATTCGGTTTATAGATACTAAGTTCCAAGTAGTTTTGTATTACACTTTGTTGTCTCCCATGTTGCAAGCTACATTTAGCACTATTTTTGTTGTGCAGAATAGACATTTCTTACGAATTTTATTTGTTAATTCAACTGTCGAGTTGGAGTTATTTGTGTACTATTTACACATAACAAATGCATCGTTCCTGTTCAAAGATGGCTTCGACCTACATCGTTATTCTGCGGTTGTGAAAGGTTTATAAAACATAGAAGTGGAGTACTCGTATACTATCATTTCTAGAAAAACCGAACGGCTGACATTTCTGCAACTATTTTATCCATAGTCACCGCGGAACTCGCTCGATGACTATGGATCAAAGAGCTTCAGAAGTGTCAGCCGCTCGGTTTGTCTAGAAATGATAGTATGCAAACACTCCACCTCTATGCTATAATACGGCAAAAGCCAATATGTCCAACCAAAATCTCGCTTTTCTTATTTTAAAAAAAAATACTGGCTTTTGCCATAAAACAAATTTTCAGAAGTGGTATGGCCAACAACTACAACATCAAGGTGGGGGAGAGGTGTGGGGTGGGAAGGGGAGGGGAAAGTTGCATGACGGTTAGCGTGAAAGTGCCCTGCCTTACAAAATTAATACGGCCGTCATGAGTAAAGTTTTATTTGGGGAGGGCAATAGGGAGATACACGGGGAAACAAAAGAGGCATGGTTTTGTCCTTGTCATGTTCAGTGAAGGTATGGCAGATATGACTAGGCCTGCCCCCTCGTCTCCCGAGCTTTATCCTGCGCCAGGCACTATGCAAGGTACTCCGCTATAGATGAGCATCTTGATCAGTGGTGGCGCAGGACTACGATCACTCATGCAAATGAGCCCTGCACTCGTGAGGATCAATGTCCCACGTAGATGGAAGTTTCTGGCTTGGGAAAATTGTACGTATTACTTCTGAAGCCGCGTTTCGATATAGCTGCGCGACAGCGGTGTGCAAGGCGACACGGAAAAAAAAGGTAGCTGAGGTGCAGGCGGAAAATCGCTTTGTGTGTTTCCATATAGCGGCGCGACAGTTACATCGCGCCCCTAGTTATGTTGTTTAGAATTGTTCCGATTTGTTCTCGCGTGCCGCTGAAAGCCAGGATCCCTTCACAGCGAAATCGCCTTTAAATCGCTCCACGGGCGGATAAAGCTTTGTCGTGCTGCTGTCTCATCGCAATCGCACCATTGTCGCGCCGCGGATATGTTTTATTTATTTATATGTGTTCCTTTTGCGTCGCTATCACGCCGCAATATGGACTTTACAGAGGGATTAAGAATGTAGAGAGGGTCATTCTTCAACTTCAAGAATAACCATGCATCTTTTTTACTGAGGAACAGAAGAAATGCGAAATTTTTGAAATCATCGGAAACACTTTAGTTTTTTTTCTGATGATTCCAAAAATGCTGCATTTCTTTTGCTCTTCGGTGTATTTGCAGACATATACCTGCAGAAAGGTCTTGGCGCCAGGCGCGCGGGCCTTGAAGTGGATGGACAGGGGCGGAAAGAGAAGAACGTTGACCATCACGGCCGCGCAGTAACGGCCCCACCCGGGTCTGCCCTGGGGGACTTGGGTGGGGTTAGGTATTTTTTAGTTCCCAGGGTCACCCTGGTCAGCCCCACAGGGTGGGTTTATCTCTCTATTCTGGGGCATGTGTTTCTGTCTACCCTTTGTCCATTCACCTGTATTTGCCTTTTTAAAATTCTCCCTACTGTCTGCACTGCCTGTAGCTCTTGATATTGGATGTGTGTTGCTAAATGGTCTTAGCTTTATTTAGGCCCCATGTTGTAGGTTTATTTAACGTATTTGACCGGCTGGCGACATACATTCAATTTTCTGTTTAGTTTTTTTTCACAAGCAGTGCAGGCACGTCCTGAGAAAGCCTTGTTGCTGTCGGGACGTTAAGCAATGTACAATCAATCAATCAATCAAAACCAAAAGGCACCGGCCACTCCTAACTGGAACGGATATTTCACATTACCAGACGAATCCCACAAGAGTCAATCATATGGTTGTCCATGTCGCTTTTTGTCGAGATGATTCCTGCAGGAATCACCTCGACAAAAAGCGATATGGACAGCTGGTCTCTTGACCAGGGCTCAGTTGCACGAGTGAGCTGAGTCCTGCGCAAGTCACTATGCAAGGTGCTCCGCTATCGCGGAGCACCTTGCTTAGAGGCTGGCGCAGGACTTGGCTCACTCATGCAACTGGCCGCGGGATTCTCCTTTGGTTTAAGTCGCTCCCCACACAATACTCGCATATGCTGCTCATAACACAGGCTGGGCTCGGGAGACGCGTTTAGAATATCGCTCGGCTTGGCTCGAGAGACGCATTTAGAATATCGGTCTCTTTCGCACACTGTAAAGGAGAGACCTACTCTGCACACGTCTCTCGGCCGCAGACAGCAGCCTGTAGTGGCACGTGACTTGCAGGCTTATGTGGTACTTTTCGACGATATCAAATGGTTGTCTCAATGCAATCTTTTTCATTATGTTAATACTTTGCAACTGTTTGATTCATTGATTGATGAACTGAAAACTTGAACTTAAAGAATAGTCGATTATATATTATAGTCGTATGCGCCCATGCTATAGGGCTCGGGAAGTTCCCCGCGTTGCCTAGCAGTGTCGGCGCGTCAGCCGCCATCTTAAGAGGACATAATAATTTCAGATAGTAGCGAAGTAGTGTTTCAACACGTTTTTCTTCATGTTTGTTCCTCTTTGGAAACAAACAAAAACAGATTCTGATTAGCGGTTTCCTACGGTGATGGCAAGACTTGCTGTTATTGCCTATAGCACGTCAGGACTTTCTTGAAATTGTCCTGACAGCGATTTCCCTACTGAGGTCTTTATCGCGAATCCTCTCAAGATGGCCGCCTCGAATAGCGTGATGACGTCAGCTTCCTGAGCCCTATACATCGATTGAAACAATAATAAAACGTAAACAGTAATAAACAGCAAGAATGTAAATATTCACAAATCTCCTGTAACTATTCATAAAGGAATAACTGACCTTGGTTGTAATTTTAATTGACTCATTAAAAGAATTAATTATTCATAATTTGACTTGCCGGGTTTGATTCAATGTAGTATTGAGTTTACGTTTGCAACGAACGACTTCAAAAAACGATAAAGAGTCATGTGATGGCAGATAACCATCTTTTGCTATAGGAATAAGCAACACGCCAAACATCTGCAAGAGGCATTGATCCTCATGAGCCCTCGGGGCTCATGAGGATATATGCCTCTTGGAGTGTTTTCTATGCTTATGCTACGGTTATCCGCCGTGATTTCGCTCTCGCGCGTTGTTGAGAGTCGTTCGTAACAAACGCAGCCTAACTGTAAGCAGACCTTGACAGTAAGAGTCGCACTTTGCAGCAGATCAGCTGGCCACAGCATCTGCACACCGGCAGTGACAGCTGTCAGGGATGTCGTCACGCGCCCGCCTGCGTCAAAAGTCGTGTCCAGGCTGCTGACGTCATTGAACACGTGACGCCGGATGAAGTTGTAGGTCAAGGCCAGGAGGACGGAAATACCGCCGAATCCTAGCAGGAACAGCAGAGCTGCCTCGTATTTTTCCAGCACTTGTGACACAGAGCTGAAAATGTGTACGTACAGACCTATTCATGTGTTGCACGCACACACAAACAGACACACACGTGCGCACGCACGCACCCGAGCGCACACACACCCACAGACCTATGTATGTGCTTGACACACACACACACGTACGAAAATACGCATGCACGTGTGTGTGTGTGTGTGTGTGTGTGTGTGTGTGTGTGTGTGTGCGTGTATGTGTGTGTGTGTGTGTGCGTGCGTGAGCGCGCGTTGCACACATCTCCAAGAGGCTTAGATCCTCATGCGCCCTCTTGGCGTATGAAGATCTATGCCCTTTGGAGATGTGCGCATGTGTATGTGAGAGAGAGAGAGAGAGAGGTGAGAGAGAGAGAGAGAGAGAGAGAGAGAGAGAGAGAGAGAGAGTACAATGAACAATGAACCTTTATTTTATAACGGTAAAAGTATTTGGTAACAGGACCAATTTTCAAACTTGCCGTTACTACCATTAAGCTAAGAACTACAATTGAACACTATCACAAACAAAACAACAGTTTCACACGAAAGTAAATAAAAGCTCACAGGCACAAACACTCCACATCACACACACACACATTCTACACCACACACATACACACAGAGACACACGCACATACTGCAACACACGCAAACACACATACACACACACACACACACACCAACGCACACACACACTACACAACACGCATACACACACACACACGACCCCCCCCCCCTCTCCCCCAGAGCAACAGCGAGGTGCAATTTCCATAGAACAAAAATTTAAAATACAGTTCACAGTCAAACAACGCACATAACAAGTATTTTAAAAAAATACATGCATGTCAAAACAGGAAAATTGAAAGAAATACAGAATCAAGACTAACGACAAATGAAACTATATACATGTATACCATACACATATGAATATGCACACATACGCACAAACACAAACATGTATACTCACGCGCGCACTGACACATACACATGCACTCACACACACACACACACACACACACGCACATGCATACACACACATGCATACACACACACATACATACACACACACACACAATTATGTAAATGAAAAGAAAATGCATGCAAAAAAACATCGAAACACCCAAAGTTCAAAAGGCGGGAAATCAAAATGCACATAATAGATCAGATAAAAAATTAAAAAATAAAAAAATAATAATAATAATTTAAAATTTTCAATACAAACTTTCTATCGACGTCCCCACATTCTACCACCTTCCCTTCCCCCTCCCCACGATAACTAGTACCTGCACAAACTGTTTGTCTCCCTCGACTTCGTTGATAAACAATAGTCACTCGAGTGAGACAGCAGGTGAGGTACGTCACTGCATGAAGTCATAGTTATTATAAGCATTAATGTGAGCGAATAACTAAGTATAGCACACACAAAATAAAGCAGATTCACGATTCACCCGCACTCACATACGCTCGCACTCACGCAGAGAGAGAGAGAGAGAGAGAGAGAGAGAGAGAGAGAGAGAGAGAGAGAGAGAGAACGTGCGAGAGAGAGAGAGAATTACGTCATATTTAGAGTATTGCGTCAATGTCTGCGTGGTGACGGAGTTGCTTTTTTTACGTCACCGACACTATCTGACTTTTTTTTTCAAAAGTCAGGGTTTTATACTGTTTTAATTTTTTTCCTCAAAAGAATTAATTTTTACTGAAGAAGTTGAAACGATACAAAGCTGGCTAACACACTCATCCAATTTCTTTCTCCAAAATAGCTATATCCAAACTTTTAAGTAAATATGACAAAACTTACGGACTCTAATCTGGGTCAACCGAATTTCTATAAACTGTCTTTTATGTCTTTAAGGAGACATCCCGTTACAAAATGCTCGGAGGCTCTCATAGCCATTACTTTGGAGAAAATATTTCTCCAAGTTTCAAGCTTGTCCGTACAGCAACATTGGAGATTCTTGTGTTTACATACACACAAACACACACACACACACACACACACACACACACACACACACACACACAACACACACACACATACACACACACACACACACACACACACACACACACACACACACACACATCTCTCTCTTGGCTTGACTTTGCGAACGAAGATTCTCCAAGGGTTGCCCACGTCGTCTACAGGCACGCTCGTGGCTCCGGAGGCCAATCCGGGACAGACAGGTTCGACCGCAGTGGCTGCAGGGGGAGGTCTGGTCAGGGTTCTGAGTTGCGGCGTCTCTGTTTTTAAGTCCTTTCTATTTATAGAAGGGACTTTTTAGGACAGGACGCGCTGGGACGAATTTAATAGCATGTCCATGATGTCAAAGGCGGGCAGGCTAAATTTCTAACAATTGAAGTAACAAGATAAAAAAATATTACGTCCTATCTACTTACGCTAACCTGGCTGCTGATCGTACATTTGGCGCGAACGTATGTGCGTATGTGCGTATGTATGTATGTATGTGCGTATGTATGTATGTGTGTGTGCGTATGTATGTAAACAAGAGAATTTCCGATATTTCTGTACACACAAGCTTCAAACTTGGCAAAATGCTTTCTTAAGTAGGTGGCTAAGAGAGCCTTCGAGCACATTGTAATTGTCTCATTGAAGACATAAACAACCGGATATAGGAAGTCGATTGACCCAGATCAGAGGCCGTAATTTTTTTCATATTTACTATAACGTGTGCATATAGTTAGTTTGGAGAAAGACATTAGATGGGTTCGTTAGCCAGCTTTGTATCCTTTTAACTTCTTTAGTAAAAAATTAATTCTTTTCAGAAAAGAATTAAAACACTGAAAAACCTTTGCTTCTATAGAAAGTCAGACAGTGGCGGTGAAGAGGCAACTCCGTCACCACGTTAACACTGACTCAATAGTCTAAATATGACGTCATTCTCTCTCTCTCTCTCTCTCTCTCCTCTCTCTCTCTCTCTCTCTCTCACACACACACACACACACACACACTCTCTCTCTCTCTCTCTCTCTCTCTCTCTCTCTTCTCTCTCTCTCTCTCTCTCTCTCTCTCTCTCTCTCTCTCTCTCTCTCTCTCTCTCTCTCTCTCTCTCTCTCTCTCTCTCTCTCTCTCTCTCTCTCTCTCTCTCTCTCTCTCTCTCTCTCTCGGCCCGTGAGTGTGTGTGTAAGTAGTTTAGCAAGGACAAGATGGAAGAAAGGTCTTCAGACCTAAATCTTTTTATCCTTGGAAAATAAAGATTCATTGTCGCTGTCATTGTCATTGTCTCTCTCTCTCTCTCTCTCTCTCTCTCTCTCTCTCTCTCTCTCTCTCTCTCTCTCTCTCTCTCTCTCTCTCTCTCTCTCTCTCTCTCCCTCTCTTTCTCTCTCTTGTAAGCCGGACTAAATGTAAAGATTAGTGATTATAGTGCATAGTCAAACGTGTTGTGCTGAATGCGAGTAGACAGTTCTACAAACTATCATGCAAATTATGTTTGACAGTCGTGGTGATTATAAGTGGATTTGGTTTATTCCATATTTTCTCACAAGATCACTCCTTTCAGCGACTGGACTGTTTCACTGAGTTTCGGATATTGAAAACTTTATATTTACATTTTCGTCATCAAAATGTGTACACCACCAAACAATTACATGCATGCCCACGGGCTGATGGTCGGGCACCTTAATGTATTTCACCTTTACAATAAGGTTCCTGACATTTCAATATTTTTAAACCAGCCTTCACACTTCCATCTCTTTGGGCTAACGGAATCACGTCTGGACTCAAGAATTAGCGACGAAAATCTGTGCGTTCCAAACTTCTTCCTTAATTCGTCGTGACCCAAACACCCTCAAAACACACAGGGATTGCTGTTTATGTCCATAACTCGATTGCACATATGGTACGCAGACGTGATGATCTGGAGTCAACTGAGATTGAGTGTGTATGGCTAGAAGTAAAAATTAATAACTCATCGCCAATTATAATGGGTTATGTATATAGAAATACATCGTCCACTGTCGAGTGGTATGATGACTTTGTGCAGATGATGGATAAAGTGAATGATACTGACAAAGATGTACTGCTGTTAGGTGATTTTAACATTGACTTACTGAAAACAAATCCCACGTGGCAATCGACAACAACTCTTTTTGGGTTGAAGCAACTAGTCCAAGCTCCTACCAGAATAACCCAATCATCCGCTACACTCATTGATCACATCTATACCAACAACTGTAAGTCAGTACTAGAGACCAGCGTCCCCCCACTAGCTGTCAGTGATCATTTTCCCATCACCTGTACATGGTCGTGCAAGGTGCCCAAACAAAAGAGGGATCAGCATGTGTACATTAGCTTTAGGTCTTTTAAAAAAACTAAACAAAGATGCTTTTCTACACGATGTTAGCCTTACACCGTTTCATGAGGTGTACAATTGTACCAACCCAGATAAGGTTGTCTCTGTCTTACTTGATCTGTTCCGAAGAAAGCGAGTCCGATCCCGCCAGCCTCTCTCATGGATAACCGACGAAATCAAACAAGCAATGGATGATAGAAATAAGTCTAAGAAAGAAAAGAACTTTCATGAATGTAAAAGATTGCGAAATAAAGTTAAGTACTTAATTAGAGAGGCGCAGAGATCGTTTGTAACCAAAACAGTCGAAGAAGACATAAACCCTTCCTCTATCTGGGCAGCACTTAATACGCTTACCAACAACAAGCGTAAACAGTGCAATACCATTCCAGAAAACCTCTCCGCTGAGGAGTTTAATAACCACTTTCTATGTAGGTTTTAAAAAATATATAATTTCATTTTATGAAAAAAACATTATCAAGTGAGCCATACATGCTTTCCCATTCTTGCTTGAATTTTAAAGCTTTCTTATTTAATTGCTGTTGATGTTTCCTTGGTGACCTTCTGTGTTACATCTTTCATTAGTGAGTTTTATGTTTGTTTTAAGTTCACTTGTTTTCAGCATATGCCGTTTGCTGTTTGCTCGGTGTCCATTGTGTTCTACTGACTCTAGTCAATAAATATATTCTACTTGCAGTATATTTTTCAATGTGTCTCTTCAACAAGTTACAAACCTTACTTTGGTCAAAGGCGTGTTTTTCTAATACTTCAAAAATGTATTGGTCTCAGTTAATTAAGTTTTAGGAAATAAAGAAGTAAACGCCCGCCACACATACGGCATAATCTGCGGGCAGTAAAATATTCAATAATGATAATCAGTGTGTGTGGATAGGATAGCAGTGTACTCCCATGTTATCTTTAGAGATATTTTGTTTATACATCTGATACAAAATATGTATTTAGTTCTTCTAACTGTCAGTTTTGTGCTCAAATTCGTGTCCATTTTACGCGGCAATGTATAAGCATGGCCGACCATTTGCCCGTCGTCTAACTCCTACGTATGAATGTAAGTTATCTTTTTAATATAAATGCTTGATACTGACATCAAACTTCTAAAAAAAAAGTGTAATTTGATGGTTTTAAAGCAAAATTATTTTTTGAGCCCCATGTCACGTTTTGGTACCGAGCTTTAAATAATGACCCATTTATATATTGCTGGACACACAGACACACACACACACACACACACACACACATACGCACACAAATACACGTACACACACGAACGCTCACACGCACGCACGCACGCACGCACAAACACACATACACACAGACATACAAACACACAGACTTATGTATGTGTTGGACACACACACACACACACACACACACACACACACACACACACACACACACACACACACCTCTAGTCAAGCAAACAAGCTAAATTAAACTTACCTGTGTGTGCCATTGACCGCAAGTTGTAAAATATCGAAACTGTCGTTCATTTTGGAGACAGAAAGAATCTCGATGACGCAAAACCAGCGTCGATACGGCCGAGGTTGCAAGTTTCCCAGAGTAGCGTTCTCTTGAGCGCGAGAGGCGAGAAAGCGCAGTGGACTGTGGGCAAAACAGAATGTCACTATGGACGATCGACAGTGGCAGCGGGAAAAACTTTACATAAACAAATTATTTCCGTGAAATTGGCCAAACATATGCAGAGTTTACGTGTACAAAATACATCTACATAACAAAGACAAATAATTATTCTGATTTGCGTCATAGCCATGATTTATGCAATTTTAATGTATACTTATAGTTGAGTAATTGGTTTCCTTTGTATTATTTCCACACAACTGAACAAAATGTTGAAATGTGACAGCTGTATAACCAGACATCGATCGTTGACTTTTACTGATGTGTGTGCATGAGTAAGTGTGTGTGTGGGAGGGGGGGGGGAGTAATATGAGCTTAAATTGTGCCTGGTATTGCACGTGATTCATAGCAAAACATCGTCGGTTAAGCGTAACAGCTAGCCGAGTAGCCCACATTTCCTGTCTCGCCGAATCTAGTCTCGTCGCAAAGTCACGTAATTTAACGAGCGTTCTCGCGCTACTCGGGACCTCACAACCAGCCTATCCCGCCTACTGCCAATAACCATCTGTAATCTTTTAACATGACTTTTGTGTTTCAAATTACGGTATGCGATATACCAGCCGAGGTCCGCTATCGCCGCTCTTGTGAAAGGTTCACCTTGTATACGTTAACACATTCAAGGCGTCCCGCGTCAATAGCTGCCAAAGTGTCGAAAGCGTTGCCGACGGCAATTCTATACTCTTCCGCAGCTACTGATGCGGGGCGCCTTGAATGTGTTAACCTTTTGACTGTCGATCCATGTGATTTCTGAATGAATCGCCTCGACTTAAACCGTTGTGGACAGTCAAAGGGTTTATGGTAGAATTCATCTCTACGCATCCGGCCAGTCTGCTTTCACCTTTGGTTGCCAGTGATCAAGAATTGCGCGTCTCAAACCACTGCACACTTGCCGATATTCGCGTGAAGAACATAAATGATATGGGACCAAAAATTGGTACAAAGGACACATGACTAACAAGAGACATAAATCCTCATGAACCCCCGCAACTGCGAGGACGCATGAGGATTTATGTCACATGCAGATGGATGGTTAGCATTCGCCTTGCCCTGGCAGTGAAGGCTTTGGGGTTTGTCGCGGCATGCTTTTCGTACAATTTACTTTAGTTTAACTGTTGCAAATGCAAGGTTTTTAACAGTGGCCTTTAGTCTGGCATCAGAAGTAGTGCAAGAGCCCGACCAACCTTCCGTGCAACCCACCACCCCTCCCCTTTCACAAACACACACACACACACACACACACACACACACACACACACACACACACACACACACACACACACACATCTACGTTTCTTAAGTGCTCCTTAGTGTGTCCTGTGATGCTTGAAGCTGAGATTCATTCGTTTTATTCTACCCCGCACGTGTTAAAAAAAAAAAAGTACCCAGCTTGGGCCCTGACTCACCAAATGAATTTCATGTGCGCAATTTGAAGTCGGTCAGTTCAGGGCCTATATAAGGCACGCTACAACAGCTGTAGACTTGGGGTTTTTTTTTTCTTCTTGCTTGTTTGTTTGCTCTGTCTTGTTTTGTTGTTTCATCATCTATTTAACTATGTCTCTAACCAAATTTTCTCTGTACATACCCTTGTTTTAACTTGTGTATACACAGGTCCTTTTAACCTTGTTTTTTTTAAAGTTATTATAAATAATATACTGTAAACATAATTTACATAATATATAGGCCTATCTATTTTTTAATTAAATAAAAGGATCGTGGAGTTTTGGTGCTGGATCGGCCTTGGTGTCCCCGGACCAACCTAGCATGGCCAGACTGCCGCACGGCTTTGTCCTTGCGTGCCCTCTATAACCTATTCAACCCTCCCCCCACTTCCCATCCCCTTTCCATAGATCATGACAAATAAGCTAGTTCCATATACACTCTAGTGTCCCAGGGACAGTAAATCGGACTTAGTAGTAGCTGTAGAATCCAGTCCAGTGCACACAGTAAACAGAGCACGAGATACAATAGTCACAACGCAATTCCTACATAGTACATAGGAACTAATCCTGTAGCAGACGATAGTTACAAATAAACAGCTGGAATATTTGAAAGCCACACTCTCTGCAGCTGTATTCCCTTCTGTTATCGTAAAGCTGATAGGGGATCACGTGTGACTGCAGTGTGTCTCATGTTCTGTGTGCACTGGACGGTTGGTTAGTTCGGGGTTTAACGTCCACGGCACCGAAGTGATAATGAACGGCCCTGACGGACGGGTTATGGGGGACAGGGAAATCTATTGCCTATGGAGTACGACCTGAACACTGATCAACTCAGGCACTCTTCAACTGTGCCACTTTGATTTACCAGGACCTTTCAACGCCCCGTCTTTTCCCCCTGGATTGCGAGTCCAGCTACCGGGGCCTGGACGGGATTCGAACCCACGACCCGGCGATTCCGGTCGCTCTCCTGCTCCGACGCTTAACCGCCTGAGCTATTTCGGACTCGTGTGACTGGACTACTACTAAGTCCAGTTTAATGTCCCAACTAAACACTACAGTATATGGGGAACTAACAAGTTAAGGGTGGTTTAAAAGGGGGGGGAGGGGGGGGGGGCAAAATACACCATGAGGGGCCGGCAGCGCCAAGGCCGCAGACCAGTGAGAGAAATTAGGGTGCCGGAGAGAGCACCGAGGCCAGACCAATCAACAACGGTCAGTGTGTCAAGAAGAGCAAGGGAGTAAAAAGAGGTTAAAATTCATAAATTTATTACAAGTAAAATAGGCTAAAAGAAGCCCAATATACATATTTTAAATATAAGAGAGAAGGAGGCTATATCAATTTATTGAAGTTCCTGGGAGTCAAATTGAATTAAAAATTATTAAAAATTATGTCCATAATATATTAAGACTATAGATTTAGAATTGTCACTAGTCCGGTTTAGTCTAGTATCGGATCCGGTCATATTATTCTGTATTGAGCTGGGCATCCCGCGATGTGGCCGGACGTGTGGCAGAGTGAGTTTGTATCAGTCGTAGGGCGCGGGGACATGCGTAGAGCGACTATACTTGTTTAGTGTGAAAATGGGCTTATAGGTAAATGGTCAGGGCAATACCTGGGGTAGAATTTAAGTAAAATTTAAGTTAAACAGTGCTAGAGCGTAACTGTGCCCAGTTACGAGAGTGGGTATGCAACACGGCTCGCAAGGCGAGGTGTGCGACAACCAGCGTGTAGCAGTGCGTTACTAGCGTGGGGCGAGGAGGCATGCGCAGACAGTGTGTTGTGCCGGTCGTGGGATGTCGGGTCACTGGGGCAGGTGTGGCCTAATGTAGGGAGGATGTGCCGTGGGCCGGGTTGCCAGTATAGAGCGAAGAAGGTTATTATAACATCAGTTGAAACCCCGCCGGGTGAGTTCCATTAGTATATAAGTAAAATTGCAATAATTCTAGGAGTGAAGATTAATTAGGGCTACGTAGGTGGTCAGGTTGAAGATGGCGGCGACCGCGGGGCGTGCGGTCGGCAGTAACGACCTAGATCAGCCGCCCGCGGCCCCGTACCGCTGCAATAATTTTTAATAAAGTGTCGGAATCAGATTTAAGTAAAAGCTCATTCAGTGAAGTGACATTGGGATGTTTATTGTGCACCTCTGTGCACTCAGTTAAGAAGTATAAGCAATTTAGAATCGGCTCGGGGTGAAGTCCTCACCACACAAGCATGTGGGTCGAGAGAACTTCACCCGTCAGCTGTCTGTGTAGAGTCTATGAATGACAGAATCAACAAAGGGAAGTAATTTACCTGGGGGGGGGGGGGGGAGAGAGAGAAGTAGACGTAAATACTGGAATAGAGGAATATTTGTGACTTAAGTCGTTGAATCTGGCTTTAGCTCTGTCTCTAATGAACTTTCTAAAAAAAAAATTGCAGTTCTGCCGGGGACGGAGGAATTTGTATTTTATGGGAGCCAGGGACTCCGCGCCAGCGAAGGGAATCGCCGGGTCCCGTGGGTTCGAATCCCATCCCGGCCCCGGTAGCTGGACTCACAATCCAGGGGGGAAAACGGATTTGTTCAATAGCATGTCCGTTAAAAGGTCCTGGTAAATCAAAGTGGCACAGTTGGAGTGCGCCTAAGTTGATCAGTTTTCAGGTCGTACTCCATAGGCAATAACCCACGAGTCAGGGC
>BTPG01000001.1:171535853-171698353 GCA_036245525.1 Semisulcospira habei | reverse complement strand
TCTCTCTCTCTCTCTCTCTCTCTCTCTCTCTCTCTCTCTCTCTCTCTCTCTCTCTCTCTTCTCTCTCTCTCTCTCTCTCTCTCTCTCTCTCTCTCTCTCTCTCTCTCTCTCTCTCTCTCTCTCTCTCTCTCTCTCTCCTCTCTCTCTCTCTCTCTCTCTCTCTCTCTCTCTCTCTCTCTCTCTCTCTCTCTCTCTCTCTCTCTCTCTCTCTCTCTCTCTCTCTCTCTCTCACCACCCTGAGCGAGGGCAGTCAGGCAGGCGCCCTTAAATACGACTTTGGTCTAAAATTATTCGATCAAAGCTAGCCAAGATTAGAATGTTGTGCCATCCCGTGCTATTTTATAACGACTTTACCAAGTTCCCTGTTGGGATTAATAAAGTATTTTTTTATTTTTTATTAAATAGAGTTTCATTTGCATGCTACGCTGAAAACAAAATTGCTCTTGCCTCGTTGCTAAAACCATGCAACCCTGTAAACACTGTTTTTGCTCTTGCCTCGTTGCTAAAACCATGCAACCCTGTAAACACTGTTTTTGCTCTTGCCTCGTTGCTAAAACCATGCAACCCTGTAAACACTGTTTTTGCTCTTGCCTCGTTGCTAAAACCATGCAACCCTGTAAACACTGTTTTTGCTCTTGCCTCGTTGCTAAAACCATGCAACCCTGTAAACACTGTTTTTGCTCTTGCCTCGTTGCTAAAACCATGTAACCCTGTAAACACTGTTTTTGCTCTTGCCTCGTTGCTAAAACCATGCAACCCTGTAAACACTGTTTTTGCTCTTGCCTCGTTGCTAAAACCATGCAACCCTGTAAACACTGTTTTTGCTCTTGCCTCGTTGCTAAAACCATGCAACCCTGTAAACACTGTTTTTGCGTTAACCCTTTGACTGTCGCCGCGACAAAAAGCGCTGCTGACAGCCAAAGGGTTAACAGCTATTATCATGCATTTGTGGAGGCCCCAATTTTGCTCTCTCGAGAAACCGCAAGGAGTTCAGCATTTGCTCATGTGAATAATCAAACCTTGAACAAACTTCGACTAATCTATTGCCAGCATGTCTTCTCACGATCCCACACAACCCCCCCCCACCCCCCCACCCCACCCCACCCCCCACCAAAAATTTAAAAAAAACGAACAGAAAAGTGTAACCCCTTCACTTCTCGAGAAAAAGCGAACATGATCCAATGCGCAAGAGACACAGATCCTCATGAGCCCCCGCTTTGCGGGGGCTCATGATGATCTATGCCTCTTGCATCCATGTTCCTTGAACGGCTGGGGCTGTTCACGCCGAATTAACGAAGATTTCAGAAGCAGAATCTGCGTCCACCGGACGTGGAAAGTGGTTGAACGGGCTCGATTCCTATAGTCCTGTCGCAATAGACATGAACCCTTAAGGAGAGAGGGGGAATATGAGAGTATTAGGGAATCTTCTATGGTCCTCATTTTTCTATGTTATTCGCTCACAAAAACGCACACGACCTTGCCTTTCCTTTTTCTCAAATTCCTTTTATTTTTCTCTGTAATTAGATATATAAAGAAAGAACTGAATCTTTATTAACACTATGACTGAGAATTTAAGGGGTTAACTCAGTCATAGTGTTAATAATACTTCAAATCCCCCCCCCCCCCCCATAGACAAAACGCCCGATCAAACCAGTGCTTGTAACCCGAAGCAATTACATATAATACATAAACACCTCATGCCTACGCTTGACTGGTTTTGAAAGACCCCCACTTCAATTCAGGTAAGATATGAATAGACCTGTTCTGAAAATAGCAATTATTCGCATTTTCATGTCGGGACGAGATTGCCTTTTGAAACCGGGATCAAAATCTTTTGAATCAGATCGGTATGCACCCAGCATGTCACGGTATTCATAACGGAATTTTTAATTTTTCCAATTATGTGTTCACCCGTTCGATTTGCCATTAAATGCAAATGGCCAACACTCACACACACAGACAATCTTACCCCTTTTTTACACAGAGAGAGGCCCGTTATAAAGTCAGTAATCATACACCTTTACCCCGCTCTGTTTTATGTCTGTGCTTATAACAACATTACAAGCACTGACGAAAGATTTTGGACCGGCTGACTTACTCTTTGTATAAACGCCATGAAGTCTTCACAGACACAGAGTTAAAATGAGTTTGCAACCTGTTGGAAAACGGAAAAAGGCTTTAAGTTAAGATCCGTCTTGTATTTTATGACGAGGGGGGGAGAGGGGATTACTGTTGACTGTTATTTCTACACAGAATGAAACAGACATGATCAAGCCAGTTCGAACATGACTAGTAACGCAGGCACTGACAAAGGGTGTAGGTTGATTTTGCTGGTCATTTCAAAAGGCTTTGAACTTGATGTTGACACAGTAATTGATTTGCCGCTCCGTGAATACACACAGTGAGCGTCATGAGTGGCGTTTTATATCTCTGTTTGTTAGACTGCCTGGTTTTGTTTGCTGATTTTATTCTGCACGTTTTGCACATTTCGAAATCAGGCACGATCAAGCCAGTTTGAACTTGACTTGACAAAGGGTGTTTGATTAGCGTCATGAGTGGTTTCTGCTTGTTAGCTGACTAGTTTGCCTGATGCCGTCGTCTCTACACGTTGTGTAGTCATTTTGAAAACAAAATGTGTTTTGCTAGGAAGGACTTATGTGTTTTGTTAAGAAACATCATCTAAACCAAAAGATAAGTTTTGTTTTAATTTTAAGTTACATAAGGTTACCTTAAAGTGAGTCACAATAGGAACTTATTAACTACTTACATTAAGAACTTATTAATTACTTACCCTAATTACTTACAAGTACTTAATAAGAACTTGGCTCTAGTCACGTATACTAAGTCTTTTTTACTAAGTTACAAGAGCAACGAAAACGTTTTTTTTTTCAATAATATTCCGGTGGTGCAGATGGTGTTAAATGTGGCATGACATTTTTCTGTGAATTGTATGATATTAATAAACGATTACCAAATCTGATTTTTATTTGTTTAAAAGATTGTGTAGTTTTTCTGTGGTTTCCTGAACACCGATCTTTTTTCCTTCCGCTAAAAAACTAGCCTTCAGTTCTTCAACATTCACGGGAGATTGACTACGCATTTTATTCTGTATTTCAGACTTTTGTTGTTTGTAGTTATTTAAATCATCCTGGACTCGCTTAAATTCCTCGTCATTAATACAATTATCATTCACTGCCTTACTGATAATAAGTTTCATACTGCTCAGCTTTGCACCCGCCAAAGTACTCAATGCTTCATGTTTTTCTAATTTCGTGTGAAACCTCTTGTTCAAGGCCTCCAAACCAAAGCATGCTAGGCATGTAGCAACGCTTAGACCCTCAATTGCTATTCCAGCGGAACTTCCAATTCCTGTGGCAAAAAGAACAATACCTCCTACAGATAATCCAGCCGAAACTGTGCCAATAGCCATAGATGTGTTTTGTACAGAATTGAAAACGGTCTTATACCTCCTTTTGCACCTGGAGTACCTCGTCTCTTCTCCTTCCAAATATTTCAAAGCTTCTGTAATATTATTTAATCTGAATGCGTCTGCCTGTAATGTTTTATCTGATGCAATTGGCATATGCGGATCAGGCACAAATGATGACACAGTCTCATGCGTCGGTAGTTGTGGATAGAAGTTTACCATTTTTTTATTCACAAATATTTTTTATTTAATCAGCAATTACATTTTGCAACTCTTCAAAAGTATACAATTTGCTGGCATAATAAAATGCAACAAGATCAATGTGTTCTAGTTTTATGAAATTTAGAAAAACAAAAGTTGTTTTGTCGACCACCACCTTGACAGCGGGAATACTGCTTGAAACATTAATAACATCATTATTTTTTGTAATGGCAATAAAGACCTTTGATGATTCTGTCACTGTGTCATTCCATGTAAGTTTAATTCCTTGTGCAATTTGAGCCTCTTTAGCAGTAGTTACTGATCTCATAATAATTTCAAATACTATTGTCGCTTCTCTTGCGATGGGAAAGTTTATTGGTGCAAACACGACCTTCGCATCAGACCTACCCTTCCTATGTGTAAGAAGATATCTCCGTCTCTCATAATTTTCAACTTTCAGTTTTTCTCTGCTATTGTCGTCTGAAGCAAAGCTTGGAACAAGGCTTACAATCAGCGGCCCAGAATTAACAACCTTCCTAAACACTAAGGCGCCTTCATCATCAGTGTATACATAAGGACTAATAAATTCAATCTTTATGTCCCAGTCAATTGTGGGTGGTGGAACAGGCACAGGTGAAACCACCCACTTATTTCCCACATGTATTAAGTTGTAGGGCGAATTATTTACAGGTGGAGTAGGTACAGTAACATCACGTAGCTGACCAAGTTTAGGAATCTGTTTTTCACCGTCTTTCATGTCAACAATTACTTTCCTCTTGTACATGCCATTTAAATCAAGTTCAAAACCATATATTTCTCCAATATCTCCCTCCTTCTCAAAATCCTGTACGTCTGCCAAATTTTCAACTCTGTTACCGGACACGCAACTGGTATGATTCTTGGCTTTGGACCACCACTCATTTTTTATAAACAAAAATAAAATTATTTAATTTCCAACACAACACTAAAATCATGCATAAGAACTGGTTTGTCATCCTGATTAGTTACAGATATACTCAGTGACTCAAAGAAACTAGAACCTAATTTCTTAAACTGCAAATTAGGAAATCTAACAACTACACTTTCACAATACGGAGCAGTTCCAGTAGGTAAGCATCTCAACAAAGTTGAAGGCTTTCCATTGTGAACATTCTCAGATGTGTTTAGTTCTTTCAAATAAACATTTAGCACTGTGTGTACTGACAAATTGACAGGACGTTTTCCAGTTATTTTAAGTTTTTTTGTCTTCATTGTTATAATACCAAACTCAAATTCATCTTCATCATCTGATCTCCACCAATCTTCATCAATATAAAATCCAAGTAAATATGCAAATCTATCTGAAATTTTTAACCAATTTTGTGTCGGAAATTCTAATGTAACAAGTAGGTTAGCTGGATTTAAAGTTGCTTTAATTTTAAAATTACTTTGAAACCATTCAGCTATAGTACAAAAGTCATAATAACCAGGCGGTAAAGCTTCAGTCTTACCATCTAAATTTACTTTATTATATATATCATCCTCTACATTAAACCATTTTACTGTATAGAACATTTCATGGATAGCTGCAGTCTTGCTACCATCACGATTATCAATCCCATTAGTTAACCACACTGGTTTGCTTGTGTCAAGATTTGTTAAGGTAATAAACATTTTTATTATCTCATATAAAAAAGGATGGAATTTAAATCACCAACCATCACCACTACAAACGCATTTCAATTCAATGTGAATGCCAAATACAATGTCGCACCTACTTATGAACAGAAAATAATTCAACTAAATCAGCTTGACATAGCTGTGTCTGAACAAGATCTATTTCAAGTCAAAGTACCGAATCCGTTTGACCATTACCTAAACCCTCCAATAACAGATGACTCAACTGCAAGAAAGTGGTCTTCAAGTCCACTACAGATGTTTCAAAACCAACTTAACTTTGTCATACTGTGTTCTACTACAGGCTGTGGTGTTTCATTTACAGACCATTTGAATCACTCAAACAAACTGATTAGGTCTGTCTACCGTTTCCATGTTTATTACCAGCTTAGACGTATACTGTCAGAACTGCATACACCATTACCAACTGAATCCAGTTTCAACAGGTATAACAACCCCATGGATATGAAAGCATTTGAACGCATCTGTAATGAATTTAACATTAACCCTGGCACTAAGTATGACTTCACACAAAAACTTGATGATCACAAAGGCATGGGTACACTTTATTACGCTATGAGTCACAGACAATACCCTCAAGATTATTACCCTGGTTACACTTCATTCTCATCAAAATCACAAGTCTGGATAGGATCAATAGAGCAGAAGCAGTCTAACGCCTGGACCACATTTATTTTAGATAAATCTGACGGGTTTACTCAAGCGGGAGTCGAGCGCGTCAATGAGTCTATCAGAACATATGTCTGGTGCATACTAGGTGCACAATCACTAACAAAATCGAATATTTTGAATGGAAGTGGAATATTTGAATCTCAAAAACAGTTTCTCGCTAATCTTGAAGATTCAATAAATTCATCAGTTGATCTCCCATCTAGCATACAGCGCTACCAAAACGTACTCAGATATGCCAGATCGAAAGTTGACTTTGTAGTTGGCACTGGGTTATACATGTTACCATCTGACCTTCAACTCCAAATGGGTACAATAACAAATTATAACAATGAAATCATTGTTGCAGGTGTTGGTCATAAATTAGGACTCAATAAAAGTGTAAACTTAGGAGCAACAACTGCGCATTAAAATCATTACAGGAGGTTACTTCCCCTGCCCCACCACTGGTACCCATACAGTCAGTAACAACCCCTGACACACATGAGTCAGAACGAACTGCATTAGTAATTGGATTAACAGGACTAGGAGTATTACTTCTTTACCTGTTTTATTAAATAACCCACCATTAACCCTCCTACTGTCACCAAAAATACCCACACATGTTCTGCCATAAACCCAACTACCTTTGCCGCTGTACTAATCAACCAGCTGACAACAGAGCCTAAAATGTCAGGCAACGCGTCTACTGCTTTCAGAGCCAATTTCTTAAGCAAGTCTGATATGTGAGACAACTGTTTCTTTACCCACGACTGTAAATCTTTTGGATCTGTGGGAGCCGGTGGGCCCGGGGGTGGCGGTGCACCCCCACTAACCCCAGCACCGGAGACAGCCAGCACTACAGTACTGATAATAAACCCAAGAGCAGTAATTAAACTAGCAATTGTAATACCCTGTTCTCTGAAAAGTGTTTTAAGTCTCTCAGCCAGAGTAGTGTCTTCGTGAAGTATTTTCTGAATAGGTTACAAAGTAAAGTAGATTATAGCACTGTCAGGGGAGAGAAATGTGCATGATCGACCAGTGATCATAGATCTACTGTGGCCAAAGCACACAAAAAAAAAAGAGATAGGAAAGAGAGGGGGCGCTAAAAAAGTGACTGAAAGCAATGCTATGGAAGCCCCCCCGAAGGGGGGGCGTATCACATATCCCACTGTTCCAGCCACAGTGCATGGAAATTTAAATCTAGGTCCCCCCGAGGGGGGTCCAGATATTTAGCCGGTGTGGACAGCTGTTTCGGTCTCGGCGACCTCTTCAGCACACCATCGGCGATACTAGAGGAGGCAGGAATTTCTGCCTACCTGCAAAGACAACCACATTTTACTGTGGTGTCCGCAAGGGCATACATTCCATGCCACCACCTAGAGCCAAATTTCCATGCACCCTAAAAGAGAACCTACCAAAAGGGGGGAAGGGGTTGCAGTCGATATTGTAGTAGTAAATGAAAAGAAAAGGGGAGACTGCCAGTGCTAATATTTTAGGAAGGTTACAAAGTAAAGTAGATTATAGCACTGTCAGGGGAGAGAAATGTGCATGATCGACCAGTGATCATAGATCTACTGTGGCCAAAGCACACAAAAAAAAAGAGATAGGAAAGAGAGGGGGCGCTAAAAAAGTGACTGAAAGCAATGCATATGGAAGCCCCCCCGAAGGGGGGGCGTATCACATATCCCACTGTTCCAGCCACTCAGTGCATGGAAATTTAAATCTAGGTCCCCCCGAGGGGGGTCCAGATATTTAGCCGGTGTGGACAGCTGTTTCGGTCTCGGCGACCTCTTCAGCACACCATCGGCGATACTGGAGGAGGCAGGAATTTCTGCCTACCTGCAAAGACAACCACATTTTACTGTGGTGTCCGCAAGGGCATACATTCCATGCCACCACCTAGAGCCAAATTTCCATGCACCCTAAAAGAGAACCTACCAAAAGGGGGGAAGGGGTTGCAGTCGATATTGTAGTAGTAAATGAAAAGAAAAGGGGAGACTGCCAGTGCTAATATTTTAGGAAGGTTACAAAGTAAAGTAGATTATAGCACTGTCAGGGGAGAGAAATGTGCATGATCGACCAGTGATCATAGATCTACTGTGGCCAAAGCACACAAAAAAAAAGAGATAGGAAAGAGAGGGGGCGCTAAAAAAGTGACTGAAAGCAATGCATATGGAAGCCCCCCCGAAGGGGGGCGTATCACATATCCCACTGTGTGGCTGGAACAGTGGGATATGTGATACGCCCCCCTTCGGGGGGGGGGGGGGGCTTCCATATGCATTGCTTTCAGTCACTTTTTTAGCGCCCCCTCTCTTTCCTATCTCTTTTTTTTTGTGTGCTTTGGCCACAGTAGATCTATGATCACTGGTCGATCATGCACATTTCTCTCCCCTGACAGTGCTATAATCTACTTTACTTTGTAACCTTCCTAAAATATTAGCACTGGCAGTCTCCCCTTTTCTTTTCATTTACTACTACAATATCGACTGCAACCCCTTCCCCCCTTTTGGTAGGTTCTCTTTTAGGGTGCATGGAAATTTGGCTCTAGGTGGTGGCATGGAATGTATGCCCTTGCGGACACCACAGTAAAATGTGGTTGTCTTTGCAGGTAGGCAGAAATTCCTGCCTCCTCCAGTATCGCCGATGGTGTGCTGAAGAGGTCGCCGAGACCGAAACAGCTGTCCACACCGGCTAAATATCTGGACCCCCCTCGGGGGGACCTAGATTTAAATTTCCATGCACTGAGTGGCTGGAACAGTGGGATATGTGATACGCCCCCCTTCGGGGGGGCTTCCATATGCATTGCTTTCAGTCACTTTTTTAGCGCCCCCTCTCTTTCCTATCTCTTTTTTTTTTGTGTGCTTTGGCCACAGTATATCTATGATCACTGGTCGATCATGCACATTTCTCTCCCCTGACAGTGCTATAATCTACTTTACTTTGTAACCTTCCTAAAATATTAGCACTGGCAGTCTCCCCTTTTCTTTTTATTTTCTTAATAGTTTCTCTAATTCTGTTAACTTGGGTTTTCAGTTTTCCTCTTGCAATACTAATCACTTCTAACCGTCCTGATCTTTCTATCTGCAAATCATTTAATCTGTGCTGTATTCTCTCTTTCATTTCTGTGTCAGCGGTAGCCAGTTTTTCTTTTTCTCGTTCAATGTGTTTATCAAGCTCACCCAGTTTGGCAAGATTATTAACCATCTCACCTCTTATTGTCTGCAGTGATTTATCCAAACCCATAATCTCCCTCATTGACAAAGGTGGATCATCTATTGTTTTCAAAGCGTCATTTATTTGTCCTTCAGTAAATGAGGTTTCTTGTATCACAGTGTTTGCTATTTCTGGTAGGCTTGTTACTGGTGCCATTTCAATCTCTTGCCCTGTTGGCAGCTTTGTTTGTGTGTCGTGAAGAACACTAGCCAGTCTTGGCGTGACAGGATACCCTCCAATTCCAAGTTGACGCAAGGCACCAACACCACCTTCATTTTTTATTGTACTTAAAGCCCTAAACCTACTAGGGTCTTTTTTGTTAGTCAATAGTACTTTTCCTTTGTCAACAGTATTTAAATATAAATGACCCTTGCCATCAAGTTCAAACTGATTAGGGTCTATGTTGTCTGGGCGATTACCAACATGATCATAAAATGAGTTCACTTTGGTTTCTAAAAGTTCATGACGTAAACTGTAAATATTTCTTGTACCAGTCATATCTGCCATATCTGTCATATCTGTTGTATTACCAAAATCATACGTGTCATCCATTTCAAAATCTTCATGATTAAATCCTCCCGTGGCCATTGTTTTATTAATTTATTATTTTTTATTGTGCATAATAAAAATGACACAGTCTTACGGATCAAAGTTAGACCCATACAGAAAACTACATGAGCCTCTGGGTGTTAAGGGCATAAGACAATCAATCGTCATCACAAACAATCCAAGTACCATAGACCAGAACCAAACACTTACAGTCAAGTTTCCAAACCTAGGTCCCAGTGACGTTATCGTTCCTGGCACTGCACGCCTTGCATTTAATATTGAACTTTCATCAGACGCAGATGTGAACAGAACACTAGTTAACAATCTTGGCAGAGCAATTGTTAGAACTATTAAAGTAAAACTTGAAGGACAGGAAGTGTTTAGTCTTGACGACTCAGATGTATTCTACTGTTACAAAGATCTTTGGCTCACAAGAGAAGAACGAGAAGATCGTATTTATCAAGGCATACAGCCAGATAATGTTTGTAAACTTCGAATCAATGCTGGAGACAAAACAACTACTGGGGTACCAAAGGAAGTTATTATAGCAGAAACATATGGAACCAGATTTTACATTCCACTTGAGTTTGAAATCCTAACAGCTCATCTGCCTTATTACCAAGGGGCACTGAATGACCGTCTGAGTTTTGAACTAACCTTCAATGACTACTCCAAAGTTATAAAATCATCTGCCACAGATGCAACATACAAGATCTCTAACATTTCCTTGGAATATGAAATTGTCACACACACTGAACTAGCCAGACTCATTCAAAATCAGTATCAGTCAAGACTTCCAATTTATTATGACAGGGTGATTAGACATAGTTTAATTCCCAAAGACAAGAGTGACCCAATGTGGAACGTAAACTTAAACACACCTGCCAGGTCACTTAAAGGTATTCTTATGTTGTTTGTTGAACCAGCAGATCCATACAAACGGGATTCAGAAAAATTCTACAATCCTAAGATTACACATTTGTCCTGTACAATTGAAGGCCGCCCTAATCAAGTGTACGCGTCTGGAATGTTACCTTATCAACACTATGACGAAACCACAAAGTATTTTGCGGGTGGAAGGATTAGAGATAAACCTGCAAACATTGCGTGCAAAGATCTACATCTGTATGATGTTAGGATCGGACAATACCTTACAAACAAATACGCACTGTGGCTAGACCTTCGTAGTACAGATGATGATTATCTTCATGGGTCAGGACGAACTGTCGAGAACGGTAGTGATGGAATAACAATTCAGATACAAAAGAAGGTTGAAACTGCTGCAGCCATAAACATATATTTGTACCTGATATATGACGCACAACTCAATATTGCAGAAATATTAAAATTATATTGTGTATTAAAATGAACCGGGGCTTGATGACACTCGATCCACACTGTGGATTATTTGTTGGTGCCACAGGGTGTGGGAAAACTCAATTCGTACTTGACTTATTACAAACAAGATACATCCACCATTTTGAAAACATTGTAATATTTTGTCCTACAATCAAACACAACAAAGCTTATCACAACCATTTATTTATTTGGACTGACAGCAACATATACTTAGTTGACCCTGAGAAAAAACTGAATGACTACCTACAATATTTTTACAAGCAATTTGAAGGACAGCCAACTTTGTTTATTGTTGATGACTGTTCAGCAGAGAAAGACAATGTCAAGAAGAGAAACACTCTAGCAGAACTTGCCTTCAGTGGCAGACACGCAAATGTCAGTGTATGGATTCTCACTCAAAAATATAATGCTGTACTGAAAGATTTTCGAGAACAGTTAAAGTTTATCTGTTTGTTTTACTGTAAGGATCGTGACAGCTTCGAAGACTGTCTCAGAGAGAACGACGTAATCCCAAATAAGCATGAACGTGATGATGTAAAAAATAAACTGAAATCAACTAAGCATCTAAAGCTCATTTTAAAGACAGATCAGCCCACAGGGTATGGGTTAGTAAATTGATGTAAATTAATTTATACATTTGTTTGTCCAATAAAAATGACAGACGGACAAATCATACAGGTGCTTGATCTCACACACCTTTTCAAAGATGTTATGCACTTTACTGACTTAATATCACCCAAACAGACTTACATAAGCCTTTCAGCACCATCAGAAATATATGTTACATATAGTGTGACTTTGGATTATGTCGATGAGCATCCAAATGTGGAGCACATGACAGTTGATTTAAAGACACCTACTTTTAAAGTTGATGATACCAACTATGGCTGGTTAGGGGAAGTTTGTTATAGCATATTTAAACAACTGCGCAAACTAAATGTTTATATTGACAGTGTTGCAGTTAATAAAGTGGTATTACACAAGGTGAGCCAGCAGAGTTAACGTTAATATTTTTTATTTTATTATTTTGTCGGTCAAATAAAAATGACGGACAATGCTCAAAGCCCTGGCCCATCAAACCCTGGCTCATCAGGCCTACGTAACGTGTTTCACACAACAAATTTGCCTATATCCAATACTAATAATGTTTATGAATCAATAGAAAACTCTTTTTCTGTCATACAACAAAATCTTCTTACAGGCAGTGTTAAAATTCAAATTGTTGCAAAAATTGAATTCACTAGGGTGGACGGTGAAGTGATTGTATATCGTACATATCAACAAGACAACACACAGTTAACACAAGAAGAGAACCGGAGGTAGAGAACGTGTTTAGAGACAGACTATTACCAGACTTTCTACAAGCAATCGACAGTGCAAAAATGAAGGGGTCTGGTTTGCACGAAGGACATGTACATGAACTGCAACTAAAGCAGTCAAGGTATCATCCTATATTAGGTAAAGCATGGTTGCCACTGCCAACTGAGGTCGCAAACAAAAAAGCAGTTGTTAACATACAGAACAAAGACAATTTCTGTTTCATGTGGTGTGTACTTGCTAAACTACACTTTGTGAGGTCAAGACCTGATCGCGTATCTAACTACATCAAATTTGTAAATGAACTCAACTTTAGTGGCATTGAGTTCCCTGTTAAAATAGAAGACATAGATTTGTTTGAAAAACTAAATCCTGGTATATCTGTGAATGTGTATGTGTGGGATAATAAATCTGAAAACAAGTTACAGCCAATTAGAGTATCTCCAATTGCCCCAACCTATGGGCAGTCAGAAGATAAACATGTTGACATGTTGCTAATCGGCGATGACAATAACTTTCACTACACAATTATCAGGAATATGTCACGTCTAATTCACGGACATACAACAAAACACAATGGGAAACAGGAAGTGTGCAAGAGATGTTTACAGAGATTCTCTTCTATTAAAATAGCGCACAAACACATTTTACACTGCAGGTCAGCTGATGACATACAAACTGTACTTAAGTATCCAGATCCTGGTAGTCAAGTGTATTTTAAAAACTATGGGAATCAGCAAAAGCTGCCGTTTGTAGTATACGCAGATTTTGAATCACTCGTTGTTCCATATGAGGGTCCAGTTCCAGAGTCATTACCAAAGACTATAAAACTAAGTGACCAAGTGGTGTGTTCTTTTGGATACATTATTGTTAGGTCAGACGGTCTTCATTCAGAACCTGTTATCTACAGGGGTGAAAATGCAGCTTGTCTGTTTTTAACAGAAATGAGACATCTGTATAGTCAGGTAGTACAGTATCTCACAACATGTCAGATGCCTTTGGTGATGACAGAAGAAGACAAACTGAAATTTGATACAGCTGAGACGTGTTGGATTTGTGAACAACCTTTAGGGGGTGATAAAGTTCGTGACCACGATCACATAACTGGATGTTACAGAGGTGCTGCACATGGTGATTGTAACTTGAAATTAAAAATAGATCCTAAGACATACAAGTTACCAATCTTTTTTCACAATCTCAAAGGATATGATTCACACATCATCATGCAGGCTGTAGATGAGTCTTACAGAAACATAAGTTGTATTGCTCAGACAACTGAGAAATACTTGACTTTTAGGTTAGATAAATTAGCATTTTATGACTCCATGCAACATTTGTCTTTAGGTCTTGGCTAGTCTGGCAGAAGGACTGACTGAGTATCCAATAACAAGTAAATATTTTGAGTCAGACTTGGTTAAGAAAGGTGTCTATCCATATGAGTACATTGATCACTGGGTTGTGTTTGAGGAAACAAGACTGCCACCAAAAGAGAAATTTTATTCTACACTAACTGGCAAAGGTATTTCTGACTCTGAATATCAACACGCTCTTGATGCGTGGGGGAAGTTGGGGTGTCAGACAATTGGTGACTATCACGACCAGTACTTGAAAGCTGACGTTTGCTTGCTAGCAGATGTATTTGAAAGTTACCGTGAGAAGGGTTTGTTACACTACAGACTTGACCCTGCTTGTTACATCACTAGTCCTGGCATGACATGGGATGCATTTTTGAAATCCAGTAAGATATTTATAGACCTGTTGTCTGATCGTACGATGGGTGAAATGGTGGAACGCGGATTGAGGGGAGGGATTAGTATTGCATCGAACAATTACGCCAGAGCCAACAACAAATATCTGGACAGTCATGGTGACCTTGGGTTTGACCCCTCAAGGGTCAAGGTCATTCATTACGTACCTTGACTCGAACAATTTGTATGGGTTCACGATGTGTGAATTATTGCCCTTGAAAAACTTTTGTCTGTATGATTTGTCACAGTATGATGTAACAGGGTTAACAAACAATATTATTAATCTTGACCGAAACGACGTGAAGGGTTGGATCTTTGAAGTTGACCTAGAGTACCCACATCATCTACACGATTACCATAATGATTATCCATTAGCTGTTGAGAAAATGAGTATGACGGGGAAAAAAGAAGACACTAAGCTTGTGCCAAATCTAAATGACAAATTCAATTACGTTTGTCACTACCGCTTGCTGCAGTTTTACATCAGACATGGGTTAGTATTAAAGAAAGTTCACAGAGGAATTCAATTTGATCAGAGTGCTTTCATGAAAGATTACATAATGAAGAACACAACCCTTCGTGCCAGAGACGGCAACACTGCATTTGACAAAGACTTCTTTAAGCTTATGAACAATGCCTGTTTTGGCAAGACAATGGAAAATCCTCATCACAGAAAAGATGTGAGACTGGTCACAACTGAATTGGGTGCAATTAAACTTACAGGCAAGCCACAATACACTGGGTACAAAGAGTTTCATTCATCATTGTATGCAGTGTCACTCAAAAAAATATTGTTAAACTGGACAAGCCAGTATTTATTGGTATGGCAATTCTTGAATTGTCAAAACTGGTGATGCTTGAATTTTATTATGATTACTTCAAATTAAAGTATCCTGACTGCCGTCTGTTATACACTGACACTGACTCTATGATCATTGATGTGTGTACTGAAGACTTTTATGAAGACATGAAAACAGAGCTACACATGTATGACACGTCTGATTACCCTAAAGATCATCCACTGTTTAGCACACAAAACAAGAAAGTGCCTGGTAAGTTTAAGGATGAACTGAATGGTGTGCCAATAGTTGAGTATGTTGGACTGAGATCAAAAATGTATTCTATACTGCACCAGAAAGGCAGTCAGTCGAAAGCCAAAGGTATCAAGAAAACAGCAATAAAAAATAAAGACATACGTCATGAACATTACAAGCAAGTGTTAGATGGTGCATTAATGCCTGATTATCCAAACAAGTCACTGAGATCAAACAAACATAATCTTGAAATGATTCAAACACACAAGAAATCACTTGCAGTTGGAGACACGAAAAGAGTGTTTCACACTAAGGAAAAAGCTTATGCACCAGGTCATTACAGGCTCAAGTTATCTGAAGAAATAGCTGATGAACTGGTTGATGAATTAATTGATGAGTTAGTTACTGAAATGAGTAACGGTGTCTGAGGGAATAATCTGTAATTCTTCTCTGACAAATGCCCTCTGGGGTGCAGGGTCATACAGGTAATATATTGTTGCGTCTGCGCCGGGAATTATTTTTTTTATATTATGAACGGATGTTGACCAAATGGGGTCTGTCGCCCTGCGCCTGATGTCATTTTCAGCTTCACCTGGTTGATATAAATATCTCACCTGTTTAGTAAATAAACTTGTGTCGGGTGCTGGGGTTGATCCTGTTTTTGGCTCTGTAATTGTTTTCAATTTAATAGCATCAGCAGGTTTTGGGTGCCCTTCATTGTTCATTGCTTTTATCACATGTGGTAACTTTTGTACCCATTCAGTGTTCCGGGTGTCATGCATGAGTTCCTTAGAATACTGGTAACTGAAAAGTCTTTCTGATAACTGTTTGTTAAAGTTTTCTACAATTGCCTGCGATCTGTGTACGCCTGGAATGCCGCGTCTGACCAGTACACCATGCTTAGCAAATAACTGATTAACTGCGCCCTTAAATTCAGATCCATCATCAACTTGAACAAGTCTGGGGTATCTTAAAGGGCCTCGACTATATATTTTTGATAAAGCAGTAGCAACTGTACTGGCTGTTTTGTCAGATATGGGTTCAGCGTCTTTGTATCTTGAAGCAATGTCTACGACAGTTAATGCGTACTTGTATCGTTTCTTTCTTATTGTGTCATGTGGTAGGAACAGGAGGTCCATTTGGTGCGTGTCATTAGGTGTTGTGTTCTCAAAATGGGGTCTAGATATCTTTCTTGGAGCAGGTAAATATATCTGCCAAATTGCCTGTCTCTGTAACCATTGCTTGACTTGATTGAGTGTTATATCTCCGCCCACAGCGGCATGTAATTTCTGAATAGCGGTTGCTCCTTTATAATACCCTGATGGTGAGTAATATATTTTCGATAGTTTATTTTCGGCTGCCATTTTTTCTAGCAATGAAAACTCCAGTAAAATAAACAAATATCATTCCCACTAGAACAAAGATTATCTCCCCGTTTCTTTGTTCTGGGCTTGGTTGATAGTAGTCACTTAGTTTTGGTTTTGGGATAGACATATCTTCACCCGTGACTAAAAAATACTCACGGATTGCGTCGTCTGTATTTGAAAACGTATGTTGTGCGTGGTTTTCTAGATGGAGTTTTTCATTGATGAAATCAAGTTTCTCAATTCTATTGTTTTTCGTAATCCTGTTCTGCCTGTGCTAATTTTTCTGACGCTTCATTATGACGCTTTATTTCTTCTGCAGATTGTTCTCTACCCATTTTAGAAAAGAGATAGTTTGATCCGCTAAATGCGAGGGCGTTGACCATCGCTCCTCCCACCATAATAGCTATCGTCGCCATATTTTTTTTTATTTACATAGATATATTTTCGGGAATAATTCCCTGTTTAACAAGAAGGTCTTTCGTGGCGATTGACGCTGTTACAACTACAATTAGCTTAGCGCTGTCTTCGAAATCGAGTCTACTGAGGTCTGCTGATTTCATTTTGAGTAGATTTTTTCCCAGCATAGAAAACGCTACTGCTAATGCACTGATTACTGCAGAGTGATACACAAGATTCATTAAATTCTTTGAGTCATTCATTTCTTAGGCAAGAAAAAATTAAAATAATAAATTTATTACTGCATATGAAATGGGTCGACAACTTTGGGTATTGTTGGTAATGTGGAGACTTCTGTTTTTGATGATGGAGTGTTTAATTTTTTGGTCACTGTACGAGTGTGCGGCTTGTATTTTTTGTATAATTGGTAAGCTACAAAACCAGATCCGACAACAAATGTGGCAACTACATATTTTGCTGTTTCAGAATTAGACTGGGTTGAAGGTCTTTCACTTTGATGTGGGTGTGACAGGGGTGTTGAAAGTCCTGTCAGTCCTAACGGTCCTAACGGTCCCAACGGTGTTGACGGCGGGTCACTTACATGAGCCTTTTCTGTTAGCGCCTGTAGCTGTAACTTTTTCTGCTTGTTCCATTCGGCTAAACGTTTACCAGACTGAATTCTGCCTGGGTTTTTAATTTTTGTCACTGTGTGAATCTGAGTCTGGGCAGGGTCTGGGGCAGGGTTCATCTGTGGGGTCGTTTGGGGGGTCGTCTGTTGGTCGTCCATTTTTATCAGCAAAAAAATTTAATTTCGTGAAATCGATATGGCTGCTAGTTACAATTAATGTTACCAGAGGAGCCAGCAAATTACCAAATCTGTAGAATAAAAGGCAAGCTAATTTACCAATTGCACTCGTTACAATGGGGTTACTCTCGAGGTCATTTGTGAGATTTTCAATGTCTACAGGGAGAGCGTAACTCACAGCTTTTGAATATAAGCAGACAATTGATTTGCTCAAATCACGGGTCATTAGTGAAGCCATGTGTTGTTCATATTTAAAATGAAGTTTAAATAAATCAGCAGCCGTGAGGGATTGTATATCTTCGGTTGAATATAGCTTCCCAAGATAAGATTTGGAATGACCAGAAACCACTACAGATAAAAGTCGTTCCCTTTTCGAATCTAAGTCTATGTTTTCTACAGCGCCAATATCATTTAATAATAGCAGTTCGTCTGTGTTCATTTTATAATAAAATATATTTTTAATAATAAGTGAAATAAAAAAGCACTTACCTTTGAAACGAGGAGCTGTTTCGACTTAATTAGTCTCATCAGAAAGGTCAGAAACCTTTGACAGCTCAAAGAAGATGAAAAATTTTTAGTGGTCACCTATTTTGTACCAAAGACCACATGTCAAAGCCGAACAGGTGTGCTCTCGGATGTGGTTTGTGTGTGTTTGTATGCTGAGCCGCTGCCTCTTCCAGAATATTGTGTCATGATTGACTCTACCTAGATCTGGGGTTTGGTTTTATACTAGAAAATATCTTAACACGCATTAGTTCCAAGGCACGCCAACAGTCAAGTTCAAACTGGCTTGATCGTGCCTGATTTCGAAATGTGCAAAACGTGCAGAATAAAATCAGCAAACAAAACCAGGCAGTCTAACAAACAGAGATATAAAACGCCACTCATGACGCTCACTGTGTGTATTCACGGAGCGGCAAATCAATTACTGTGTCAACATCAAGTTCAAAGCCTTTTGAAATGACCAGCAAAATCAACCTACACCCTTTGTCAGTGCCTGCGTTACTAGTCATGTTCGAACTGGCTTGATCATGTCTGTTTCATTCTGTGTAGAAATAACAGTCAACAGTAATCCCCTCTCCCCCCCCCCCCCCCCCCTCGTCATAAAATACAAGACGGATCTTAACTTAAAGCCTTTTTCCGTTTTCCAACAGGTTGCAAACTCATTTTAACTCTTTGTCTGTGAAGACTTCATGGCGTTTATACAAAGAGTAAGTCAGCCGGTCCAAAATCTTTCGTCAGTGCTTGTAATGTTGTTATAAGCACAGACATAAAACAGAGCGGGGTAAAGGTGTATGATTACTGACTTTATAACGGGCCTCTCTCTGTGTAAAAAAGGGGTAAGATTGTCTGTGTGTGTGAGTGTTGGCCATTTGCATTTAATGGCAAATCGAACGGGTGAACACATAATTGGAAAAATTAAAAATTCCGTTATGAATAGGCCGTGACATGCTGGGTGCATACCGATCTGATTCAAAAGATTTCGATCCCGGTTTCAAAAGGCAATCTCGTCCCGACATGAAAATGCGAATAATTGCTATTTTCAGAACAGGTCTATTCATATCTTACCTGAATTGAAGTGGGGGTCTTTCAAAACCAGTCAAGCGTAGGCATGAGGTGTTTATGTATTATATGTAATTGCTTCGGGTTACAAGCACTGGTTTGATCGGGCGTTTTGTCTATGGGGGGGGGGGGGGGGATTTGAAGTATTATTAACACTATGACTGAGTTAACCCCTTAAATTCTCATAGTGTTAATAAAGATTCAGTTCTTTCTTTATATATCTAATTACAGAGAAAAATAAAAGGAATTTGAGAAAAAGGAAAGGCAAGGTCGTGTGCGTTTTTGTGAGCGAATAACATAGAAAAATGAGGACCATAGAAGATTCCCTAATACTCTCATATTCCCCCTCTCTTAAGGCTGTCGGTAGCGCTTTTCGTCGCGATGATTTCTACCGGAATCATCGCGACAAAAAGTGCTACACACGAAGTGTTTCGCAGCCTGCCGCTCCGACACGAAGTGTTTCGCAGCCTGCCGCTCCGACACGAAGTGTTTCGCAGCCTGCCGCTCCGACACGAAGTGTTTCGCAGCCTGCCGCTCCTATGCTTTTCGGCCGCGTCGCCTGCCGCACTCTACCGACCATGAAAATGTAAAAGTAGGTTTCAGAAAAGTAGTTTGCTACTAAACAGACGTGATGCCAAGAACCCTGTTGTGAATATTGCCGTGATGGAGACTATACAGAACTCTGCTCCTAAAATAACGCAGTGTGAAGGGCCGCGATCTCAAAATTAAAACTGTGTCCCCCCCCCCCCCTGCCCACCCCCCACCCCCACCCCATTCCTTTCTTTTTTTTTTTTTTTGTTGCATCAGCTTATAAGAAACGCAACGCAACTTCTGTTTAACACGGAGCTCTACTGGATTACCGTGGACGTCGTGAGAGAAAAACTGAATAGGTTTCACGCACGCACGCACGCACGCACGCACGCACGCACGCACGCACGCACGCACGCACGCACGCACACACACACACACACACACACACACACACACACACACACACGAACGCACGCAGGCATGTACACACTCACACACACACACGTGTACACACACGAAAAAATAAACACGCACGCACACCACGAACGTACGCCCGCACTCATGCACACACGCGCGCACACACACATGCACACACACGGACAATAACACACACTGACGCGCACACACACACACACACACACACACACACACACAAACACACACACACACGCTTTTACACGCACACAGCCGGATCGAAAGAGACAGAGAGAGAGAGTAGGGGAGGGGGAAAGAGAGAGAGAGAGAGATTGGGGGACAGAGACAATTTTTAAAAATCGCTTCAATTCAATGTGAAAAATGCTCTATGTAGCCCTCTTATCAGCGCCAACGCACTTTGATAATACTTTTTATTGCTTTCGTGTGAGCATGTCATTGCACCGAGCCTATCACAGGCCTCCTCGTGCCTCTTATTATTACCATTGCCTGCACATTTCACGCTGAACGCCCGGGAACCTGCTGCAGGAGAGGTGGGGCATTAACCACTTTACTGCCAGTTGACGCAGTCTGCTTTTCTACAAATGTGTTAACCCTGTGGGTGTCGGTAACGAGTTTGGTCGAGGTGACCCCTGCAGTAATCACGTCGACCAAAATCGCCACCGACACACAAAGGGTAACTGGACCCCAAAGAGCCGGCCCCACGCATCCTAAGAATAAGGAATATAACGTGGTTTCAGCAAGAGGCATAGATCCTCATGAGCCCCCCCCCCCCCGGGGGGGGGGGGCTCATGAGGATCTATGCCTCTTGCAGTTGGATTGTGTTCACTATTTCTCGGCTGTAACGGGGTTTATCAGTTCAGTTCAGTTCAGTTCAATTCAGTTCGGTCAGAATGGGCGAATCCCTTGCGCTAGGAAAGGCCCATACACGTTTCACCCCCACCAAGGCCATCAGACAGCTTCGCGTGGTTCCTTTAGTGCCAACATTGGTCGGGGGTTTTTACTACACAGGTGAGTCCTTTTTTGTATATATCACGCCGCACCCTGCCATCCATGCACTGAGTCGGACCGCGTTGGTTTCTACTGGTTCGCCTTATTGTAAGCGTTAAATTTTGGATTTTAGATTTTGTGAAAGAAAAACTGCTACTACTTGGAAAGCAACAAGGTCCTCGGGACCGACGGCAGCCTTAGCTGGCCCGCGCACGGCCGTGCGCGGGCCAGCTAAGGTTGACGTCGGCCCGAGGACCTTTTGGTCGCAGGGCATCGCCTGTACTGGAGCCAGAGACCTGTGCGAGTTATATAAGTTATGGGTAGCAGTGGTTTGCTACACGGCCCCTTGTAGGCCTGAGGGAGGTCAAAAAACCATTGTACCCCGAAGGCCTAAGGGGTACAATGGTTCATTTGACCTCCCGAAGGCCTACAAGGGTCCGCGCAGCAAGCCCCTGCTGCCGGTAAGGTATTTGTTTGCATTGCTCCACTATTTTTGTAAAAGAAATCAAGAAGAAATCGTCCGACCTGGATCACGCTAGACATGACTGACATCGAAGGAATATACATTTATACATAATAGACTTTTGACGTAATTTAAAATATTTCATGACGTTGCCGTCTCCACTAGTGTGCCTATTGTTTGGAACAACACTAAGTAACTTTTTACTTTGGAACTTTATGGTGATCTTTTATAGAACAAAACTCGTATCCAAGATGCGTCACAAAGAGGGCTACAAGAAATCCGCTATTTGTTGCTACAAAGGTTTTTGTTGCTCGGTCATGTGGACCACCATGGCATCATCATATCATCATCCTCACCCTCATCATCATGCTAACTAGACTGGTCGTGTGACGTAGGGATAGAAAACAATTATTATTATTAGAGACCGCGGCATATACTGGATCGCGTAATGAGGATGCTGACCTGTACTTATCATTCTCTCGTGGTCTTTCAAGCATTCCCAGCGTCAGCCGGGCTATCTAAACAACTCTATTAACTCTGTTGCGGAGGCGATCGATTGTGCAGTGCCCTTGGCTCTGTTCCTGGGGCATTCACTCATTCAGTCTCGACACACCGCAGCAAGATATGGCTCGACTATGATAGTTCAAGGGTGGTGCCAGAATAGTTTTTCGCCTGTAAGGCGCCAAGCTATTCTGGCACCACCCTTAAACTATCATGGTCGATCTGTCTCCTAAATTGTAATGCAGTCCTTTGAGGTTAACTTCAAAATGTGGGTATTTCTTACCTGGGACACAATGAGTTAACCATAACACGGCGAAAGGACATACGCAGAAGCCTTTTTGTTTTGCGCAAAAGCGATATTTTCATTGTCTCCCCTTTTCTTTTCGATATTTTCATTGTATTACAATGAAAATCTCGCATTTCACACACACACAAAAACGGACTTACTATGTTTTGTCTTCACAAGGCGGAATAAGGATTTTGTCTTCCATATTGCATGGCGTCAGAAATCAGACACGACCTTTTAGAATTTCTTCTACCTTTTTTACCCCTGATGTATGTAGACACGAATATTGTACACAGCACCGGTGGCTGCAAGGCACGAATATTGTACACAGCACCGGTGGCTGCAAGGCACGAATATTGTACACAGCACCGGTGGCTGCAAGGCACGAATATTGTACACAGCACTGGTGGCTGCAAGGCACGAATATTGTACACAGCACCGGTGGCTGCAAGGCACGAATATTGTACACAGCACCGGTGGCTGCAAGGCACGAATATTGTACACAGCACCGGTGGCTGCAAGGCACGAATATTGTACACAGCACCGGTGGCTGCAAGGCACGAATATTGTACACAGCACCGGTGGCTGCAAGGCACGAATATTGTACACAGCACCGGTGGCTGCAAGGCACGAATATTGTACACAGCACCGGTGGCTGCATGTACAAGAGGGTTAAAGTGATCTGCTTCATGGCAGGCTTTCGTTGTAAAAGCATTATTCGAACAAACAGCGGGTTTTCAGTGTTGTCTTCCTTTGGTGTTGCCTTTTCTAACTTTCTTTCCACAATCCAGACCAAAAAGGTGACTGCCAAGCGTGTAAAATGCAAATAAGTACCCAACGGAGAACGAAACACGCTTAGAACAGACAGTTACAACACAATTTATTAATATTTCGGTTAAATACTCTTTTTCAAAATACACAAACAAACAGAGAGATAAGTCGCTACTTATCTTCGTTTATCGCAGAAGGAATGTGGCAACTGAAGAATTTGACGTAAAAAAAAAGTAAAAGAAAAACAAAAGTGCGTAAAAAAAAGACGTACGTCACATCCTTCTTTCCACAGCCCATGTGAGTAACTACACGTAACGTAGCCATGGTGTGCATCGGGGGGGAACTCACCTGCATACAAAGGAGAAGAAACGGCGGATTTTCAGTTTTGTCTTGTCTCTGCAAAGACTTTAGACGTCTACCCTTCTTTTCACCAGGAGCCAGTTGCATGACTGCTATAGCAGCGCACCTTGCTTAGTTGCTGGTGCAGGACTAAGCTCGCTCATGCCGCTGACCCCATGTGAGTAGGTAAATAAATCAATAAATCAGCGCATTAAATAGACGCTTTATCCCAATTGAAAATCGGCTGAAAGCGCCGCCGCGAACTGAACCCAACAAGCACGCTCACGTGAATCACGAGCATTCACTCACACACTGTACATAATCACATAACATTCACGTGGTGCTAAGGACAAGTTCAAGCGAGCTACTGAAGTTTTGGAAATTCAAATCGTTTATATATGAAATTTGATTAAGTGGGCTGAAATTGATACCAAAGGTATACTTAACACAGGGTTTCTTCAATCCCTTTTGCGCAGCCAGGGAGCTCAGAAGAAAAGTAAAAAGTCTTTTGTTTCAAATACGTCATTTATCTTTATAATTTCAGCTAGCCTTTTTGTGCAGCATTATTGTGAGACATACTAAGAACATTGCAAACTATTACTGAACCAATTCTTGTGAGACATACTAAGCCGAACATTGCAAACTATTACTGAACCAATTCTTGTGATACATACTAAGAACATTGCAAACTATTACTGAACCAATTTTTGTGAGACATACTAAGAACATTGCAAACTATTACTAAACCAATTCTTGTGAGACATATTAAGAACAAGTTGCAAACTATTCCTGAACCAGTTCTTGTGAGACATACTAAGAACATTGCAAAATATTACTGAACCAATTCTTGTGAGACATACTAAGAACATTGCAAAATATTACTGAACCAATTCTTGTGAAACATACTAAGAACATTGCAAACTATTACTGAACCAATTCTTGTGAGACATATTAAGAACATTGCAAACTATTCCTGAACCAATTCTTGTGAGACATATTAAGAACATTGCAAACTATTACTGAACCAATTCTTGTGAGACATACTAAGAACATTGCAAACTATTACTGAAGCAATTCTTGTCTGGAGCTAGAGCAGGTCGCTTTAATTCTGCCACTGCCGAGAAAATCTTAACTGCATCCGGAAAATCCGACAGATGCAAAAGACATAGTTTCTCGAATTTCGGGGGCTCATGAGGATCTATGCCTCTTGCAGACATCGCTTTGAAGCCATGTTCCAAGTACGGCTGGGACTGTTTGGTGTTGAATTAACGAAGATGTTATTTTTTTAATCTGCTATCATTGGCACTCTACGAATTAAACCGTCGGCTGGTCTATATAAAACGCACGCGCAGTCCTGATGAGTCGTTTGAATCCCTAGCCGTCAGTACGAAACCATAGCGCCGTCTGCTCTGTGGCTAAACCGAAGGTGCACCTTCGGGACCCGACCCTTTAACCACGTCCCTGTCACTGTACCTGCATTTTGTCTCTGAAATCTTTTTGGGTGTTCACTGAACGACCAAGAGCCACAACTGTCCAACGAACGTGGGCACAGTCGTCTCAGCAAGAGGCATAGATCTTCATGAGCCCCCGCAGTCGCGGGGGCTCATGAGGATCTATGCCTCTTACAGTTAGATCTCGTTCACTTTTTCTCGGCGGAATGGATTAAGGCACCGTGCGTTTATGTGACTACCTCTGCTTAGTGATTTTACAATTGCATGTCAGTTGCAAACTGTACGTACCGCCATCCCAGTGTGCACAAGGCCATCGGGCCGACGTCGGTCCGATTGCCTTTTGCGCATTGGGATTGCACTGATGAGTTGTAATTTCAATAATGCTTGCGGCTCGGCGCACAGGACAAAGAAACTTAGGCGAGTTTTTTTCCCCTGAAAGCAGCTCCGAGCCTCGACAAGAGGCTCGGAGCCGCTGACAGGGGGCATAACTCTTACCAGTTTCAAAACAATGTGGTCAGCGTCAATTGAAAAGAAACACTCAGTGACACTTGCACGAGTTATGTCCCCTGACAGCGGCGGCTCCGAGCCTCAACAGGAGCTCGGAACCGCTGTCAAGGGACATAACTCGTGACGGGTTCGCAGCCGCTGTCAGAGGACAAAACTCGTGACAGAGGATCGCAGCCGCTATCAAGGGACATAACTCGTGACAGAGGTTCGCAATCGCTGTCAGGGGACATAAAACATTTGTAAGTTTCCACACTCTGTGGTTAGCGTCGATCCTAATGGAATCGCTCAGGAAAGCACCGTGGACAGTTGCGGACAAGGGCGGCGATTCCTTCCTGCAGTGATTGTCTCCCTTAACGACAGTTATTGGCCACCAGAGCATGCGCAGACCAGCAATTTGGAACGTGCGGCAGGCCTCTGGGCTTGTACTCTCCGGCCCTGTCGCTACCAGCGCCAGCTGAATGAGTTGGACCTACCATGATAGAAAAATGGAGGGAGAGGGAAGAGGAGAACTATCACTGATTCACAATGTTTATTATTATTATTATTATTATTATTATTATTATTATTATTATTATTATTATTATTATTATTATTATTATTATTATATTTGTTTGTTTGTTTGTTTGTTTGTGGATGTGTGAGTATGTGGGCTGGTTGGTTGGTTGGCTGGTTGCTTGCTTGCTTGCTTGGATGCTTGGTTAGTTGGTGGGCTTGTTAATTTGTTGGTTGGTTGGTTGGTTGGTTGGCTGGCTGGCTGGCTGGTTGGCTGGCTGGATGGTTGGTTGTTTGGTTCGATGGTTGGCAAGTTGGGTGGCTGGGTGGATACATGGGTGCATGTGTTGGTTGGCTGGTTCGTTCGCCGGTTTCTTTGAACGATATTCAAACTTTGCAAGCTAACCCTTATCATTCGGAATACACCAGTGTGTGAAATAAGTTTGACTAAACTAGTTCAAGGGTAGTGCCAGAATAGCTTGGCGCCTCTAGGCGCCAAGCTATTCTGGCACCGCTCTTGAACTAAAGCCATTGGTCTATATACTTATCTGTAAGTACTATAATGTAGCTTGCACATGGCAGTGTACAAATTTGAAGCGTTTAGCCGCAGTATGATATGGTTAATGTTGTCCTTTTGTCAAACACTGTTGCAAGACATACTAAAAATATTTATGAAAAAAAAAGATACTGCGAACTAATAACCCTTTCTTGCCTGAAGCAGGTCCCTTGATCATTGTGAGCTGTTACTGTTAGCAGAGTGTGTTCCACTAAAGTTTTGGCTTTGATATGAAAGCTCTGATCAAGGTCGGGTCACGGTGACATATTCACACGCAAAACGACCGTTCCCGATGGCGTAAAGTGCACCACAGATGGTGGGTCGATGAAACCGTTTCATGATTTGTAGTAATACACAATATGTATCTGTTAACTCATTCGCGGCCAGCCGCATCCGGATGCGCGGCATAAGCCGCGCATCCGTATGCGGCTGGCCGCGAATGAGTTAATACACCACCTGAAAACGCCTTTCTGGACCATAGTCTGTCAAGCGTAATATCTGCAGTTACACTCATTAAAAAAGCTAAAAGGAGAAAAAGACAGAAAAAAATTAGCCAGCCCACCAATTAGAACACGAATACAAAATAAGGCAAGCAAATGCGAGGGCTCATGAGGTTCTATGTCTCTTGCAGTTGGGTGGCCCTGGCTGTGACCCGGCAATTAGGAGGTTAAACCTTGGTGCAAAAGAACTTTTTAAAAACAATATGTAAACGGCAGCAGATAGAATATAACTGATCAGAGCTGGAGCGTTTGCACTGTTCCTAAAAGTATTCACTTTTTTTTTTTTTTTTTTGCAAATGTGATTTTCGAATAGTCGGGTTTTCCAGAGCATTACCGGCAGCCAAAAACTGACGATCTTTTTTTCTCCAATGACAAAAAAAGTGTTGCCTCAGCTGTAAGGTTCAATACATTGGCGTAGGAAAATTTCCAAGGGAGGTATTGCTCAGACTCAAACGACGGAAGAAGATAGGGGAGGGGTATTTTGGGACATGATTATTTCCAATGGGCCCAATTAGTTATGCCCAAATTAAAATTGTATATCTTTACTATCTGCTTTTCACAGAAAGATGTTATAGCGTAGCTTCTTCTATGCTTCCGGCCTGAACCAGCTTCAACGCGGAGCTGGGCCCTGGAAAGGTTGGCGGGGTTTCACGTCCAAGGCACCGGAGTGAAAATGGACAACCCTAACTTTTTTCTTTTCTTTTTTTTTTTTTTTTCGCTGGCGGATTGGGGGGGGGGGGGCCAAGGACAGCTATTGCTTATGAAGTACTACTACCTGAAACACTGATCAATTCAGGCACACTACAAACGTGTTGCTTTGATTTTTCCAGGACCTTTTAAGGAATCCGTAGTTTTGCCTGGATTTATTGAAAAATGCGTGTGCTAATTTTTCTTTTGTATATAGGTAGGGCCGAGGAGAGGCATGGCTCATTGAGATATGAATAATGCCGGATCACCGACAGTGACGTGGAAATTCAGTCAGAACACCCAAAATTACAAAAATCGACCTACATTTGCCTAAAATTGCTCTTTTTTTTCAACAAAAAAGAGAAAACGTCGCCTTAAAAATGTCAAAGTAAAAAAATAAATGTCTTAACACAAAAGTAGGGCGAAAAGGTATGGCTCAAGCCCATTGTTTGTAAAAAGAGGGTTTGACTTAAGGCTACACCTTCCTACACAGTTCATGTATGGCCACCTCTTATTTAATGGCCTTAGTTGCCTGCTCGGCGTTGAATCCAAATAATTAACTAACTTCTTACTTAAACCTACGGGGGGTTCCTACGCCACTGTAAAATCGCAAACTAGCACACTAGCATGTGATTGTGTAAGTAGATTGAATGGCGTGGCGCCTACGTCGTTAAAAGTTAACAGCATTGTCTCCAAGGCTGGGACATTAACCCCACCACTGCCAAGAAAAAAAATTGAACACAATCCGACTGCAAGAGACATAGATCCTCATGAGCCCCCGCTATCGCGGGGGCTCATGAGGATCTATGTCTCTTGCTGATACCACTTTGTATCCATGTACCTTGGACGGCTTGGGTTCTTCGTTAACATATAAAAGATTTCAGAAGGAGAATGTGCAACCACTCACAGTGACGGAGATGGATAAAGGAAAAAGTTGAAAAAGAAGAGACGCTCAAAGGTCCTGGTCTATTTCTTTCACAGTGTGAAGTGCTGGCTCGGAGCGAAAAGTCTGTCCCATGAGCTACAGTCGAATAATGTGATTGTTGTTTTGTTTTTAAATCTTCTTCTTCTTATTATTTCTTTTCTCTTCTTTTTTTTTTCTATACGATTTGTATCGCTATATACAATATCAAACCTGTATGTTGTACTCTACATTATTTAACCCGACTTTTCGACATTATTTAACCCGTTCAGTGCCAGTTGACGCAGATTGTGTTTGTGCAGTCTCCGTTAGTTCAAGACCCCAAAACCCCCTAGCTGTCCCAGGAATATGTATACAAAGTGTTGTCAGCAAGAGGCATAGGCAACCGCGGGGGTTCACGAGGATCTATACCTCTTGCAGTTGGGTGGTGTTACGTTTTTCTCGGCACTGAACGGGTTAAATGAAGTAACGTAATTTTCTTTATTAATAAAAACAGTTTAATGAACACTCTGGCATTCTGGAAACCCGCTGTGATAGGTCAGTGGGCCCGATTCACTTCAAATGCATTTATCTATGTTCACGTTAGTTCTTTTGTCTGGTTTTTTTTTTTTTTTTTTTTTTTTTTTTTTTGTTTGTTTGTTTTTTTTTTTTGTTTGTTTTTTTTGTTTGTTTTTTGGGGTTTTTTTTGTTTGTTTGTTTGTTTTTTTGTTTTTTTTTTTTTGGGGGGGGGTGTTTAATCCGCTGGACACAGATTTTCAATTTTGGGGGACAATAACGTCATTCCGATTTGTATTTATTGAAAGTTTGTGTAAGCCTAAATATCTAGCATCTTCCCTGCCACTGGGCGCGGATTTTACGTCTAAAATCTGAGTTACCTCAACGCCAAAGACCTTCATTCGTCAAAGAAATATGGATACAAAGAAATGTCTGCAAGAGGTATAGATTCTCATGAGCCCGGCAACTGCGGGGGCTCATGAGGATTTCTACCTCTTGCATGTGGGATAGTTCTGCTCGTTGAGTTCCAGCAGTCAAAGATTTAACCCATTTAACCCTGTCAGTGAATTATGTCGCTGATAGAACGTTCAAACCCCCCTCCCCTTCTCTCTCTCTCTCTCTCTCTCTCTCTCTCTCTCTCTCTCTCTCTCTCTCTCTCTCTCTCTCTCTCTCTCTCTCTCTCTCTCTCTCTCATCAGTGAGCAAGACTTAAGCCCCATTTTGAAGGCGACCTCGTCTACACAGCCATTGTCCGCTATTCCCCATCCACTGTGCCCTACAGCAGTTGACACACCGGACAGGGTGTTGGAACCACACTCCTGTCTAATGTTATGCCCACCGTAACCAGCAATACAAACAGCGACATAGCGGCCTCTCAATCCTCGCTCCAACTGCCGGTAACTCTTGATATCAATCTTCAACTCGCCAGTGCACACGAACTCATCGCTTCGCTCCGCACTGAAATGTCATCGCTGAAGAGCGACTTTACGTGTGCACTGGCCGCCAGGATGACCAGCTTGACAGCGCGATCAAAGACAATGCCGTCAAAGTGGCCAACGACCTGAAGGTGTCAAACAGCATTCTGTCAGAGCTGGATGACACCGTCTCTACGTTGACCACTCAAGTCACGCAGCTATCAGCAACGGCCGGCAACCAGCGTCAGGTTATCCAGGACGTGAGGAAGCAGGTGAGAAAACTGACCTCGTACCCGCCGACCCCTCCACTCGCTATAACGTCAGGTGACGTAACACCGCCACACGCCGCCAGTGAGCCATCTGCTGCTGTCAGTGGTGATGTGGGCCAAGCTAGCGGTGCCCGCATTCCTGTGCTGATTAGCGCTGACCATGCGGCCCCGCAGAAGATCGAAGCCGGTCCCGACTCCGTCATCATCCCAACGCGCTCTCACCATTTAGATAGGCTGCCGCCTGATCAGCTTATCTTTCAACAGACAATACAGGCTGACACCACTACGCTCGTCCTTGGTGACTCTACGGTCAAGCACCTGAAGGGCAACAAGATGGCTACCTACGAGGGAGACAAAGTGCAAGTGTTATCAGTTTCAGGCCTGACCACGACTCACCTGACACACTGGCTTAAGACGCTGCCAGTGTTCTCCCACATCAGCTGTGTCACCCTACATGTAGGTATTAACGACTGTAAATCCAGCGAGGTGACCAGCCAGATGTGGGAGAACCTTATTCATAACTGCAAACGAGTGTTCCCCGAGGCGCGATTCATGCAGGCTTCGTCCATTCTGCCTGCCAGGCGTGGTCCCAGACATGCCATGAACATCGCAATTGGCCAGTCCAATGCCAATCTATGCCATGTTTGTCGCAAGTTTGGGGCCACGTTCCTAGACAACACGCAGTCCTTCACTACTACAAAAGGGCTACCTAGGAAGGCACTTTATAGCGACACAATCCACCCCAGTGGCCAGGGAATTGTTCGACTGACTTACAGAATAAAGTGGGGTGGGCACACAGCCGACGACAACCACTCCGAGACTGCAGTGAAAGAGGCCCACTCGCAGACTGAAGTAAAACAGACATACTCTAGTGTGGTCAAACACCAGCCGCATCCGCACAGCCAGTCCCACAGCGAACCATCATACTCTGCAGCGAGTACGGATGTACTGTCACGGACAAATATAGAGGTCGACCAACAAAACAGACCACCTAACCATCAGCAACAACAGCAGCATGAGCAGTCCTTTCTGCAACCACAGTGGTACCCGACACCCTGGCTTCACCAGATCCCGAACCCCTACGGTCTCTACAATTTGTCGCCTACACGCCAGTATCCCTGGGCCCCGTCCCATGGCTTTCAGTACAGTACTTTATCGACCTGCTCCGTTCAACCAGACCTTGCAGCCTGTCTAAGCGTTCGTAGCTGGTTCTATTAACTCTTTTGTGCTTCCCTTTGCCATAGACTTTACGACTGTGAAACTGGACTTTTGGCTTTCAGGTGCCTAGACTGCGAAACTGCGTGGACACTGATCCAGTTTCAACTCGATTTTCTCGTCATTGTTTTTAAATTACACGATAGTGCTTTACTGTGACAAACATTTGGCGTTACTGCCAGTCCTTATGATCCTTATTAGGTTTATTGCCTGTGCAGCTCAGTGCGTATTACCTGTTTCTGAACTGTTTTGTTCACAATATTTCTCATTTCAACATGTCACACTCCTCTAATATTCATATAGGTCATCTCAATATCTATCATCTATGTAACAAGACTCCCGATGTGTGTGTTCTTTTGAGTCAACCCAACCCTTTCCACTTGTTTGGTTTCACGGAAACCCGTCTTAACTCCAATATCAGCGATGACGTCATTTCTATACCTGATTTTTCCCTTATACGCCGCGACCCACAATGCCCCACACATACCGGCATTGCGGTGTATATTCATGATTCCATAAAAGACATCACCCGTAGAAGACCGGACCTTGAATCAGACACAGTGGAAAGTGTTTGGGTTGAAATAAAAAACAAGTCAAGCCCTGTATTAGTTTGTTTTATTTACAGGAACCCCTCTGCACCAAATGTATGGCTTGATGATTTCACTGACATGCTAGATCAAGTTAAAAACTGTACATCAGATGTGCTTTTGTTAGGGGATTTTAACATTAACATGTTTTCCGCTAACCCTACATGGGAGTCCACTATTACACTTTTTGGGCTCAAACAGCTGATAGCATCTCCAACTCGTGTTACGTCTACGTCCTCTACACTCATTGATCATATATATACAACGAACAAGAGCCGAGTGCTGGAGACGGAAGTACTACAAGTTGGAATCAGCGACCATTACCCCGTGTGTTGTAACTGGACCGTGAAAGCAGATAAACCTATCCGTAAACACCAGCACACTACCATCAAGTATAGATCGCTTAAACATTTTAACAAAGAGGCTTTTTTGTTTGACCTTAGTTCCGTTTCTTTTGATACTGTTTATCATCATTGCGAGCCTGATGGTGCGTTGTCTGAGTGGTACAGGTTGTTCCTCAGTGTTCTTGATAGGCACGCCCCGATTAGGGAAAAACGAGTAAAAAACCCGCAACTGCCGCCTTGGCTAAACAAAGGTTTGATCGATGCCATGCAACTGAGAGATGAATTAAAACAGAAAAAAGATTTCCCTTCTTACCGTAAGCAACGCAACCGCGTTAAAAAATTAGTTCTTGATGCCAAAAAGTCACTCTTTAAACGAATAATGAATAACAAAAAGGATACAGTCTCTGTTTGGAGAGCGCTTAATGCCCTTACAAAATCTAACTATAGCCCAACACATACCTCTATTTCTGCAGAAACTTTTAATAATCATTTTCTTTCTGCCGCCCAGTCTTTGCTGCAAAACACTACGTCCAAGGCACCGTTTGTATCCCCAATCCTTGTCAAATATTGTGATGGCAAACTTTCTTCTCGTTCATCTTTCCACATACCTTGCATGACAGTGCATGATGTCGGTAAAGCGATTGAATGTCTCAAAAGTAAGCGGACTTCAGGACATGATGAAATTAGTACTGCTGTGTTAAAACTATCACTACCTTTCATAGTAGAATCTTTAACGTACATCTACAACCGTTGTATCGAGCGTGGCGAATTCCCCTCTGATTTGAAAAAAGCCAAAGTTATTCCGCTTCCTAAGAACAAAGATCTTACAGATCCCAATAAATTCAGGCCAATTTCTATCTTGTCTTCACTTTCAAAACCCATAGAAAAGCACATACACAAACACTTACAACACTTTCTTGACACACACGACCTTATTCATCCCTTACAGTCAGGATTTCACCCGCGGCACTCTTGTCAAACAGCTCTCTCACATTTAACGGATCGTTGGCTCACATCAATAAATAAAGGACTGTTGACAGGAGTGGTCTTTTTAGACTTTACCAAAGCCTTCGATTTAGTTAACCATACCCTCCTTACCGAAAAACTCTCAGTCTACCGCGTAAGTGACCGAGCTGTATCCTTTTTAAAATCCTATCTTAAAGGCCGACGACAGTATGTCAACGTAAATGGCAAATCATCCTCTGAGGGGCTGATTATGCATTGCGTGCCCCAGGGATCTATTCTCGGGCCTTTATTGTTCACACTTTACATAAATGACTTACCTTTACATATCTCACAGCCTGACGTTACCTGTAGCTTATTTGCAGATGATGCAACTTTGGATGTGTCTGCGCCAGACGTGCCCACAATCACTAGTTCACTCCAGCAAACAATAAATGAAGTCTTTGGTTGGTGCCTGTAACGCACGCAGACTTGCCCACAGTCGTACGCACAGACTCTCAGGCAACAGACGCATACACCGCCACTGACTCAGACGGGCGCATTCATGCGGTAAAACACAACACACGGGCTCCCTTTCTAAAGTAACCTTTATACACTATAAATGAAAAAGAACGACTTAAATGATTATCAACTATGTACACTGTTCTATTATCACACATACACGTATCACAATATCTTTGTCTTAGTCTCACATTGCCTCCAACCTGTTTGATGTTGTTGCCTGGTTACGTTGGTCCTTCTCACGTCTAGGCGTGAAAGTCCTTCGTCGTACGCTTATCGCCGTCCTGTCTCTTTGGCACGGACGTCCTCGTTCTCGTACGGTACTCAGTTCTCGTTTTGACTTGGGTGTCTTGGTCCCAGTCAGACTCACTCTCAGAAGAGCTGGAGGGATTACCTCACGTAGGTCCCACCTGTGACTCGACGTCTCGGCGTCCGTCTTTTCCACTCTTTACAAGAACTCTGAATAGACAACAAAAGTCCCAACGTAACACTTGCTAAACACACAACATATTGGATCAATGAGAAACGTCACGTAACCTGGCTGATACAAATAACTCACACGTTCATTCACACACACACACACGTGCTTCATAAACTATTTTCGTATCACCCCCATATCTCTGTCACTATCTTGAAACAGACTATAGCCTAACTGACACTCTTGCTATACCTTACTCTATACCCTGGAAAAGACTATGCTTACCCAACCACGTACTACCCCACCCGGGTCTGCCCTGGGGGACTTGGGTGGGGTTAGGTATTTTTTAGTTCCCAGGGTCACCCTGGTCAGCCCCACAGGGTGGGTTTATCCCTATTCTGGGGCATGTGTTTCTGTCTACCCTTTGTCCATTCACCTGTATTTGCCTTTTTAAAACTCTCCCTACTGTCTGCACTGCCTGTAGCTCTTGATATTGGATGTGTGTTGCTAAATGGTCTTAGCTTTATTTAGGCCCATGTGTTAGGTTTATTTAATGTATTTGACTGGCTGGCGACATACATTCAATGTTCTGTTTAGTTTTGTTTTTTTTTCACAAGCAGTGCAGGCACGTCCTGAGAAAGCCTTGTTGCTGTCGGGACGTTAAGCAATGTACAATCAATCAATCAATCAACCAACCACGTACTATCTTCATAGCGGCTTAGACATACACACTTCATATTCCTTTAGTCATCTAACTCGGTAAACAACTGTATACAAAAACGCCGGTTACTTCACCGAATTCTAAACATACTATAACTAAACCAAACCGGAACACCGCTATACAACCACATTAATCTTACCACGCATACTGTCTTTAACTAAACAACTATCAATACTACGTTTATAGAAACATACCTGAAATCTAGGCTTAAGAGTCTTGGAATGCGGGCTAGGTAACTCAAACACAACCGTTCCATACGACAAGACAGCCCGCACTCCCGATCTAGACCTCTGACAGTCACAGCTTCCGCCTAGAACTCACTAAACAGAACTCACTAAAAATCCCGTGCTAACCATGTCTTACAGATTTCCACGTGCGTCTAGTGCCATACGGACTATCGGCACAAACAAACCGTTAACAAAACCCGTACCGTACTAATCCTACTGTGTGAGCACTATGCACAAGCATAGAGCTTCATCACAGTGCCAGACTAATTCCATGATTCCAAATCCATCAAAGACGGAATGTATGCTTGTGACAACAAGGCAAAAGCATCAGCTGAGCCCGCCGCACTCAAACTTTCCCTTGAACAGCAACCAATAGCGCAAGTTAGAGAACATCGTTTGCTTGGTGTCACTGTAGACGACCAGCTCAGTTGGCATTCGCATACTAATTCTATTTGTAAGGTTTTGTCAAAAAATCTATATTTGTTATCTAGACTAGTTCTATTCACCGACGTTTCAACCAGGCAGTTGTTTTATAACGCACACATAAAATCCCATCTAGATTACGCATCGACAGTATGGGATGGATGCAGCGATATTTCTTTAAAAAGAATAAATTCACTTCATAGACGTGCGGCAAAGCTTATCCTAAAAGATTCCCACACCCCTTTGACTACCGACGATAAACTAACAAAATTAAATATGTTGCCCCTTCGTAAGCACTTTTTATTCAATAAATGTGTATTTATGCGTAAGATCACACTTTCAAAATCACCTGGATATCTCGCTGCTCTCTTTAAGGCTCCCCACACTCCGTATACGACACTGAGGAACGACCTGGTAGTGCCTAGGCCCCGCCTTGACATTTTTAAATCGGCCTTGTCATATTCAGCAGCCAAAGAATGGAATTTACTTCCAAAAGAAATAAAATCTATCACGACCATAAATGCTTTCAAGGCAAGGCTTCATCAGCATTTGCTACAAATGCAAGCGTAAACTGCTTTTGTTTTTAGAATGACGTGGTATTTTGAATTTGTCTATCTGATTATCTGATTGTTGTTTTGTTTGTTTGTTTGTTTGTTTGTTTGTTGGTTTTTTTTTTTTTTTTTAATTTTATGGTACACTTGTTAGTTGGTAGCGCATGTATATCTCATTATGTGTATTAAATGTGTTTATGATGTTTTTGTATATGATCGCCATATGTACACACTGGCTGTATCCCTGCTGTCGCCTTCGAGCGGAAGCTGATCGAGGGGGGCAGCCAGTATGACTCGCCTTGTTGGGCGCTTATGGTGTGTCAGTGCGTGCGGCCGCGTGAGTATTTGTGTAAGTAGTTTAGCAAGGACAAGATGGAAGAAAGGTCTTCAGACCTAAATCTTTTTATCCTTGGAAAATAAAGATTCATTGTCATTGACATTGTCATTGTCTCTCTCTCTCTCTCTCTCTCTCTCTCTCTCTCTCTCTCTCTCTCTCTCTCTCTCTCTCTCTCTCTCTCTCTCTCTCTCTAGCTATCTATCTATCTCTCTCTCTCTCTCTCTCTCTCTCTCTCTCTCTCTCTCTAGCTATCTATCTCTCTCTCTCTCTCTCTCTCTCTCTCTCTCTCTCTCTAGCTATCTATCTCTCTCTCTCTCTCTCTCTCTCTCTCTCTCTCTCTCTCTCTCTCTCTCTCTCTCTCTCTCTCTCTCTCTCTCTAGCTATCTATCTATCTCTCTCTCTCTCTCTCTCTCTCTCTCTCTCTCTCTAGCTATCTATCTATCTCTCTCTCTCTCTCTCTCTCTCTCTCTCTCTCTCTCTCTCTCTCTCTCTCTCTCTCTAGCTATCTATCTATCTCTCTCTCTCTCTCTCTCTCTCTCTCTCTCTCTCTCTCTCTCTCTCTCTCTCTCTCTCTCTCTCTCTAGCTATCTATCTATCTATCTCTCTCTCTCTCTCTCTCTCTCTCTCTCTCTCTCTCTCTCTCTCTCTCTCTCTCTCTCTCTCTCTCTCTCTCTCTCTCTCTCTCTCTCTCTCTCTCTCTCTCTCTCTCTCTCTCTCTCTCTCCCTTCCCCCTCGACTAAAAAAACTGGAACAACAAGATGCGTATATCTTCACGAGAGTTTATTCTTCTGTGGCAGTGTTGTCTTGTTCAGCAGCGACGCGGTTAAAATATTGACTGAACCAGACAAACAACAACAACCTGGACAAACAGCAAAATCAATAACAGGAAAACAAACAAGGGTTAATGTCTTACACCATATACAGGTGTTCAATCATCATTCTTGAGTCTTGAAATATTTTGTAATGTAAAAGTTTGAAATACTGAGCATTTTTACAGCTAATTGTGGCGTGACACAGATATAGTTCACCTATGTCTGACAATAATTATCTAGAACTCAATGGCCTGCGATCAGAGCAGGACACAGTCCGAAGACAACAATTTTTATGAGATCTAATGTGTCTATGTTGACTGGCATAGAATTATCTAGAACACACTGGCTTTTGCCCTGAACCAGAACACAGCCCAAAGACAACAATTTTTAGAGATGTAATATGTCTTGTAAATAGAATGATATCTTCAACGTATTGACCTGCGTCACAATCTGCACACAGGCAACCGCCCCCCCCCCCCCCCCTCCCCCAACTAAAAAAAAAAAAGTTTTCAGAAGGGAGAATTATAAGCAATTTACATGAGACATATAAAGATTGTATGTCCGGAATGTGTTTTTAAGTGCGCGTCGCAACTAGTTTATGATGGCCGCAGTCTTGTCTCGAACAGCCATTTAACCGGCATTTCCCTCAGGCGGAACTAAACGTAACTCGGTAGTAAGCAAAAGGTGCTCGGGTCGACGTCGTTCGCAGGTGGCCCGCGCACAGCACAAGCTGCGAACGACGTCGGCCCGAGCACCTTCCGCGAGCGGGGAAATAATGAATGGAAGCTGTCTGGCGCAGCGGTTGTAATGGCAAGCGGACACACGGACAAAACATGAGAAGTCTGTGCAAGAATAATGCAAACACTTAAGAGCTCGTTTAACCCCTTCGCAGGCTCATGCCTCTTGCTGACATCGATTTGTATCTATGTTCGTTTGGACAGCTTAGATCTCTTTGGACAGCTTAGATCTCTTTGGCGTTGTATTAACGAAGATTGGAGAGACAAAGTTTGCGTCAGCTGGCAGAGAAGGGGTTAACGAAAATTATGGAAACACGGTCTGCATAAAATGGCATTGAAGTGGTTAAGTCACGATATTAGGAGCGATTCCTGTAGACTAATATGTTTGGGAGCCTCAAAAGCACAGTATATCGAATTGTCGACGTTCCAATGAATGTATTGGGGGGTAAAATGTCACACACACAAACAGGACAACCCACGCTCGACACATCCCTGATCCACCCTAGAGTGCTGTTAGCTATGTCAAGAACAATTATGTATACGATTAGACGTTTTTTTGTTTTTGTTTTTTGTTGTTGTTGTTGTTGTGTGTGTGTGTGTGTGTGTGTGTGTGTGTGTGTGTGTGTGTGTGTGTGTGTGTGTGTGTGTGTGTGCGCGCGCGTGTGTGTGTGTTCGTTGTTTGTTTGTTTTTCGACCATGTGTTACAATGCTACCTCGTTTCAAGTGTTGTGATAAAGATTGTGCGGTCCCCGGCGCACTTTTGACTATTTGGGGAGCTGGGTGGCTCTGTGGTCGTGGGTTCGAATCCAGCTGGTGTCAAAATTTGTACAGGCCTCTTTTCGCTGCCCTGTCTTTGAAATCACCTTTGTGGTGGACAAAAGAGGTTACGCCCTAAACGTTGTTGTTTTTTTTTTTAACTTTTGACTGTTTGGTTGCAATGCCAGTTAATGATCAGCTACAGAGGTGAAAGAGACACCACTTCGAAGAGACTGAAACGAATATGTCGATTCTGAGTTTAAAACCCTTTGAAAAATTCGTTGACATTGTATTAATAGTGCATAGACAACAGGATTCGAGTGGATTATAGAAATATTGTTCACCGAGTACGTTATTTCGTGGAGCCCGGAATGCGAGGTGAACCTCGCATTCCGGGCTCCACGAAATAACATACTCGGTGAACAATCTTACTATAAACCACGAAAGCCCTATTGACTAAGCAGTTTATACCACAAAATAAACCACGAAAGCCCTATTGACTAAGTAGTTTATACCACGTGCCTCCTTCTACTTGTGAAATGTGACCGAAAACAGCCTTCAAAGTTGACTCCGCGACATGTTTACGTCTGGCGCCTCCAAACTTACAAATGTACTTTCGATGCCGGAAAAAAATCCGATTATACTGACGTGTCTTGTGGCAATCCGAAAATTCACGAAAATCACATCCTCTACCACGTACCTTACCTTCCAGTCACTGAAGACTCTAGTGCAAAACTCATGTGGTTCCGCCATTTCTTTATTAGTGACAAAAATAAGCCTATTTCTGGACGTCAGACCCTAATTTTAACATTGGAAACGTCGCTTTTCCCTGCTCCAAACATGCGTCATTTCAATACACAGGCCGTGTTAAGAACATTTGTTACGTCACACTTTGACGTTAGCACGTGCTCGTGTTTGTGGGTTGCTATCAAATTTAGCTCCTCCTTTGATGGTGTTACAAGTTTCGTTGTTAGTTATATCGCGGTTTGTTTCTCCGCCCCTAAAAATACCCTGTGAGTGGTATTATAAATTAAATCATGCCTGACCTCACAAAATTACGCGTGCTCAGTTCGACTGATGCTAGCGAGGTTTGGTTTGAAACGAACGAATGCCAACAACAAACGAGAGCGATATTCCGCCTGATAACCAACGTGTACCATCAGCATGGGCAACACTCTAAACATCTCCAAGAGGCGTAGATCCTCATGGGCCCAGAGGGCTCATGAAGATCTACGCCTCTTCGAGATGTTTGGAGTGTTGTCTGTCCGCCGTGGTTTCGCCGCTCTCGTTCTTTGTTGCGGGTCGTTCGTTGCAAACGAAACCTCAGTAATACGTTCGCTAAAGTTCACATTTTATCGGTCGAACTGAACCGCGGCACTAGTGATTTATCTTGCATAACCCGATCTCAAAACATTATCATTCTCACTCAGCTTTGAGTTGAACGACTTCTTCAGAAGTGCAGATGTCTTGTCTGTGGATATTGTTTGTAATGACCCGCGGCTAGAGTACAACGTAGAATATAACCACTTGGTTATATTGTTCTACGTTGTACTCTAGCCCCGGGTCATTACAAACAATATCCACAGACAAGACATCTGCACTTTCCTTTGGAAGAGACTCGGAATGTATGGCGAGACAATGAGCGAATAGCTCAGTGCTGATGCCGCACTGTGGCGATGTCGCAACTGGGGCTAAACTCCACTTCTCAGTGTTTTGGCTGATTCCTGTCCGTGCACGTGACATTATCATAGGTGCTCGCGATAGTCTACATGCCACGGATATGTCGTGGTCTGGTTGGTTAATTCGGGGTTAACGTCCACGGCACCGAAGTGATAATGGACGGTCCTGACGGGCGGCAGGGAAATCTATTACCTATGGAGTACGACATGAACACTGATCAACTCAGGCGCACTCCAACTATGCCACTTTGATTTACCAGGACCTTTGAACGGACATGCTATTGGACAAGCCCGTCCTTTCTCCCTGGATTTCGAGTCCAGCTACCGGGGGCGGGACGGGGATTCGAACCCCGACCCGGCGATTCCCTTCGCTCTCCTCCTCCGACGCTTAACCGCATGAGCTATTTCGGACTCTATGTCGTGGTCTCTTTTCTGACTTTTGTTTTCCTCTGGTATATCGCGTAGTATGTATTGTCAATATGAGTTACTGCGCTTAGCCTGTACGGTTTCTGTTGTTCGCTATGTCATCCGAACCCGAGTACGGAGGGATTTATCTGCGGCCAGTAGTACAGCGAGAAGACCGATACAGACAGCTATCACCTAAGACACCGATGATCCTGACGTTTCCCTTAACCCTTTTAGCCCCAAGGTCCCATTTCTCAAATTTTGGCGGTGTTACCTAACGACTATGCACCAGTTGCAGGAGATGAATTGATCCTGATAATTCAAGGGTAGTGCCAGATGAGCTTGGCACCCTTGAATTATCATGATCAATCCATCTCCTGCTTCAGGGTCCTGGGGCTACAAGGGCTAATGCGACGAACAACGCCGCACAACAGCAGGAGAAGATACTTTCAGCCAAGTCGATCATTCATGGCCCATGTTTTTTCTCGGCGTCTTTGATTCCTCATTGCGCTTAATATGAGTAAACAGTGGCGTACTCTCCTAAGACCAAAGTAAAGTAAACACGAATCAGACACGAATTCGATTTGAATCTGAAGCGGGCCCGAAACAGAAAGGTTCGCTCAAGTCTTTTTGATGTTTGTGTGTTTCCAAATCATATGCACGATGCGGAGACGAATTCGCATTCGGCTTCGTACGAAAATGACGCAATTTGTTAAAAGAAAACTGCATCACCTTATCGGGTTCGGATCGAATTTGTATCGGATTCGTGTTTATGGAAGCGTAGCATTAATCGCTCAGTGATTGACTAGATTTTGAGGCTCATGAGAATCTATAGAATCTACAGATGTATTATACTAATGGTCAAAACTTAATGGCCACTTTTTATCGCAGACGCACCGACAACACCACACAAATAGTGTAACAATACTTGGAGTCAGTACTTTGCTATTTTATTCAGTAACAATTTCATTTAAGTTTTGAGTAAATCAAGCAACAGTAGTACGTTAGAATGTTCACCCACCCCTCATTTGAAAAGTCACACAAGACTGGTCCAGTCAGTAGCGAGTGTACCCACCGTTTGCAGCCAAGCATTCAATGCAGCGTTGACGCATGGAGTTCACCAGGGTTCGGAGAACATGTTGTGGGATCGCTTCCCACTCTTGATGCAGGAACTGAGTCAGCTGGGGGACGCCTTGAGGTGGGGGTGGTTGCTGACTACACGTTGCCCCAGCACGTCCCAGAGGTGCTCGATGGGAGCCAGGTTAGGCGAACGAGCTGGCCACTCCATCCTCATGATGCTCCGTTGCTCAAGGTACTCATCCACCACACGGGAGCAATGAGGTCGAGCCTTGTCGTCCTGCAGAACAGCATTGTCGCCTATGGCTTGGAGAGCTGGTTGGATGGGGGGCTGCACAATCTCGTCCAGATAGCGCAGTTCAGTCAGGGTGCCTCGGATGACGTGGAGAGGGGTCATGCCTTCCTTGCTGAAGCCTGCCCAGACCATGACTGAGCCTCCTCTGTAGCGATCCACCTCTTGGACACATCCATCCGTGAATCGCTCGCCCTGGCATCTCCAGACCCTCACCCTGCCGTCGTTGACGGACACAGAGAACCGTGACTCATCAGTAAACAGAACCTGAGTCCACAGGAGTCTGTTCCACCTCACATGTGGACGACACTAGGCAACCTGGGCTCTGCGATGAGCTGGTGTGAGAGGTATTCTCACTGCTGCTCTGCATGAAGCCAGGCCAATTTCGCGCAGACGTCGGCAGACTGTGCTTCTGCTGACGTTAACGTTTGCAGCTTGTATCAGTTGACGTCGCAGAGTGGTTGACGTGACAGTTCGGTCGCGCAGAGCCGCCACACAGAGGTATCTGTCCTCCCTTCTGCTGGTGCAGCGCGGGCGTCCTGAGCAGGGCCGTCGTTCTGTCCTTCCAGTTTCTTGGAATCGTGCCAGCAGCCTCTGGATCACTGAATGGGACACCCTAAGACGTCTCCCAACTTTTCGTACGGAAATTCCATCCTGCAGCCATGCTAGCACCCGGCCTTGATCTACTGGCGTTAGGCTTCGTCGTAGTGGCATGGTTAGGAAAGTGACAATTATGCCCCTACTGTACCGGTATTTGTAGCGAAACAAAAGTGCTCAGTGTTCACGACTGACCCCTTTAGCACGTGCATCACGACTTTACCGAGTTTTTCCACTTGCCTGCCTTTGGTACGCTTGCCAATATCGCACAGTTTTTCACAAAAACTGACGATGTTTCACGTGCATTTGACATGTTGATGAATTGTTGTCTATTGTTCCTTGTACAGTGGACTGTCTAAGGTCAACTTTTAACCCATTTGGATTGAAAGAGCATTGTATTTTATTAGCGAACTTGCGACGATAAACAATGACACAACAAGTGGGGTGGCCCTTAAGTTTTGACCATTAGTATATATATATATATAGGAAACACAAGACTGGTTCTCTTGAACCTTACATTCTCCTGATTAGCTCATTACGTCCTGAGGATGATATCATCATTTTTTAAAAATTATTATCCTTTGAGGTCTGCACGACAGTTCTGGAAACAAATCGACTGTGATAGTTCAAAGGTGGTGTCGGAATAGCATAGCGCCTATCGGCGCCAAGCTATTCCGACACCACCCTTGAACTATCATGGTCGATCCACATCCTGTCATACCGTATTAGGGCTTTATGGATCAAGATTAATGTAAATAGCTTGTTGTCCATATTCAGAGGCTCATAAGGATGTCTGCAGATTAAATTATAAGAAGAAAAAAAGCATAGGTCCTCATACGTCCATAGAGAGTACACGGACTCATAGGCATTAGATATGCCTATCTATACTAGATGATCAGGCACTAACTTTGTGCTAACACAGTGAGGCCATTTAGCGTAGTTTCCACCTTGAGTGTGAAATTAATAATTGTGAGGTTACGTTTAAGCCAAACGACTCTCGACAACGATATACCGAGGATATAATCATGAGTGGAGAGACTTCATAATTTGCCTTTTTGGTTCACGCTACTAGTCACGTGACTTCTGATCTTCACCGCACGTATAAATACAAGTGAGCGAAGGCCATCCCCAAAATGTCTCTTACACCGTTGTTTGGTATCAACAATTTGCAAAATGAACAAGATAAGGAACAGTAATCCGTTATAACTTGCATTGTGCGAATTAGTAACAAGTAACAGTAACACACACACAAAAAAACACGAATTAACCCATATCATACTGAGGATAAAAGCTTCGATTTATACACTGCCATGTACAATCTACATTATAGTATTTACAGATAAGGATATAAACCAATGGCTTTAGTTCAAGGGTGGTGCCAGAATAGTTTGGCGCCTAGAGGCGCCAAGCTATTCTGGCACTACCCTTGAACTATTTTAGTCAAACTTATTTCACACACTGGTGTATTCCGAATGATAAGGGTTAATTAACAGTAAAGTTAACGAAAAGTAAAAGTGTTGTGACACAGTGACTCCATGATATCATCTTGACAGATAGTTTTCGTCCGAACCCGGCGTTTACATTAAATCCCCAGGCAATCGTTTGTACGATAGCTATTCTCCCGACATGTCCCCAGCCAATCGTTGCGTCTGTAACGTCGCATTTTTCCTATACGGCCAATCGCTGAGTCCGAAAATCGGGGCATTTTATATAACACCCATAAAAAAATGATATACACCGATCTATGTTCCCTTAGCAGCCAGAGTGCCTTGATTTGCGTTTCTATCTGTACGTCTGCTGGTCTGCTATGTTGGACCTTACGGCCTATAGGCCGAAGACAGAACGAAAGAACAGAAAGAAAAATACAAAGAAACAAAACAGCACACAAAAAAAATGAGATAGCACGAACGAACAAACAAAGAGACAATCAAATAAATAAACAAACACAGAGACCAAAAAACAAACAAACAAACAAACAAACGAACGAACGGAGAAAAAAATAATGTATACTAATATTATTATTATTATTATTATTATTATTATTACTATTATTATTATTATTATTATTATTATTATTATTATTACTTAGGGGGCGGGGGGGGGGGGGGGTGCATGCGAGCGACTGATGTCTCATAATTATTCAGTTAGCCAGATCCATCTGCCAGAGGCACGGCAGAGTCGCATGGGTCCCTGCAGGCGGCTCGGGCCCGTGAGAATCTGTGCCTTTTGCTGCACATGCTCAGATGTGTGTTTGCGCGCGCGTGCGTGCGTGCGTGCGTGTGCGCCTACTGGACTAAGTTTCAATGTGGAGACGGGCTTTAAGCGGCGTATCCGAATGCAGTACGTCTTTATTGTGTTTGGGTTTTTTTTTGGGGGGGTTGTTTGGTTTTTTTCTGACCTCCGTATTTTCAGCGCTTTCTGTACTAGAGATTGAGGTCAACTCACACTGTGGAACTCCTCTTCCTATCCAGTATTTAGCATGACTTACGCACTTAACAAGGGCAATGTCCTGCAAGTGACAGAGTTAGGTTAAGAAGGTTAAGCTCGGCGGTTTTATTTTGCAGTCAGTCGAGCCCTGATGAGAACCCTCCAGTGGACGCTCAAAATCATTGCTTATTAACTCATTGTGCCCGAGGTACGAAATTCCCACATTTTGAAATTATCCTCTGAGGACTGCATTACAATTCAGGAGACAGATCGATCATGATAGTTCACGGGTGGTGGCAGAATAGCTTGGAGCCTATAGGCGCCAAGTTATCCTGCCACCACTCTTGAACTATCATGGTCGAGCCACATCTTGCTGTGGTGTGTCGCGGGCAGAATGAGCTAACAATATGTGTATTAGGCAAATTGGGAAGCGCATATAGGCGGTCGAGCCACATCTTGCTGTGGTGTGTCGCGGGCAGAATGAGTTAACAAGATGTGTATTAGGCAGATTGGGAAGCAAAGGAAAATGGTTCAGGGACACTGACCAGGCACTGTTTGTGTTAACCAGAACTTTGTGTTATTCGATTTTTGTCTTAGGAGGACTGTACTTGTAAATGTAGGCAGCGCACTGCCACCTAGCGTCAGTATTTGCACCCATGAAATATTTCCGGTGGAATCGGCGCCCAAGCGTGATGCGGGTTTTGTTAACCCACTTAACCCTGACTCACTGCAGCAGGAGATGGATCGACCATGATAATTCAAGGGTAGTGCCAGATTAGCTTGGTTAAATGGGTTAATTTATGTACCAAACCTTGAAGTCTGCGTCTGGAGCAGAATGTGTTAAATCTGATAAAGTTGTGCTAAGAATCACTTGATTATTTGCGCAAGGTGGGTGCAAAGCTTATTGCCAGTGATGCAAAAGCCACACTATGCTGTCCACACACACACACACACACACACACACACACACACACACACACACACACACACACACACACACCACCACCACCACCACCACCAACAACAACAACAACAACAACAACAACAACAACAACAACAACAACAACAAATCTGAGGATTTAATCCCAAAGTCTACCCTATAGTTTCGAGCTAACATGCCTTTTTCGAGTATATTTTCCAATATTCACACTCAGATCGGACCGCATGGGCGCATGTCCGGCCGAAACACATGGTCTTCTGGGCACGAAACACGACTGACAGGGTGGGCAGTTTTACGTGCCTTTACCATGACGTAATTGACGTTTTACGGCAGTCATTGTCTGTAAAACTAAAAAAAATAATGCAGTAATTCAAGTATGTTCATGTTTGTGAATAAGCAAGATTTCATTGTATTACAATGAAAATCTTGCTTGTTTTTCACCCAAAGAAGTGAACTTCTGCGTTTTTCCTTGGCATTGCAGTACAGGAAGCAACACGCTGGATACAAAGCCACTGCACTGCATACATTTACGAGTGAAACCAACGAACTCTACCCCAGCAGCCAAAATAGGCCACTTCACAGCCATGTCGCCGGGAATAGTGTCTCCAAAATCAGCGCTTACGCTGTTGGATAATTCCGTTTCCCTAACAGACGCACGAGCTGGGATGGAAGATGGAAGATTAGGGGCCAGTTGCACGACGAAGCTTAAAGGAGACTGCACAACATAGGAACACAATAAAATCATCTGGCTGAAGAAATGTTTAAAAAATCGGAACAGTTGTACGGCCACAACGGAGGGTGTTTTTTTTTTTTTTTTTTTTTTTGTTTTGTTTTGTTTTTGTTTTTTTTTTTGGGGGGGAGGGGTATGTGACGTCATGATATTGCTTTGCACACTAGGGAATGTTGTAACCTATTCAAAGACGTCACAAAATATATTTTTAAATATTCCATTGTGGCCGTATAATAATAATAATAATAATAATAATAATAATAATAATAATAATAATAATAATAATAATAATAATAATAATAATAATAATAATAATAATAATAATGAGTACTTGTATAGCGCCTAACCTCAGATTAGAGCTCTAGGCGCTTAGCAAAAACTAATGTACAAAAATAACTAATTACAAAAATGCAATTTACAAAAAGTACAAAAAACAAAATACAACGCACTCTGTAAACAAGCTATAAAGTCACCATTCAAAAGTGCTACGCTTATGGACTCATACTGGCATTCACACACACACACTCACACACACACTCACACACACACTACTTCTAACATAGATAGAGATGACATTAACATGACAGGCGTGTGACAAAGTCATTTGTAGCTGACAGAAAAAATATGGGTCTTTAGGGCTCGCTTGAATGCCTCTCTCGAATCCACGTATCTCAGTTCGCGTGGGAGGTCATTCCAAACAACTGGGCTTTGGTATCTGAATGACCTCTCACCAAACGACTTTGTTTTCACAAGAGGGATACGTAAAACTCGAGAGTCGGCAGCAGAGCGCAAATTCTGTCTTGAGGGCGTATACAGCTGGAGAAGAGAGTCAAGGTAGTGTGGGCAGGAACACGTAATACAACTGTGAGTAATGCATGAAATTTTGTACTGAATCCTAGCTGTTACAGGTAACCAGTGAAGAGCAGACAGATGGGGTGTGATATGATCTGATCTAGGGACTCTAAGAATCAACCTAGCAGCTGAGTTTTGAATTTTCTGGAGTTTGCCAATCAGACACTGGGAACAGCCAGCCAAAAGAGCATTGAAATAGTCTAATTTAGACAAAACAAAAGCGCAGACAAGTACTTTAGTTGCTTCAGGTGTCAGATAGTGGCGGACTGAAGCAATACGTCGCAGTTCAGTATAGGCGGATCTGCAAACGTTGTTCACATGAAGGCGCATGGACAGGCTACTATCAAGTGTGACACCCAGATTTTTTACATGGGGAGAGAAGGGGACAGTGGCACCACAGATTTGTAATGACTGGGGGAGTGTCAGCGTCTTCGTCAACCTCGGGGAAGCAATGATCATGGCTTCAGTTTTTCCGTCATTCAACTGTAATTTGTTTGAAGTCATCCACATCTTAGTATCCAAGACACATTCCTGAAGGCTCTCGATTGTGTCCATAATCTGATCAGGTGAACATGAGTCATGGAGTTGAGTATCATCTGCAAATGCATGATGTGATATAGAGAAACGGTTAAAGACACTGGCCAGTGGCTGAACATCCAGGGTAAAGAGGACTGGTCCAAGAACTGAACCTTGTGGGACGCCAAAGCGCACGGTGGATGGGCTGGATAGTTTATCATTAACAACTATGCACTGAGTTCTGTCTGTCAGATATGATCTAAACCACGATAAAGCAGTTTCATGAATGCCATACACAGAATAGAGACGTTGTAGCAAAATGTCATGGTCAATCGTATCAAAGGCAGCAGATAGGTCTAACAGTGCGAGAACAGATACTTTGCCATCATCAAGAGCCTCGAGGAGATCATTCAGAATTTTTGCAAGCGCAGTTTCAGTGGAATGACCTGCACGGTACGCAGACTGATTGGGACTAAGAAGATCGTATGACTGCTACGATTTCAAAAATTAATTTTGCTAGCTGATTTTGTTGTGTTCGACTAACAAAATACGCCTTGAACAAAAGACCCATTGGACTACGTCGGCCCCAGGCCCTTCTCTTACTAGCTAGCTAAGTCTATGCTTGTTTTGACTTCGGGTCCTCGTTAAATCTTGAGAAAGCAACTAAGCATGACGATTCGCTACAGGAGCCCATTTCTTATTGTCTTACGCAAGATTTAAACTCACTCGGGCAAGTAAGACCAGGCGTAGGATTAATGCCATAAGCACGATGAACATGAAACGATAGGCGCCTTATCTAATCCGAAAGACACCACCTATCACATATGTAGGCGAAGACTTTTGGCTTAGATCAGACTGACTGAACTCTAACTTGTGACAATTTTAAGGCGCATAAACCTACTGCCGAGAAAAATTTACCATCCAACTGCAAGAGGTATAGATCCTCATGAGCCCCCGCAATTGCGGGGGCTCATGAGGATCTATGCCTCTTGCTGAAACCACTTTGATTCCATTCTCCTCTGATGGCCGAGGATCTTTGAATTCGCGTTTATTTCAAAAAGACACAGTCTGCGACCCCTGGCAGTAAAGGGGTCTATGCAAACCGCTGCAGGAGCTAATATGCTTTACGACGTTCGTCATCAGTTGCGTCAGACCTCCTGTCGAATTAATCCCTGCCTTGTGACGTCAAAAGGCAGCTACTCCAATTTTTTTAGGAAAGCACGATTTTCATTGCAATGCCGTGAAAATCTCGCTTTTCACAAACTTGGCCTTTTGCTTTCACGGGGCCAATCTCCCGATCTCACCTAATAAAGACGAAGTATCCATGTAGTGAAAGCGCAGGGAAAATTTGCAAGAGACATAGATCCTCATGAGCCCCCGCGGGGCGCGGGAGCTCATGAGGAGTTATGTCTCTTTCTGGCTCGATTTACCTCTGTACATCACGAGCTAGGTTTAGCTGTGACTGACATTTACTGTTGCTGCTTAAAGTTGGTAGTCACCTTTTTCTAGTCGGTCTGGGATTAGTTTTTCCACTTGAAGGTCAACATGTAGTCGATGAACTCTCTCTCTCTCTCTCTCTCTCTCTCTCTCTCTCTCTCTCTCTCTCTCTCTCTCTCTCTCTCTCTCTCTCTCTCTCTCTCTCTCTCTCTCTCTCTCTCTCTCTCTCTCTCTCTCTCTCTCTCTCTCTCTCTCTCTCTGTTAAACTAGTAGGTGGTGATTATCGTTGATTTACTGACGCTCAAATTAGACGTTTATATTTGGTGATTGTGGACTCGAGCACAGCAAACTGACTGCTGACGATACTGTTTCTTCCTCATTGCGCCTGCGGGCAAAACAGTCGTGCTTTTTTTACAATAGAAAGTGACTTTTGACTATTGTTACAGATGTAACTTGTTCTTATCGTAAATCAGTCGTAAATCAGTTAGACTGACTACCAACGCTATTGTCACAGTCTCCATCCAAAGGTTACACTGTGCTGTTTATTGATTAGCTTGGTTCTACCTTCTGCCCGCGTTGGTCATAAACTGATGTGACAGTAACATTGAGTGTTACCACCAGAGACTGTATTAGTTTACACTGTAAAGATTGTTCTTATTATAAGAAATAGATTTTAATTTCCAGTCTCTTTCGTGTCTTTATAGTGAAACAGACTATAAACTTGCGTGATTTAATCCAAACTGTATTGAGACGCCAAAGAAGGGAGCTTAGTTACTGCCGAACAGACAGGTGTTCCCTGCGGCGTTTCGCGTTGCGTCACTTGATTCTTGTGGTTCACGTTGCGTCACTTGATTCTTGTGGTTCGGTCACCACAGCGAGTGCTTCATCTTCTTCTCGAACGCTGTCACACTTGGAGTTTGGCTCTCAAAATGAAATCTGTGGTCTTATGTAGCACCTAGACAGGCCCGAACAGTTTCTCTTGTAGAGTGGCGGGCTTTGGCCATATCTCCTCCCTCAGCTGCTGGTGGTTCCCACAGTCCTGGAGGATGTGCTCTGTGGTCTAGGCTCTGCTTCTCCACAAGGACAAAGGGGGGATGGCACGAGGTGGAAGCGTCTATGCAGGTGGAAATTGAGTCGGTTGTGCCCTGTCCTCAGACGGAAGATGGTCACCTGCTCTTGTCTGGACAGCTGATGGTAACTGTCTAAGGGTCGTTGTAGTGGTCTGTACACAAACTTAATGATGGTCTTCATCTCTGTGAAGCTGACTCCATTTTCATCTTGTTCTTTCTCTGCGCCCACTTTTGCCATTCTGTCAGCTTCTTCATTGCCGTAGATGCTACAGTGTGAAAGGATCCACTGCAGCACCATTCTGGTGCACTTGATGTTTTGCAGAGCCTCTTGTAGATGTGGCAGTTTGCTTGTTGTTGCTGCCTCAAGGACAGACATGGCATCAGTCAGGAAGACAATCTGGGCATCAGGGTCTGCAATGCCACTAAGGGTTTTTGCAGCGCGGACCAGGGCTTCCACCTCAGCCCTGTAGTTTGTGCAGTGAAGGCGGTTTCAACAGACCATAGCGAGTTTTTTTTTTTTTTTTTTTTTTTTTTTTGAGAGAGAGTTCAGTAGCATAACTGCTAATTGTTCACTGGAGGACTTTTATTCAATTACGTGGCCTTTTACCGTTCTATAGTTTTATAGTACTTTTTATTTCCGTGTTTTTCCGTATTTAATTGTTTTTTTCATTGTTTATTTTGTGCACTCTGTATTTTGTTATAAGTCCAAGCGAATTTTCCATCAAAGGTGCAGTTGTGAGAATAGGGCACCTCAATGTGTTCCATCTGTATAACAAACTAGCCGACATATCTGTATATATTAACAATCCCTCTCCGTTCCACCTGTTCGGACACAATGAGACGCGTCTGAGTTCCTGTGTGAGCGATGCAGCAATCAGTATCCCCAACTTTTCGGTTATTAGACGAGACTCCTTGTCTCTAGGTCAAACTGGCATAGCTGTCTATATTCATAATTCTATCCAACATTTAGTTCATCGACGTATCGACCTAGAAACGGTGGGGGTGGCGTGCGTATGGGTCGGTTAAGTGTCCGAAATCTAAACCGGTTTTAATTGGGTTCTTAGAAACCCCGCCTCAACTTTTGAGTGGTACGATCAGTTTAGTCTGAACCTTGACAGAGCTTTAAAAAAGAAGGCCGACATTCTTTTATTGGGCGATTTTAATATAGATTTACTTAAGCCGCACCCCGCCTGGGACACAACCTCATCTCTGTTTGTACAGTTAGTGAAATCACCCACCAGAATTACTACAACTACTTCCACGCTTATAGACCACATATATACTAATAAACCCAAAGCCGTCTCTGACGTTGATGTCTAAATTCTAAGTGGTAGTGATCATTATCCTGTGGCGTGCTCCTCATCTTCTAAACTCCCTAACCAAAAAAGAACGGACATACAACTATGACGTATAGGACATTCAAACACTTCAGGAAAGACGAATTTCTATTTGATCTGGAAAATACTCCTTTTAATGACGTACTCCTGTCCTATGATCCTAATACCGCCCTCAGTATTTGGTACTCTCTCTTTCCTAAATGTACTTAATAAACATGCTGCCCTACGCGAGAGGGGGGTAAAATCTCACACTCTTCCTCCCTGGCTTACTCCTAAAATCGTGCAGGCGATGGCGCTTAGAAACGATCTACGTAGCAATAAAATGTTTACTGAATATTAACAACAGCGTAACCGTGTTAAATACATGATCAGAGAGGGGGAAAAAAGTTAGTTCGTGACACGGTTAAAAACAGCAAGGATACCTCTGCTATATGGCGCCTTCTAAACACACTTACTAGGGGGTCTCAAAGTACCGCAACTACCATTCCAACTAATCTTACTGCTGATACATTTAATGACCATTTTCTTTCTGTTGCCGAATCTCTAATTTCGTCAAACCAGGATAACACTTATTATCATTCTAATCTGCTGTCTGAGTTTTGTCAACAAAAAACAATGGGCACAGCCCCCTTCAACATCCCCATGATAGCTGTTCATGAAGTGGGTTTACTCATAAGTAACCTTCCAAATAAAAAGTCCTCGGGGCCTGATGACATCAGCCCGAAAATACTTAAGCTGTCTCTCCCATACATCGTAGAATCCTTAACGTACATTTATAATCTCTGTATCCAGCATAACACATTTCCTAACGATCTTAAATATGCGAAAGTAATTCCACTTCCAAAAACAAATGATCGTTCTGACCCTAATAACTATCGGACTATTTCTTTATTATCTGTTTTGTCCAAACCACTGGAAAGGCACGTTCATAAACACCTGCTTGCTTACCTAGAAAACGGTAAGCTCCTCCATCCTTTCCAATCCGGATTTTGCCCGCAGCATTCATGCCACATAGCACTTACATGCCTTGTTGACACATGGCTCGAGGGTATGAATAAGTCACAGTTAACAGGAGTAGTCTATCTAGATTTTAAGAAGGCTTTTGAACTGATTGACCACACTATTCTGACTGCTAAGCTTCACAAATACCTTAATATTGGAGACGCAATTGCTTTTTTCACATCTTACCGTACTAAAAAAAAAAAAAAAGGTTCTTGTTCATGGCTCATGCTCCTCTCTCAAAGATGTAAGCTTCGGTGTGCCCCATGGGTCTGTACTGGGTCCCCTGCTGTTTTGTTTATTTATTAATGATTTGCCTCTACATATTACTTGCCAAGATGTACAATGCGACCTTTTTGCTGACGACACCTCAGTTCATTCTACTAGTAAAGATATGCAGATAATTTCCGACAACTTACAACAAAGTCTTCATGACGTATCAGCTTGGTGTATAAACAATTCTATGGTTGTTCATCCAGTCAAAACGAAATCGATGGTAGTCGCCATGCGCCAAAAACAGCAGATAACGACTCTCTATTACTTAACCTTTCACTTAAAGGTAGTCAGGTAGAACAGGTAAACAAACATCGCGTACTAGAGATTACAATCGACGGTCAGCTAAAATGGCAAGCTCATACAGACGCCTCATGCAAAATAGTAGCAAAACATCTCTTCATGTTATCAAAATTGAAATATTATACTGATTCAGATACCCTTAAACTATTTTATAACGCTCACATATGTGCTCACGTCGATTACGCGTCAACGGTATGGGATGGATGTAGTGATGTCCATTTAAAGATACTCAATTCCCTACACAGACGGGCGGCCAAAATAATCTGCCCTGATCCACACCTAAAAACAGAAGAAAAGCTCACAAAAGCAGGTCTCCTGCCTCTTCAAGATCATTTTGAATATAACAAAGCAATGTTTATGTTCAAAGTGTGGAACCGCAAAACACCTGAGTACATCTCCACTTTGTTCCGCAAGTCTGAGTCCAAGCTAGGAAACACCAGAAAGCTTTTCATAGTCCCATAACCAAGGATCGATCTATATAAAACCAGCTTATCCCTTCTCAGGTACACATATCTGGAATGCGCTTCCCGAACATGTAAAATCCAGACTCGTTAGCCTGTTTTAAAAAGGGTCTCTGCAAGTATTTCGTGGATCACTCGTAGAGCCTAGGGATGCCTTAACTACATGTATTATATGTCTCCTTCTATTCTAGGTCCAATTTATTCCCAATTCAGCCTGTTATCCTTTTCATTTATCATTTGAACTACTTAGTTTGTGTGTGTGTGTGTGTGGATGGGGGTGGGGGCGGGAGGAGGTAGGGCGGGGGGGTATGAGAGTTTATGAGTATGTCTGCCTATGTGAACAGTGTTGTTAATTGTTTGTAAGCATTATGTTTTACTTATATGTATGCGCATTTGTAGATAGTTTTGTAGTTGTTAGCAAGGGCAGGTTTGTAAAATGACTGTGTCAATGACGATGACAATGCCTTAACCGTTGTAAAATAAAGTTTCATTGTTTCATTGATTCTCTCTCTCTCTCTCTCTCTCTCTCTCTCTCTCTCTCTCTCTCTCTCTCTCTCTCTCTCTCTCTCTCTCTCTCTCTCTCTCTCTCTCTCTCTCTCTCTCTCTCCCCTCTCTCTCTCTCTCTCTCTCTCTCTCTCTCTCTCTCTCTCTCTCTCTCTCTCTCTCTCTCTCTCTCTCTCTCTCTCTCTCTCTCTCTCTCTCCTTGTTTTCTTTCGTCGAGGAAAAACGGGATAGGATGAACCATGCCCAAAAGGTCCCCTTTATTTCAGAGCTGTCCTCATTGTCGAGGATCTCTACCTGTTGTCTTTGACCTGATTGAGATTTTGATGTTGAAATAACTCCTGTTTAAGAAAAAGGCTCGCAGATTGCTAATGCCTCAGAGAGTTTCGTAAGGGGCACATGACCTACGCGTAACTGGCTTGAAGGAAAGCATTATTTGTCTTGACTAATTTTAGTTTTTATTTTACGTAACTGTCTATGAGTAACACTGTGCCTTCTTGATGTGAGACCGGTGGTGACAAAACTAGAATGTCACAGTACAGATTTTAGTCCAGCTATAAGTTGTGTGAAGACAGTTTGACTCTACCTATGCACGATATACTACACAAACAACGCTCCTCTGGCAGTGTGTGTGTGTGTGTGTGTGTGTGTGTGTGTGTGTGTGTGTGTGTGCGTGCGTGCGTGTGTGTGTGTGTGTGTGTGCGCGTGTGGCTGTGTGTGTTTGTGTGTGTGTGTGTCTCAGTGTGTGTGTATGTATGTGTGTGTGTGTGTGCGTGCGTGCGTGCGTGTGTGCGTGTGTGTGTGTGTGTGTGTGCGTGTGTGTGCGCGCGCGCGAAAGTGTACATGAGTAAGTGTGTGTGAGCGCGCATTATGTGTGAATGTGTATGTGCATGCGCACGTGTGTGCGTGCGTGCGTGTGTTTGTATATGCGCACTTAGTGTTACTGAATGAATCAAAGTCCTATTTCAGAATCAAATCAAGCTCCCTCCAGTTGCCAAGAAAAACATTCGAAAATAAACACTAGCGTCTGTGCTGTGTACAGTTCCTGACATAGTCTATTGAGTCTGCTTTCGGGAAGCACAGACGATGTCTTGTAAACTGTGACAAACTCAACTCTTGTACCCTCCTCCTTGTATGGGACAATGAGTTAAATACGGCCAGCAAGAGACAAAGAACCCCATGAGCCCCCGCATATGCGAGAGCTTATTGGTTCTTTGTCTCTTGCAGTTGGGCTGTGAAGTTTCTCCGCAAACTGAACTCTTAAGTAGTCTCATCCATCCAGGAGGCCAAATTTAACAGGACCAGTAAGCGTCAAAGAACACCATGAACCCCGGCATCTTCTAGGTCTCATGAGGTTCTTTACCTCTTGCAGTTGGGTTTAGTTCCAGTTTTATTGGCAAATTCAACGCCAAATAACGCAACCCATGTATGGAACACAGATGTTAATGCGCCCGGCATAAATGAAAGAAGTTCCGATGAGATCCCTTCATCTGCGCGGGCCCACGCGGTTCTGTGCCTTGTTAAAGTCAGGTGGTGGTATTGAAATTTACTTGCCAACTTTAACGCTAAAAATAAGCATCCATCCAAAGAACACAGAGTTAAATACTGCCTGCAAGAGGCAAAGAACTTCAAGGGCATCTGCGGGGACTTATGAGATTCTTTTGCAGTTGGGTGGTGTTACAAATTTATTGGCAAATTGACCGCAAAATAGCCACACCCATTTAAGGAAAAGATTGATTGATTGATTGTACATTGCTTAACGTCCCGACAGCAACAAGGCTTTCTCAGGACGTGCCTGCACTGCTTGTGAAAAAAAAAAAAAAAAAAAAAAAAAAAAAAACAGAACATTGAATGTATGTCGCCAGCCGGTCAAATACATTAAATAAACCTAACACATGGGGCCTAAATAAAGCTAAGACCATTTAGCAACACACATCCAATATCAAGAGCTACAGGCAGTGCAGACAGTAGGGAGAGTTTTAAAAAGGCAAATACAGGTGAATGGACCAAGGGTAGACAGAAACACATGCCCCAGAATAGAGAGAAAAACTCACCCTGTGGGGCTGACCAGGGTGACCCTGGGAACTAAAAAGTACCTAACCCCACCCAAGTCCCCCAGGGCAGACCCGGGTGGGGGTTTTAAGGAAAAGAGATTTATATACGTCTAGGGATAAGTAAAGAACATTATGAGATCCCGCAACTGCGGCAGCTCATGAGGTTCTGTGCTTCTTGCGTTTGGGAAGTGTTAAAAAAAAATTCGCAAATGATCTGCTAAATATCCCCATCCGTCGAAGGGAAACGGATTTAAATAGTGCCAACAAACTGCAAAGGACCTCATGAGCCCACGCATCCGCGGGCGCTCATGAGGTTCTTTGCCTCTTTTAAGTGGGTGATTTTTGCGTTTATTCAGCATGTGAAAAGTTTAATCAACCTATGTATGCAGTGTGCGGAGGGCCTTATTCCGAGAAACGCATGCAGCCGCATAGGTTAAGCGAAGCTAAATGTTTGAGTACTAGGTTAAAGTTGTATTCAGGCGTTCCAAGTCCGGCGGGATTTCTCTGACTTAACCTTTTAGCCCCAGGGTTCCATTTCTCAACTTTTGGAGATCTTGCCTAATGACTATGTACCAGTTGCAGGAGATGGATTGACCATGATAATTCAAGGGTAGTTCCAGTATCTGGCACTATCCTTGAATTATCATGGTTAAACCGTCTCCTGCTGTAGTTACTCGGGGCTAAATGGGTTAACAATGGGTTGTTCGTTGTTCTATATCTTTATCGAGAAGGCGAATACCTAATATACGACAAGAAAAAAAATGCCATGATAACGGAGACAAAGGCAGCATTGTGCCGAAGCGAAAATTACCGTGCAAAAGGAGGGGAAGGGGTGGGGGGGGGGCGAGTTAGTTAGTTAGCTATTTGGGTTTAACGCCGAGCAGGCGACTAAAGCCATCTCACGGCGGGTGGGGGTGGAGGGGGGATAGTGGGGGGAGGAGGGGCGAGGGGGGAGTAGGCAGGAAGGTGTGTGTCTGTGTGTGAGGGAGGGGGGAGGAGGAGTGTAGTATAGGTTGGTTTAACTTCTACAACACCTCGAAGTCGCGGGGGCTCATGAGGATCTATACCTCTTGCTGGCACCCATTTAAATCCATGTTTGTTTGGGGTTTTGTTGTTGTTGTTGTTGTTGTTGTTGTTGTTGTTGTTGTTTTGTTGTTGTTGTTGTTGTTGTTTTGTTGTTGTTGTTGTTGTTTTGTTGTTGTTGTTGTTGTTGTTGTTTTGTTGTTGTTGTTGTTGTTGTTGTTGTTGTTGTTTTGTTGTTGTTGTTGTTGTTGTTTTGTTGTTGTTGTTGTTGTTTTGTTGTTGTTGTTGTTGTTGTTGTTGTTGTTGTTGTTTTGTTTTGAGTCAACGAAGATTGCAGGACACAGTCGACGTTATAAGCTGACACTGAACGGGTGAAAGGGGCATTACTCCTGCAGCAAAATTAATCGAGCCTGTGGTTTGATCGAGTGGATTTTTGAATATTTTTGGGAGGGACATTTGAGCATAATCTCTTTGATATTATTTCATCGTGTGCATTTTGAAAATATTTTGCACGTAGTAGGCATGTAGCATTAACCGGAAGACCGTCATACCAGAATTAACTTGTGTTATTTTGTTTTGTTTGTTTTTTTCTATCCAGTTTGACATGAACCTCGCGATCAGAGAAGGGCCGAGATGGGTCTAATGTTCCGGCCAAATAACCTCATCCATCCAAGAGAAACGGATGTAAATACGGCCAGTTCATAAGGTTCTATCCCACTTGCCTTTGGGTGTTGGCTTTTTAACGCTTATATCCTGGTACACTGCTGCCTGAAATTAATTTGATTATGATAGTTCAAGGGTGGTGTAGAATGAGACATGGGATTTTTTCTAATTTTTTCGGAAATCCGAATTTTTTACCTGCATTTGGGTTATTTTAGATCAGTGCAAATTCGTTGAGAAAAAGCAAAAACACTTTTTCTTCTTTTGTAACTCATTGCTTACACTATAAGATGAATGTAGGTGTTTTTGTGATGTTCCCCAAATAAAAATATACTGGTTGCGGTTGCGAGTTCTGGACTCTTTGCTTTCCTAGATCTCAACCTGGTCTCATGTCTGCAGAATAGCTTGGCGCCTCAGGCGCCAAGCTGTTCTGGCACCACCCTTGAACTAAAATGATTGATCTATCACCTAACCTGTAATATAGCTTTCACAGGACAATACACAGATTTTTAAACATCAGCGTCAGGGTGTAATGGGTTAAGCTCCGGCACTGACAGGGTCACTCTCTACAATCTCTACTAAGCGCGGGGGCTTATGAGGAACCACGCTTCTCGAAGCGTAAAACGTGTTTAAAAAAATGCTTTGGGACCCAAACCTTTTCCTTGTTGTATACGAAGTTTGTTATAACCGAAGTAAATTACATTTATGCAGTGTGATCGGGACCTTAGCAAAAGAGTTGCTGTATCCGACTTTTGGTGGTGGTGGTGGTTAGTTCGGGGTTTAACGTCCACGGCACCGAGGTGATAATGGACGGCCCTGACGGGCGGGTTATGGGGGACAGGGAAATTTATTGCCTATGGAGTACGACCTGAACACAATTCAGGCAACTGCAACTGTGCCACTTTGATTTACCAGGACCTTTCAACGGATATGCTTTGGAACAAGTCCGTCTTTTTTCCCTCGATTGCGAGTCTAGCTAACGGGGCCGGGACGGAAACTCGAACCCACGACCCGGCGATTTCCTTTCGTTCTCTTGCTCCGACGCTTAACCGCCTGAGCTATTTCAGACTCTCGATTTTTGGTATAACCGAGCTTTTGTGATAAGCAGTTCGGGTGTATCTGTTTGTTGTTGAACTCATTGTGCCCGGAGGTACGAGATACCCACATTTTGGAGTTATCGTCTGAGGACTGCATTTGAATTCAGGAGACAGATAGACCATGATAGTTCAAGGGTGGTGGCAGAATAGCTTGGCGCCTATAGGCGCCAAGCTATTCTGCCACCACCCTTGAACTATCATGGTCGAGCCATATTTTGCTGAGGTGTGTCGCGGGCAGACTGAGTTAGTGATGGGACTCTTTGGATCAAGCGTCCCAACACAGTCGAAAAACTGTTTGCAACAGACACTGCTGACATTGTGTGTATGGGTCATTTGACATTCTATCTTAGAGATTCTTCGAGCCAGTTCACCACCAAATGTCACCAATAATCGTATGTAGTTGTGTTCTCTGCATAAGTGATGATAATTGTCGTCAGAAGATGCCACGTCACGTCACGCCCATCAGATAAGTGTTGACGTCTAGATGTTTCTGCTTCCTGTTTAACAGCTGAGACGGACGCATTACCGCGGACTTAAAGGACCACGCTGACAGGTAACACTCTATTGTGTAATGTATGTGGAGAATAGTGCAGGGGCGGGCCAGTTACCTCGAATGGGGGGGGGGGGTTTCCAAAGTTTTGTTTGGGACCTTCAACCTGATAGAAAAAGCCTCCTCGACGCTAGACCTTGCTTCCAGGGGCGAAAAAGTCAAAAAGCGCTCGGGGGAGGGGGGGTGGCGGGGGGGGGGAGAGAGAGAGAGAGAGAGAGAGAGAGAGAGAGAGAGAGAGAGAGAGAGAGAGAGAGAGAGAGAGAGAGAGAGAGAGAGAGAGAGAATCAAAGAATCCATGAATCAATGAAGCTTTATTTTACAACGGTTAAGGCATTAACATCGTCATTGACAGCTATTTTACAAACCTGCCGTTGCTAACAACTACAAAACTATCTACACATGCACATACATATAGGTAAAACATAATACTTACAAACAATTAACAACACTATTCACATAGGCAGACATACTCATAACTCTCAGACACCCCCCTCCCTCCCCCCCTACTCCCGCCCCGACCCCCCTCCACACATACACACACACACACACACACACACACACACACACACACACACACACACACACACACACACACACAAAACTAAGTAGTTCAAATGATAAATGAAAAGGAATACAGGCTTAATGGGCATTATCCGGAATTCCGATGCTACTCTCTAACCCCATGATTTCGAGAGTGAACTCCCCTGTTACAGGGAACGCACAATGCCATTTTTAACAAAATGCCTTCAGTCAAACGTTGCGCTTGGGGAGAATGCAAAACAGACAGCAGATATCCTGAACGCTGCATTGGAGTAAAATTCCCTCATTTAACATGAGGGTAAAAGGTTTTCAAAAATAAATACCATACAATACTGTGATACATGTATAGATTTTACCAGCACGATCAATACCATCTTGAATCTACACAACATACTACTAGGTTCTACCTCTAGTGTAGAATAGCAAGACCCATCATTTTTAGTTATTTTCTGCCACGATCCGATTTAACACAAACGAACAAGTGAAACAAAAAAATTTAAAAGTAACGGACCGGTTGCTTGCATAGACTAGTATCCGTAAAAATACACTACATAAATTATTAAAAAAAATAATTGACTCACCCCCCCTTGCAGGTGCAAAATGCAGATAAAATGCAGCTTTTCGTGTCAACATCCACTTTTGTCAGGATAGACCATGTAAAATAAAATGGGGCTTTGGTAACAGGATCCCTGTCTCTTGTCCTTGGTTTGACTGAGGCCTTCACTGCGAAATAGCCATCAGTCATTTGGATTGTTTCCAAGCTGTTCACATAACCATCTTGCATCAGGCTATAGGCTTCTGATCGTCTGTAGTCCCTTATGGCTGATAAGTTCATGTTCTGATTTAGTAAATATGTACAGATGTCGAATATAGAGAACTCTGGCAAAATATTCAGGTCTGTAGTCCCAGATAACAAAGCAGGGTTCGACAGTTCGATGTTCCCCATCTTTGAGCTTTGCTCCGATCACTTCTACCCGATCTTCAGCACAGCACTCGGGATCAACGGGTAGTCCAATGTCAAGAGCCTTTTGTACGAGATCAAAAAGCTCTGCTTTTCTGCTTTGGCCAACACAAACTCCTCTTTCTTGCAAAAACCTTTGTAGCTCGCTCAATCGCCATGCTTTCTTCTCCACCATTTTGATCCCAGTAACATGGGAGTTAACTCTCTAAATCATGTGGTTAGAGAGTAGGCGCGGAATTCCGAAGTAGGTCTATTGGGAATAAATTGGATCCAGCATAGAAAGAGACATATAATACATGTAGTTAAGGCATCCCTAGGCTCTATGAGTGATCCACGAAATACTTGCAGAGACCCTTTTTAAAACAGGCTAGCGAGGAGGTGGATTTTACATGGTTGGGAAGAGCATTCCAGATATGTGTCTCTGAGAAGGATAAACTGGTTTTATATAGATCGATCCTACGTTTTGGGACTATGAAAAGCTTTCTGATATTTCCAAGCTTGGACTCAGACTTTCGGAACAAAGTGGAGAAGTACTCAGGTGTTTTACGCTTTCACTTTGAACATAAAATTTGCTTTATTATATTTGAAATGATCTTGAAGAGGCAGGAGAGAGAGAGAGAGAGAGAGAGAGAGAGAGAGAGAGAGAGAGAGAGAGAGAGAGAGAGAGAGAGAGAGAGAGAGAGAGAGAGAGAGAGAGAGAGAGAGAGAGAGAGAGAGAGAGAGAGAGAGAGAGAGAGAGAGAGAAAGAGAAAAGGCACGTTCGACTCTCACCGTTCGCGAAAATATCAAACAACCGGGAGGGGGGGGGGGCGGGAACCCCTGGAACGCCGGAACCCCTGGAACACCCCCCCCCCTCCCTAGTTCCGCCCGTGTAGCAGATTATCGTGATCCCCCAGTCTCAGTCTGTTTAGAAACTGGCCCGTTCGCTGACGCTTTGTTTCACGGGTTACGTTACTGAAAATGATCAGATTTTCTTCACGTCGTACGGGCTGGAGGGAAAAAACGATTGATGGGACAGTGAGGCGGCTATTATCTAAGTGGGTATTTATCCTGAATTCCGATAAAAGCTTTTGAGACCTGTGACCTTGAGAATATCAAGTTCTGCCCCTTAAATGTGTCCTTCCAGGCTAACTCGCAAAAATGACCTTTCATGTCTCCCGTGTCGATCTGGCCTACTCAAAAATGACATCCCCGTCAATTCGCCAGGGTCGATGTCGTGTGCCGGGTCATTCTCTCGTGTTACACCGGCAGCAACGGTGTTAGTTTCCAAACTCCCCAGTTTTTGGCAGCAGCTTAATTGCAGCTGCTAACAAGGCGGACACGCTCCCACGTAAGGTGTCCATGCCGTATCGCCATCTTGCTTCTGAAATCTGTGTTAACTGAAAGGCAAACAGCGCCATTCGCCAATAAATATACAAACAGATCATAAAGAGGCATAGATCCTCATGAGCCCCCGCAGTTGCGGGGGCTCTTGAGGATCTATGCCTTTTGCAACTGATCCCTGTCCACCTTTTCTTGATAGTAACGAGTTTCTCTCCAGTCAGTTTCGGCAGTAAAGCGATCTACTTAAATAAACAGGCGAAGGCAAAACAGGGTTAACGTCAAAACATTTCCTTTATAGTACACGTACCAAGGGAAATTACTCAGCGCTGAACATAAAAACGGTTAGATCCCTTGCCACGCCAGCCCACAGAAAAATACGCAGGTAAATAACAAGACGATCATATAAATCCCTTCAAAATAAAATGTCCAGCGCTTGGTATGTGTACTATTCTACAAGTACTAGAACTTCTCTTTCAAGTGCTCCAGTCTTAGTTTTATGCGTAAAAATGACGAACGGCCGTATTTCCTAAATTTTGGAGGCGTCATCTAATGACTATGCACGAGTTGCAGGAGATGAATCGGCCATGATAATTCAAGGGCAGTGACAGATTAGCTTGGCGCTGACAGGCGCCAAGCTAATCTGGCACTACCATTGAATTATCATGATCGACCAATCTCTTGTTGTAGATAGGGCGTAAGGGCTGAATGGGTTTAATGTTCTTAGTATTATGCACAAAATGACGAACTTAACTTATGAAGTTTAACACTGTTAAATGAAATACTTTTTGCTTTGTTTGTTTGTTTGTTTTGCTTCTTTTTTTTCTCCTATTTTCAGGAAAGTTTCACCGAAGCGTTTCAGGGGCAAGAGAAACCAGCCCCTTGTTGAAGGAAACTTTTTCCAGCCCCCCCCCCCCTCCCCCCTACACACACACACACTTTCTGCTTTGCGGTGAGATTTTGTGCGTGATATCGCCAAACGAAACCGTGAGGACTAAGACACACAAGCACTGGCTATTGACAATTACGTGCAATTTGACCCTGGTCCCCTCAGGGTGTATCCATGTTCCTTGAACAGCTGGGGCCCTCTTGCGTCAAATCAACAGCTTTCAGAAACGCAATCTGCGACCGCAGACAGTGAGGCTGGCGCCGCTTGAAAGCTACATAATCGTCGTGTCAGGAAGTCGACATGCTGGCGTGTATTGTATTTTCAATATTTTTTTAACTTCCTTCTCCGTTCCCGTTACCAAACCCGACATTGAGACACTTTTTGTGCAGAGGTGCATATGAAAGGGGGGGGGGGGGGGGGGGTAATAGGACTTTGGGACTTGCCTACTCGGACGAAAAATAAAAGAGAAAATCAAGTACGCAAAAGGCCGACTTCGGCCCGATGGCCTTTTGCGTGTTGAAAAGATATTTAATGGAAATCAAGTACCGGCCACAGTGGATAAAGTAACTATCTTTCGTCCCAGTCTGCCTTAACCCAAACAAATTTTCTGCCCGTCCGCGTTTGAGTCTTCTGTCAACCAAACCTTTCCCAGCTACTCCGGCGCCACCCCCACTCTCCTGCCCGACCAGTCTTCTCTCCCTCGTTGTGTGGTGTTGTGAGAGGCTTGGAGGCTTGGTCGAAATGCCCAAAAGCAACAAAAAAAAGTTGGAACAGGTACCGGATTTGGCCCTGTGCAGAACATGAACACAGAGAGAGAGAGAGAGAGAGAGAGAGAGAGAGAGAGAGAGAGAGAGAGAGAGAGAGAGAGAGAGAGAGAGAGAGAGAGATGATGATGATGAAACGTTTTTATTCAGGATAAAAAGTTTTAGGCATAGCAATGCCTATCTTCCAAACTGTCCTGCTTGGAGAGAGAGAGAGAAAGAGAGAGAGAGAGAGAGAGATGATGATGATGATGATGATGATGAAACGTTTTTATTCAGGATAAAGTTTTAGAGACAGACAGACAGACAGAGACAGACAGATACAGAGAGACAGCGAGGGAATGAGATCTGAACGTAAGTCTAGAGCATAAATTTAAAATGTTATTATAATAATAATAATTACGGTATTTATAATGCGCTTATCTTATAATAATTATAACTCTAAGCGCGCACTCACAACTCGCACACGCATGCGCACGCTTTAGACAACGACTCACGTACCACAAATAGTGAAATACATTACGACAGTCTGCTTAGGGTGGGGAGTGTGGTGGTTATAGTGCTAGAACTGTTGAAAGAGGTGAGTTTTGAGGGCGGACTGGAAGGAGGAGAGAGACTGTTTCTGGCCGAGAGAGAGTGGGAGAGTGTTCCAGTTGGATGGACCGTATACTGAGAAGGAGCGGGGGCCGAAAGTGCTGAGTTTGGTGCGGGGGTTGTGGAGGCGGAGAGGATCGGAGGCGGAGCGGAGCGGAGGGGGCGGGGAGGAGTGTAGGGGTGAAATAAGTTTGAGAGATAGGCGGGAGCGCAGTTGTTCAGGGATTTGTAGCAGAGAGACAGAATCTTGTATTGGATGCGTTGGGGGATGGGAAGCCAGTGAAAGAGTTTGAGCAGGGGAGTGATGTGGTCGGATTTTTTCTTTCTGAGGACGAGGCGGGCAGCATTGTTCTGGACGCGCTGGAGAGTGAAAGTGGTGGAGTGAGGGAGGCCGGAAAGGAGAGAGTTGCAGTAGTCGATGCGAGATAGGATGAGAGAGACAGCAAGTTTGGTGGCAGCTTCGGTAGTGAGGTATTTTCTGATCTGACCGATGCGGCGGAGGTGGACGTAGCATGCCTGGGCCGTGGCGGAGACAAAGCTGGTCATGGAAAGAGATGAATCGAGGATAATGCCGAGGTTCTTGGATGAGTCAGAGAGGGAGATGGGGGTGCTGTCGAGTTAAAGGTGGAGGGAGAGAGGGAGCCGGGAAAGTTTCTGGCGAGTGCCTACCAGCATGGCTTTCGTTTTGTCGTCATTCAGTTTAAGCTTGTTTGCTGTCATCCAGTTTTTCACGTCTTCGTAGCAGTCAGCCGTGCGAGTCAGTAGTGACTGAGTGTTGTCGAGTTTATCTTTGTCTAGCAGTTGTGAGTCGTCAGTGTAGAGGTGGTGGTGTATGTGATGAGACTGGATGATGTTGGACAGGGGAGAGGTGTAGAGTGTGAAAAGGACCGGGCCCAGTACGGACCCCTGTGGAACTTCGCAGGAGAGCGTGACTGGGTTGGAGGAGAGCGTGACTGGGTTGGAGGAGAGCGTGACTGGGTTGGAGGAGACGCCGTCGATGGTGACGGACTGCTGTCTGTCGGAGAGGTAGGAGAGAAACCAGGAGTGAGCAGAGTCAGTGATGCCTAAGGAGTGGCGAAGGCGGTGGAGGAGGATAGAGTGGTCTATAGTGTCGAAGGCGGCAGAGAGGTCGAGTAGCGTAAGAAAGGAGATGTTGCCCGAGTCGGTGGAGAGAAGCAGGTCGTTTACGATATATAGAAGGGGTGTTTCAGTGCTGTGGTGTTTGCGATAGGCAGACTGGAAGGGACTGAGGAGGTTGTTGTCGGCGAGGTGGAGGTTGAGCTGGTTGAGAACGACCTTCTCAAGAAGCTTGGACAGGAAAGAGAGATTGGAGACTGGGCGATAGTTTTTGAGTTCGTTTGGGTCGAGGTTCTGTTTTTTAGGAGAGGACGGACGATGGCGGACTTGAAGATAACAGGGACGGAGCCGTTCTCTAGAGATGTGTTGATGATGTCGGTAATGAATGGCAGACGTTTTGGAAGGCCGTCCCGGTAGAGAGAAGCTGGGAGAGGGTCTAGTTTGCAGGTTTTGAGAGGCATGGACTTTACGGTCTTGAGGACTTCGTCCTGAGAGACGGGCCAGAAGGACGAGAGGGGGGTGCCGGAAAAGGGGGTGTCGGGAGGGCAAGGCGGAGAAGGCAAAGTGTCCAGTGTGTTGCGCAGAGTTTGGATTTTGTCGGAAAAATAGGTTGAAAAAGCGGACGGGAGTTCTTCTTTGCTGTGTGTGTTGGGGAGAGGAGAGTCTTTAGAAATGCCTAGAAGTGTGTTCTTGGTAGCGTAGAGAGTTTTAGAAGAAGTGGATTCCAGGATTTTGTTTTGAAGGTGTTTACGTTTGTAGTCGGAGATCACTCTGCAGACTTTGGATCTAGTTGTTTGGAAGATATGTCTGTGAACGGTGAGGTCAGATGAGCGCCAGCGGCGTTCCGCTTGTCGGCGCTCGCGCTTGGCCTCAGCTATGTCGTCAGTGAGCCAGGGGGAGGAGGGTCGGTTGGGTATGGAGCAGGTGGTGACAGGTGCATGGGTGTCTAGAAGTTTTCGAAGGGAGGAGTCGAAATGGGATGCAAGATCAGGAGAGGAGGCGGGGTCCTGGAGAAGGTCGACAGCTTCGTCGAGAAAGCTCTCTCGGTTGACAGATCTTAGTTTGCGACGAGAGACAAGGAGCTTGGGTTTTTTTCGGGGGAGGTAGGTTGAGGGAGACGAGAATAGCGAGGTGGTCAGAGGGAAGCACAGAGGAGGTGTCAGAGTCGAGAAAGAGTTGATCGGAGGTGCGGATGAGGATCCAGTCGAGGGTGTGGCAGAGTCGGTGGGTGGGTTTGGTGATATGTTGTGTAAGATTGTGGTTTGAAAGTGATGTGCAAATGCGTTTTGTGTCAGGGTGGTAGGGTTTGTCGAAGTGAAAGTTAAAGTCGCCAAGAAGGATGTGTTTTCCGGGTCGTGTGCTGTAGTGGTCGAGGAGGAGGTCGAACTCGGTGAGGAACATGGAGTTTGTGAGTTTGTTTTGAGAGCTTGGAGGGGGAGATAGATACATGAGAAGATGAGGGACTGGCCAGGGAGTGTTGCTACGACCTCGACAGATTCAAAGGAGGGATGAGCAAAAGGTAGAGACTGAGAGAAGGAGAGGTGAGCGGATAGACAGTCCCCGTAGATGATGGCAATGCCATCCCCTCTGGAAGCGCGCGGGAAGGAGGCCAGGCGGTAGCCACTCGGAGTGACGCTGGCGATGATGGGTTCATCGCCAGCTGAGCGGAGCCACGTTTCGGTGATCACGACAATCTAGAATGAAATCTGAAATCACGTCGGCTTTGCCATCTTTGCAGACAGACTGTGCATTGAACAGACACAGTTTTAGGTTGGGTGAGACAGAAGAGGAAGAGATACTCACAAACCAGATAGGTGAGGCTAGCACTGGCAGAATTGTACAACAAACCAAGGGGAATTACTCAGCGCTGGACAACAGTTAGATCCCCTGCCCCCGCCTATCAGGCACCCAATCGCCAGCCCACAGAGAAATACGCAGGTATAAAATAAGACGATCATTTGCATCTTAATAAGATGCATCAGGTCTCTTATATAACCCATGTCTTTCTCCGGAACTTAGGAAGTAGGCAGGGGAAACATACATACACAAACACGAAAGTGCATTACTATATGTGGTCGGGTAAATACCCTGTATTCCCACAGTAGATGCACAGAACATTACACAACAATGTAACGATACAAATTTGCCTCGAGTTATACTGAGATACTCACAAACCAGATAGGTGAGGCTAGCGCTGGCAGAATTGTACAACAAACCAAGGGGAATTACTCAGCGCTGGACAACAGTTAGATCCCCTGCCCCCGCCTATCAGGCACCCAATCGCCAGCCCACAGAGAAATACGCAGGTATAGAATAAGACGATCATTTGCATCTTAATAAGATGCATCAGGTCTCTTATATAACCCATGTCTTTCTCCGGAACTTAGGAAGTAGGCAGGGGAAACATACATACACAAACACGAAGGTGCATTACTATATGTGGTCGGGTAAATACCCTGTATTCCCACAGTAGATGCACAGAACATTACACAACAATGTAACGATACAAATTTTCCTCGAGTTATACTGAGATACTCACAAACCAGATAGTGTGGTAGGGGAGCGACCTGATATTACGCAAGGGAGAAAAAGTACATTAGGTGTGTGTGTGTGTGTGTGTGTGTGTGTGTGTGTGTGTGTGTGTGTGTGTGTGTGTGTGTGTGTGTGTGCGTGTGTATGTGTGTGTGTATTTGTGTGTGTCTGTGTGTGTGCGTGTGTGAGTGTGGTAGGGGAGCGACGCTGATAATATGCAAAAACCAACACTGAAAAGGCAGAAGGGATACAGGGGAAGAAAATTACAAGCGGACAAACATGATCGGTCAGCGGCGAGATCACAAGTGGGGAGGGTGAGATGTCGACGGGAAATAACAAATTTAGGGCAGCACACGTACAACCTATAGGACGGTATGAACATGAACAACAACCAGCAACAGATGCGGGAGCGAACAGACTCACACAGTAAACACTTAGCACACTAGCGCATAGCACGTAAATACAGGGCAACGGAAAAGGCCCGCAACCGGTCACGCTGCGGGGGAGGCAAAATGGCGACGTAAACAAAGTTCAAACGATAGACACTATTCAATACGATACCAAGTCAGCAGCAAGCAGATCCGACGAAAAACAAGCATACAATCCTCATCAGCACACTCGTATGCGATAATCAGCAGACTTTCAGCACACATAAACACAGTACATCCAACGAAAAGCACTAGAACATTGGGAGCACAAAAACACGTGGTGGCAAAATGGCGACGTAAACAAAGTTCAAACGATAGACACTATTCAATACGATACCAAATTAGCAGCAAGCAGATCCGATGAAAAACAAGCATACAATCCTCATCAGTACACACTTATGCGAGACTCAGCAAACTTTCAGCACACGTACACACAATACATCCAACGAAAAGCACTAAAACACTGGTAGCACAAAAACACGTGGTGGTCGCGCAAACAAGATGGCGCCCTTCAAAGGTTATTCACCGAGAGAGAGAGAGAGAGAGAGAGAGAGAGAGAGAGAGAGAGAGAGAGAGAGAGAGAGAGAGAGAGAGAGAGAGAGGCAGACATGCAGACAGACAGAGACATATAGACCCAGAGACATACACAGACAGACGAGAACTGAACTCAACTGAGAGAGAGACAGAACGGTGAGACACAGAGAGAGAGAGAGAGAGAGAGAGAGAGAGAGAGAGAGAGAGAGAGAGAGAGAGAGAGAGAGAGAGAGAGAGAGAGAGAGAGAGACAGAGACAGAGACAGAGAGACAGAGACAGAGACAGACAGACCGACAGACAGAGAGGGATATAAACTCAAGTCTAGAGAATACACTGAAAATGGTATCCCCATACAGAGAGAGACAGACAGAGGCAGACAGGGGCAGACAGAGAAACAGACAGACACAGACACGGACGGGAACGGAACTGAACTCATAGAGAGAGAGAGAGAGAGAGAGAGAGAGAGAGAGAGAGAGAGAGAGAGAGAGAGAGAGAGAGAGAGAGAGAGAGAGAGAGAGAGAGAGAGAGAGAGAGAGAATCAATCAATCAATCAATCAATCAATCAATGAAACATTACTTTTCAAGGATGGAGACAATAGGCGCACAGGCATTTTTCATATCTGTCCTTGCTGAATTGCGAATTTACCAAAATTCAATACAAGCAAATGACATATACATACGTAAACAAAATAAGCTTCGTAAGAGAGAGACAGAGAGAGAGAGTACTCAAACACTCAACAGACACAAAACACACGTAAACTTTTAAGGGCTTAACGTCTTTTGTGCACCACGAAGGTGATTTCAAAGACGGAGCACCGAAAAGAGGTCTGTACAGTTTTTGACCCCAGCTGGGTTCAAACACACGACCTTTTGGACGAGAGTCGAACGCTCTACCACCAAGCCACCCAGCCACCAAGTTACCCCTCAAAACACACGTAGCTTTTGTAACACGCAAAGAAAACAACCTAAATTGGAAATTTCCTGCAATTCCAATTTCATCACGTGTTAGACTTTGATTAGACGAATTCGATCTTCACAGATTGTGCCGTGAAAATGATAGTCGTGACCTAAATGTGTGCTGCGATTTACATGTATGTGGAAATTGATACCCACTTCTGCTTCTGCGCTGCCAGAAAGGTGATACCAAAAGTGGAAACAGTACCGATCTGTTATTTAGACCATTTCCGCAATCAGTGATAACTCGTCTCTCGGTGACGCCAGAAAGTAAAGTTTTTGCCATAGGTTCTCATGGTAGAGGGGTCATAAACCTGGCGCCCTGAAAACCCAGCTGCCATTCCCTGTGTTGAAACGGAATGGCAGTTGTGTTTACATGGCGCCAGGTTTGTGACCTCACTGTCCCTGTAACAGTGGGGACTTCATGGTGTTCAGGTAATATCGTAGTGACAGCTAAACAAGATCATGTTGGTGAAGCTCAGTGATTCATTTTTGATCGTTTGATTTTTCCGCCGTTGAATCGCACCCCTGTCGTGTCGTGCACATTCAAACATTCATTCTGTATATCTGTGTTCTCGATTCGTGTCGCCGTCACGCCTCTATAATTATGGAAACAAACCTTAACCAATTTCCTGTCACTGTACGTACATTTTTGTTTCTGAAATCTTGGTTCATTCAACGACCAAAGCCAAAACAGTCCAAGAAACATGGACACAAATTGGTCTCAGCAAGAGGCATAGATCCTCATGAGCTCCCGCAGTCGCGGGGGCTCATGAGGATCTATGTCTCTTGCAGTTGATTATGTTCCCTTTTTCTAGACAATGAAGAGGTTAAGAGTGCAAAGGTTGGTTTTTTTAAATTTGTATTTATTTATTTTTTTTATTTTTTTTTTTTTTTGAGGGGGGGGGGGGTTGTTGTTTTTTTAAAGCAGCTTTTTACCCCGGCCGCGACAGACGGCTCGACCACAATGTGATAAGGGTCGTTTCTTATCAGCTTAGCGCCTGTTGGGACCAGTCCCATTAATAACAGGCCATCTTGACATTGTCTTGTTCGTCTGCATTTAGAAACTGTGGCGGGCTTGTTTTTGTCCCTGGAAGTCGCACACTTGTCAATAATTAATTATCATAAGCACGAACACGCACGCACACACACGCATACGCGCGCGTACACACACACACACACACACACACACACACACACACACTCACACGCACATACACACAAACACAAACACGCACACACACACACACACACACACACACACGCAAACAATCACTCACACAATCTCACAATCAAGGAGTTTGTAATTTTGTTCGCACACCCCACTACACCATTTCCCTAACCTCCACCACCACCCTCCACCCCTCCCGTCGGTTTTATTTTTGAAGCAGAGGAAACGTGTGTCTGACGATCCCATCACCTCACCTCACACACACACACCGCGCACACACACACACACACACACACACACACACACACACACACACACACACACACACACACACACACACACACACACACACACACACACACACACACACACACACACACACACACACAAAGGCACCACCACTCCACCAGCGGTCCTTTGATTTTCAGCCAGTTTTGTGAACGCCTCCCCCGATATTTTTCGCCCTCCACCGACCCAAATTCCACCCCTTCCCCCTCTTCCCCCTCCCCCGGGGCCTAAATATCTTCCTTCCGACCTTCTCCATCTGTCCAAGCGGCAATTAGTCCTAAATAAAATGCAAGGCACACAAACTGAACTGATGGCATACGCCAGCCACGTTCATCACCTTCTGTAGCTGTAACGCGGTTAACAACGCCCAGATGAAGAGGCATAGATCCTCATGAGCCCCGGCAAATGCTGGGCTCGTGAGAATCTATGCCTCTTGCTGAATCATTTACAGCTGTGCGCCTACCTCGAGGCAGAAAATTTGTCATAGTTTCGGAGACAGTTTTCAAGTAAATCGAGCAGACAAGGTTCTACAAACAAACCGAAATCAATGGGCTTCGGTCAACTTCGGTGGCTCGGTCGCTTTCTGGGAAGTCCTTGCTCTACCTTTTAGTCACACTAATAATTTGTACTTTTCGACTTTTAATTCAAACCAAATAGTTTGTATCTATGGTGTCATATGTGTGTGTGCTTGTGTTTGTGTGTGTGTGTGTGTGTGTGGTTTAGTGTGTGCGTGTGTGCGTGCGTGCATGCGTGTGTGCGTGCGGAGTGCGCTAGCGCGCGCGCGCGCGCGCGTGTGTGTGTGTAATTGTGTGTCAGTGTGTCTGTGTGTGTGTGTGAAGTTGTGTATGTGTGTGTGATGATGTGTGTGTGTGTGTGTGTGTGTGTGTGTGTGTGTGTGTGTGTGTGTGTGTGTGTGTGTGTGTGTGTGTGTTCATTACGATTGTTCAAGAGTTGCGCTGACTTTATTTTACGCGTGGCGGGAGTAACAGTTTGAGGATAGCGCCATTAAATTAGCTTGTGCGCTAATCAGTCGCTACACTAAAGCTGTCATGTTTGATTCTGCTCGTGTGACCTTCTACTTAGAGCTTACAGGACAATTCAGTTGTCAAGATAATCAGATAAACAAGATAATCAGTCGCTACCCACAAGCTGTGTTAGTACGTGGTAGTAGCGTGCAATCACACCAGACACACTCACGTAGGGTTCTTGTAGAAAAACTTCACTCAGCTGCAATTCGTCACACGTAACACAAGGTTGTAGACTACACTGAAGTAACTGTTCCAACACTACTTTATTCTTACGATGCACTCCGCACAATGCATCCACACTTTAATGCACTATCTCTCACAAATGCATCCTCATTTTGATAACTGTCTCTTACAATGTATTCACATACTTTCTAGCACTCTCTTTTATACTATCACATATTTCCAGAACAATCCCGCAAATTACACAACTCAACCAATCAAAAAAGAAAACTTAACCAAAATCATTAATATTCTTCTTTTTTTAAACTAGATTATTCTACAATCTTCGACTAAAATCTAGGTGCATTACGTAAATGTCATGAAATGTAGCCAACATGTGTACTACAAAACTTTGACGTCATGTTTGAGGTCACTAGAACAATCGCGCCTTTTCCATATTGACCTTTAGCCCTCCATAGACCCCCCCTCCCCGTCCCCCCTGTGGGGGATGGGAGACTATGTTTTTCTGAAAGTCTATCCAAAACCACGTAGGTTCCTAGGTCACAAACGTCGAGGTCCTTGAACAGGCAGAAACTGAGCATCGAGGCTTTGCTGCTGCGGACACAGCTCCGCTGGGCTGGGCACGTCTCCAGGATGGAGGATCATCGCCTACCCAAGATCACCCTGTTCGGCGAGCTCACCACTGGACACAGAGACAGAGGGGCACCAAAGAAGAGATACAAAGACTGTCTCAAGAAGTCACTTAGTGCCTGCCAAATCGACCACCGCCAGTGGTCTTCACTTGCTGCGGACCGCGACACCTGGCGCTCCACCATCTACAAGGCAGCCGTCTCCTTTGAGGACTCTCGCAGAGCTAGCCTTAAAGATAAGCGGCTCAAGAGAAAAAACAGAGATGCCACAACTCAGAACCCTGACCAGACCTCCCTCTGCATCCACTGCGGTCGTACCTGCCTGTCCCAGATTGGACTCTGCAGTCACGAGCATGCCTGCAGACGCCGTGGGCAATTCCTATAGAATCTTCGTTTGCGAAGTCAAGCCAAGAGAAGATCGAAGATACCACAGAGTTTGACCGAACCCACCCCCCAGAGGGGTCATAATTTTGGGGGGTAGATGGACAGTAAAGCTATGATAACTACAAGAAAATACTTATTATTTGGTATCGATGTGTTCGTCCTTTATCGGGCATTCAGAAAATAATAAACTATATTATATTCTTCTTTTTATACATGATGACGTCACAGCATTCCGTATTTGGAGCCTATGAATATGGCACCACTTTTTAGGTGCGGTGTTTTGATGCACTTCTTCCATGATTAATAGAATTACACGCACACAAAAGACTTTTATGTGCTAACGATACTTCCAGTAATATATGTGCACTTCATATTTACAGTTTGTAAAATCTGGTGACGTCATATAATAGTACCTTGAGCTTAAAGTGGATTGATTTTCATTACGTTTCCAGAATATGAATTTTTACAGATCAAGTTTTTGTAATTTTTCAGGCTTTGAAGTGTGGTGGAAATTAGTCAGTGTAAGAGTGTGAGTACAAGGTCTATGCTGGTAAAATGGAGGCAGGTGGGTCAGAATGTGTGTGTGTGTGGGGGGGGGGGGGGAGCAATAAAAACACACACACACACACACACACATAGCTTACCCAATCTGAATAGAATGACAGAATACGCTTATAGACTAGTAGGGCGCCTGTAATACGAGTTGCACAACACATCTATTTACCTTACGTCAGTGACAAACCGGCGTATGAATGAGGGTATTCTAATACTAGTTCCAATTCAATAGCAGTTCTAATGACGGGATCATTTGTTAATCAGTGTGTGTGTGTGTGTGTGTGTGTGTGTGTGTGTGTGTGTGTGTGTGTGTGTGTGTGCCACGGTGCGTGCGTACGCGTGTGTATGTCGCTGGGTCGTGCTTTAAAGAATGGCTGGTCGAGGTAAGGGTTTGCGTTTAAAATGTGGGCATGTGGGATTGAAACAGCAGTTCAGGGATACGTCTTTTCTGTTATGACCATGAGGGGCAATACATAAAATACGCCCCTTGCCTAGATGTATTTCAAAGTATACTTCTAGACTATGTCAGTAGTGTACTGAGCTATCTATGATCCTAATAAAAAATATACTAATATGGCAGATCATAGCAGCGCATAACATCCTGATAGACGGCACAATCCAAGAGTCAGTCACAAAAAGAACTAACCACACACTGACACAGACGTTGTCGGTAAAATCAGTACTATTACTGTGCTACAGTACTATTACCGACGCAACACCTTGCTTCAGTCTAATGGCCGAAAACCATTCGCCGAAATATCAAACAATAAAAGGGGGGGGGGGGGGGCGATGTGTCGGGACTCTCACTGCTCGTCAAAATATACCCGTGCGGGTTAGGGGGGGGGGGGGGGAGGGGGGAGGTATCCAAAACTCTCTATAAAGGGACTTTGTTATAGCGTTTTAAAGAATATTCAACAACAACGGCAAATTAACTTTGGATTGCTTTCCTGTGGTCTTAGAAACGTCTTTTCTCTCAGTGTTACTACTCACATGACCAGTAAACCTCAATCCGCTTGCAGACGCCATGTTTCAAACTAACACGTATATTCCTTGCGAACACTCATAACATGCTTGAACATTGTTTTGTGTCATCAGCCCATGCACTGACTTGATGGTAGTGCAAACAATCCAGATAGCTTAATGTTCATGGTGTTCACTTCCTATCTGACGGCCTAATAACCTTCCAGCTTAATTTAGGTCGGACTTTGCCTCAAGTTAGCGAAAGGTGGAACATTCTAGTCGCACACACAAAAATGGATCTCAATTCACCATGCAAAAGTTAACGAATCATACTAAAAAGGTATGTGATTCTAATCTGAACCAACTGAACATCTGATCTTTCCTGTGATCAACACACACATGCCCTAAAAATATTAACACCACCTCAAACGCAGCAAGCTGTCATGATTGATTCAACTCAGTTAATTTGACTGCTTCGCAGCTATTGATCGAATTTTCTAAAATCTGTATCACCCCCTTCGATGCCAAGAAAAAAAGTTGTCGTAATCCGACTGCGAGAGACATAGATCCTCATGAGCCCCCGCGACTGCGGGGGTCCATGAGGATCTATGCCTCTTGCTGAGACCAGTTTGTATCCAGGTTGCCTGGACGGCTGTGGTTCAGAAACAAAATATGCGTCCACTGGCAGAGAAGAGCGTGATTCATCGCCAAGAAGCCCAGCAACACGGATACAAAAAGGCGTCAGCAAGAGGCATAGATCCTCATGAGCCCCCCGCAAGTGCATGGGCTTATGAGGATCTATGCCTCTTGCAATATTTTTCCCGGTTAAGGAGTTGACTTGTTACATAGTACATATTGTTTTATTTGGCCGTGGACATTCAAATAAAACAACCATGATCCAAAGGAAGCAACTAATTCCCTGCGCGCTAAATACATACATGTATTTCTTCAGTGACCTTTTCCCCAGGCCCAGTAACAAAACATCTTCGTGTCCACGACGGCCGCGGTGGGCCCAGCACACAGCCGTTTTGTCCCATTCTACTAGTTTAGTGTGCCATTATCCTTTGTTATTCGTGTGTTTCTACCGTTTGATGCGGGCTTAGTAGGTTCAAGAAACAAGCGACGTAGATCTGTGTTTATGGTCTTAGGTGGCAGCGTTATTTTGGGGGGGTCATTGTTGGTTGTTGTTGTTGTTTATGTTGGGGTTTTTTGGTGTGGGTTTTTTCCCCAAATAATTCTTGTACGAAGCCAGAGAGAGGCAAAAAGTGTGTGTGTGTGTGTGTGTGTGTGTGTGTGTGTGTGTGTGTGTGTGTGCATGTGTGTGTGTGAGTGTGTGTGTGTGTGAGTGTGTGTGTGTATGCGTGTGTGTGCGCGCGTGCGTGCGTGTGTGTGTGTGTGTTTTATGCGTGTACGTGCGTGCGTGCGTGCGTGTTGTGTGCGTGCATGCGTGTGTGTGTGTGTGTGTGTGTGTGTGTGTGTGTTTGCGGGCGCGCTAGAGCGTGCTACGTGTGTGCGTGCGCATTTTATGCGCACTAGCGAAAATAGGCTCTTCGCTACAACTACTGCTGAGAACAGTCTATTTAGAATTAGTGAGAGGACACCAATTTACTAATAGTACCTCGACGGGCTTTACTTGACCCGCACCGTGCCAGCTGATGCTGGTGTTTCTGCCATCTTCGTTAATTCAGCACTAAAATGCCCTAGCTCTCTCAGCAACATGGATTCAAAATGGTGTCAGCAAGAGGCATGGATCCTCATGAGCCCCCGCGACTGCGGGGGCTCATGAGGATCCATGCCTCTTGCAGTTGTTTAGTGTTCACATTTCAAGTTCTCGCCACAGAACGGATTAATCCATTAGTTCCATGATTTGAACGGTCGTATAAGCTTTTTTTCCCCGTCGTTTGTGACTCCTAAGGGCTTCCTCACACGGAGAAACGAAACGAAACATTTCGTCGAAATGTCCGCATTTCAGACATTTCTCCAACATTTCACCGTTTCACGAAATGCGAAACGACACATTTCACAAAATAGAACTTGTCCCTATTCGCGAAACATTTCGCCGAAACATTTTACCCGTCACCCAATCAGCGCCGTCCGCTCGGTCACACCCCAATCTGACGTCATTCAAGCCCAAACACTGAGGACTGCAACGGTAAAGCGATGCCGTGGAGTCAGGTCTATTATGGCTAGAATTGCGTGATGTGACGCACGATTCTGTACGATTTAAGCGGAGAAATCATTTTCGAAATTGAATCTATCAAGTATCATCACTAAAGTACCACCAAAATATGATTTTAGGTCAGTTTTCTGAACCCCACTTTCATCGGCTGCTCTGCGAAGCCGCCTACAAGATGGCGGCTATCGCTTCGAGACGGCGGCATCCTCGATTCACTTGAACCAGCCTTGTTTACGCATTCAAAAGCGCTTACGTTTATTCGATATGGTCGGCAATTCACTTTAATTGTGTAAGTGAAGGCACACATGTCTTATATGTTTAGTTTTTAAGCGTCAGTAGTCAGAAATATGACCCGATGTCCACCGATACAAACCAGAGCATGTGTCAGTGAACAGTTACTTCCCCTGTACCAGGCGAAATGAATTTTCACCGCGTTTCTGCGTGTGCGGAGAAGGCATTTCGATGCAATGAAAATGTTTCGTTTCTTGTACATTTCGTTTCTCCGTGTAGGGAAGCCTTAAAGAACATTAGTACTCGCACACAGCTGATGGATGGACGAATAGAGAGAGTAATACATGGATGTAAAGAGAGAGGGAGGGATAGAGGGACGAATATATGGAAAGGGGGAGGGGTGGGGGTGGGACGGACGGACGGACTGATGAATGGATGGCTCGCTGCACAGAAGACAAACGGTGGGATGGGTGGATGGATGGATGGATGGATGGATGGATGGATGGATGGATGGATGGATGGATGGATGGATGGGTGAGTGGGTGGATGGGGGGGAGGGGCTGGTGGGTTGGTGGGTTGATGGGGGGGAGGATGGATGGATGGATGGATGGGTGGATGGACGGACGGACGGACGGACGGACGGACGGGGGTGGGGGGGGGCGGACGGACGGATAGATGGACGGACTGACGGACAAACAGACAATTAATGTACTCACTGATTGACAGATAACAATGATCACACAGCCGTCACAAACAGAATTAGTAACTGATTTACTGAAAGATGTCACGGTTCTTGCCCTACTTGTCCGATAGAAAACCGCAAAGTGCAGACGATAACACTGAAAATAAGTGTTTTCCCGTGAGGTCAAAAAGCGGGGGGCTCATGAGCGATCGAGGATCTATGCCTCTTGCAAACTAAATGGTTTAAGAGCAACTGCAACTTTAAGGTCCCAGCAATGCTGAAGTGGTCACTGTCGTATACATTTTGTGACACTGTACCTCGGGCACACTGTCCTGCGTTATACTGTATACGGTGTACACTGTGGTATGTTAACCTGTACATTGTACTACACTGTACTGTATTAATTTATATCAAGCGTTCCCAAGTCTCGATTTCTATTAGTGTAGATCTAGACGCCAACTTTCAAACTGAACATCGGGCGGTTTGCGGCACGTTGAGCGGGCACTCGCGTAACAAACGAGACTTGAAAAGCTTGATATAAATTAACACAGGGCAGTGTACACCGTGTGCCTCTAACCCAAGACAGTGTACCCCGTGTTCAGTTTAACAGTGTACCCTCGGTACAGTGTCCCGCTAAAACGATACACGACCGTGACCACTTCAGCTCTATTGACCCAAGAAGAGTCATCTCCCACTGAAGTCAGACGCACACACCAGACAGGAAAATTAAACGCAGAATCCACATTGCCCACATCGTTGCAAACCCCTTTTCCCGATGAGCGAATCGAGAGAGGTATCCAGTATGCGCAACATTCTCAAGCCACAAGAGGCATAGATCCTCGTGAGCTTCCGCTAAAAGCGGGGGCTCATGAGGATCCATGCCTCTTGCCGGTTGCAGGCCGGAGGAGTTAGTTCTTACAGCGAAAACTGCTGGCAGACGGTTCTGTTTTGTGCTAATTATATATCATTTGTTTGTCCGGATCGAGACTGTCCAAGTAATCTTCGCTGTTAGTTCACAACTGATAGACTCTTAGACGCGGACGCAGAAAAGACGGAGATCAGTCACGTGACAGGGATACAATTCCCGGATGTCACTACGTCAGTATAATGTCCGGATGTCAACACGTCAGGAAAATGCGCGGTGGCGAGTCAGGACAACTGCGCCTCAATGGGGAGGCCATGTGGGTGGGCATGAGTTTAGTTCAGTCTAGTTCAGTTCATTTCGGTCAAGATGGGATCCCTGCTCTCGGAAAGACCCATACGCGCTTCTCCCCCCCCCCCCCTCCACCCCATCCCACCCATCAGATCAGTGTCATCACAGAGTTCCTGTCGATATCCAGGGGACTGGGCCGATATCGTTCCAGGGGATTGGGCCAAAAGAAGCTCCAACCCCTCTCTTTGCTGTATAAGAGTATATTTGGGGTTTACCTCACTCTTAACACCTTTTTAACTCTAGACTTCTAGTCGCAGTGAGAGAGACATAATTACAAATGATCACATATACGTCCTTCCGCCCACATGCAGATATATTTGAAGACGTTTGGAAATGTGTGCTGAAAATTAAGACAAGACCAGACACTTTAGTCTAGTCTATACCAGACTAGATTAGACTAGATTAGATTATATTAAACTAGATTAGACCAGATTATATTAATCTAGATTAGACCAGATTAGACTACACTAGATTAGACTACATTAGACTAGACTAGATTAGACTAGACTAGACTGAGTTAGATTAAATTAGAATAGAACAGACTAGACTAGCTAAACTACTAAACTAGATTAGACCAGACTAGAATAAACTTGTCTATATTAGACTAGACTAGACTAATGTAGACTAGATTATATTAGATTACACAAGACATTAGACTAGGTTTAACTAGACGAGACTAGAAGAGATCAGATCAGACCAGATAACATAGGTGGGTTAAGGTGTAAAAATGTAATGTATAATAACAACAACAACAATAAATAAATAAATAAGATAAGGACAAAATCCAGACCAAGTAAACGTTCAAATTGCGAAATAGCCAACAAAAAGACATATGGGCTTCTGAAGACCGAATACAAAAAAAAAAAAAATGGTTTCAATTTGTGTACTTTCAAAAAAACTCTTTATTTTAGTGTGGCTTGCCTGTTAACTCATTCGAGACGTGCCGCTTTGGTATACGCGACACATGACGCGTATCCCCATGCAGCACGTCTCGAATGTGTTAAGAGACTTGTTTCTTTCTACGCTGGTTATTTCTGAGACAAAACAAGATTATTCTCCTCCAAAAAGTAAGTCCATTTTAAAAGACGAGATTTTCATTGCTTGACTATTTTTTTACAGGGCACAAGTTCACAATGGGTACTGTGTCTTTCATCATTAGACAGTAATCACCTTAGACAAATCTCCAGTTATTGGAGTTGTCCTCTGAAGACTGTTTTATAATCCAAGAGACAGATCGACCATGATAGTTCAAGAGTGGTGCCAGAATAGCTAGGCGCCTATGTGCGCCAAGCTATTCTGGCACCAACCTTGAATTGTCATTGTCGATCCTCATCTTGCTGTGGTGTGTCGGGGCTGAATGTGTCAACCATCCAAATGACACCCGTGAGTGAGATGCAGTTCTTGTGACTGTTGTAGTGAGATAGCCAGTCAGTTTAACCCTTTTCATCCTGATACACCTATTGCTTGAAATAAACTTGACTGATCGTTCAAGGGTGGCGCCAGAATAGCTTGGCGCCTAAGGCGCCAAGCTATTTTGGCGCAACCCTTGAACTAAAATGGTTGATCTATCTCCTAATCTGTAATGAAGCCTTCAAAGGACAATAGGCAACTTTTACAAAATCAGCGCAGGATGTAATGGGCTAATCGGAGATAATATATAAGTATACAGAATCCCTGATTTAATCATGCCAAGACCTGCTACATGGGTTTAGACTCCAAGGAACTATTCAGTCTAAGGAAAAAATGGGTTTCATTTCTGCTGACAGCAATACGCAGCTATTTCATGAGGGAGTTTGTGCCCGAGCAGACATGAACTTTCAGGGACTGTCTTTTTTGCGATTTTTTTTAACTTAATTGAAAACCAGATGTCTCTCTCATTCTGGAGATACGAAATGAAGGCTGATGCATGAAAGCAAGAGGCTTAGATTCTCGTGAGCCCCTGCCCTGCAGGGGCTCATGGGAATCTATGCCTCTTGCAGATGGGGCATTATTCATGAGCTGGCCGCGGGAGGCTGTTTGTGACTTGACAGGATTATGTTCTGCTAAGCCGTAATCGATTGATCGATGACTGTACATTTCCAATATCTGAGTCTTTGCTGAGCCAGTGTGCAGTGTGGATTCTCTCTCTCTCTCTCTCTCTCTCTCTCTCTCTCTCTCTCTCTCTCTCTCTCTCTCTCTCTCTCTCTCTCTCTCTCTCTCTCTCTCTCTCTCTCTCTCTCATTTTCAGATAAAATCCCTTTTATACGTGCTTTTCACAGTCACCTCCAATCAGTGTGAGTTCACAGTTTGGCTGATAAACATAATACTGCTGATAACACGTGAACGTCAAACATTTTCTCTTTCTCCATACATTTGCTAACTGAACGTCTATTGTATTATTGTCGGTGTCGCTATAAACTATTGATGCTGCTGATTCTATGACACTGTCTGAGATGTGTATAAGATTAATGCTATGCACCAATTTATTTCCCTAGCTTTTGCATCGGTTACAGTTACAAATTCTCCAACGCCAGCTGTTGTTTTGTTGTTGTTGTTTTGTGTGCGTGCGTGCTTCTTTTTTTTTTTTTTAAATAATTCACCTATTGTGTTCGTTAATTTTTTTCCTTGATTTCTTTCTTTGTATAATACGTTTGTTTTCTTGTTGTGTTGTGTTTTGTTTACAGGACAGATTGTAAGTCAGGCATTAAGTTGCCTACTAGCTTTATCCTGCAATAAAAGATTCATCATCATCTCCATTCACCATATGCCCACCCTGTACTAAAAGCTGTGCATTCCTTATTTTATTTTAGTCAGCAGGGAATGTTACCCCTTGTAGCCCCAAGGTCCCATTTCTCATATGTTGGAGGTGTTGACTAACGACTATGTACCAGTTGTAGGAGATGGATTCAGATCATGATAATTAAAGGGTAGTGCCATATAAGCTTGGTGCCTTCAGGCGCCAAGCTCATCTGGCACTACCCTTGAATCGTCATGATCAATCCATCTCCTGCTGCAGGGCCCCTAGGCTAAAAGGGTTAATAATGTGAGAGTATTCATAAGTTCTCACAAACCAGATAGGTGAGGCAAGCTACACATACCAAGGGGAATTAATCAGTGCTGTACATACATGCAGTTAGATCCCCTGCCCCCTCCTATCAGGCACACAATAGCCAGCCCACAGAAAAATACACAGGTAAAGAACAAGACTATAATATACATCCCTGCTGAGAATGATGAGATTAGCAAACGTAACTCAGTACAAAAGCTGTCACTGTTGTCAGTTGAAGGATCAGTGTCATCGTCATTGCTCTCTCTCGCTTTATTGCTTAGGCCATTTTACTCAGCGATTCGCATTGTTTACTTATTCATTATTTCATGTTTTTCGTTTTTTAACATTTCGCCTCCTCGTTTCTTTTTGTTTGACGTCACACCCGAGCGAGCGGTCTTATGCATCAAGGGACGTAACTATACTACTAAAAGAACCCGACTACCAGATCCAGTTTTAGAAATTGATTGTGTCCCTTGAGAAGCTTTATTTACACACACACACACCCGCACACACACACACACACACACACACACACACACACACACACACACACACACACACACACATACACACACACACACACACAAGCACATAAAAATAAAACAAGCTTTGCAATATGTTCCACAGTTTACTTCTGCAAAACAAATATAACCGCCCATCACAATAGGGTAACAGTGGTATAGTCAGCGAAAATCGACCAGTCCGCACAGGGTTTTTTGTAGCAGACAACACAGGCCACACTTGAGAAATGTGTTTTCCACGAAGTATATCGTTACAAATGGTTTTTCAAAAGACAAAACAAAGAAAAATAATTAGCAGTGCAATAACCAAAGTGCACAGTAACAGCTACATTGGTGAGTGTGAAAGGGTTACAAAAACAATTGTGTGTCAGTAGCGGGTTTTGTACCGCTGCCGACACGCAAAGGGGTAACAGAACAACAAAACTGTAAAAATGTGTTCACATCACAATGTCTGTTTCTTTGTTTATTTCATTCCATTTTATTGTTTTAACGAACAGCACTGTTGAAATGCATATACACATGTCGACGAGAAAGAAGAAAAACAACAACAGGATGCTGTTTTGTTCTCGGTTGTTGTTGTTGTTGTTGTTGTTTTTGCTTGCTTTTGGTTCTCGGTTTCCCGATTAATAGAAATCAATTCTCGCAACAAGCAAGATGGGATGAACCATAATCCACATAGTCCCTTCTATATGAGAGCTGTCCTCGCTGTCAAGGGTCTCTACCTTTTGTCTATTACCTGATTCTCATGTTGAATTATCTCCTATTGAAAAAGTATCGCAGATCTGCCAATGCGTCAGTGAGTTCTATAAGGGGCGCAGGACATACGCGTCATTGATTTGTCAAACGTCATTTGTCATGACGTAAGTTTTAGTTTTTACGTAATTTTATATTTTACATATGTATGAGTTTCACTTTTGCTTCATAGGCTTCAGAAAATGGTGACAAAACCTCCTGGAGATGCGCGCATGTTTGTGTGTGTGTGTGTGTGAGAGAGAGAGAGAGAGAGAGAGAGAGAGAGAGAGAGAGAGAGAGAGAGAGAGAGAGAGAGAGAGAGAGAGAGAGAGAGAGAGAGAGAGAGAGAGAGAGAGAGAGAGAGAGATTTGACCTCTATCGCATTCGACCTCTACGGGGTTGAGCAAGAGGCCAACCACTCCAACAGCAGACACTCCCTCGGCTCAGTGTCATCTCTCAAAAGCCCTAGCTTGAAGCCACTGCACTCCTCCACACCCACCAGAGCAAGTAGACAAAATAAGCAGAAATTCAGACCACTGAGGATTCTCAAAGTGAATTTTCGATCAGTAGTGGGTAAAAGAGCGGAGATAGCAAATCTCCTGGACAGCACAAGACCTGATGTCATCATAGGTACTGAGACCTGGCTGGATGGAACCATCCAGAACATGGAATTTCTGTCGGCCTCATTCAGAGTGTACCGCAAAGACAGAAGTCGGGATGGAGGTGGTGTCCTATCTGCCATCAGAGAAGACATCCAAAGCACAGCACTACAAGAGCTTAGCACAGACTGCGAAATAATCTGGGCAAAGCTACTGTTAGAGGGCAGGAAGCACTTATACATTTGCGCTTACTACCGCCCAAATGTTTCAGATGACAAAGAACTGGACATTTTTGAAATGTCGGTCAGACGTGCTGCCGACTTCAATAACCCTACTCTCATAGTCGCAGGGGACTTTAACTTCCCTGGATGGGAATGGTCGAATATGTCTTTGAAACAAGATGCAGCATTTCCGCGCCTGCACCAAAATTTCATCGATCTCACATACGATACTGGGCTGGAGCAGGTAGTACGGTCCCCAACAAGGTTAGGTAACACCTTGGACCTCGTCTTGACAAACACCCCGAATCTCATTCCACGGGTTGAGATCATTCCTGGCGTCTCCAATCATGACATAGTATATAGTGAGTACGCCACTAAGATCACGATCAGTAGCAATAAGTCACGCCCCATACCACTCTACAGAAAAGCCAACTGGGAAAAGATGAAGGCCGACATACTAGAAACGCAGAAGACCCTTGACGAGAAGAACCAAACAGACATAACGGTGGAAAAGCTATGGACAACCTCTTGACACAGTATCAAGAAATGTACCCCAGAAATCTCCCAGCGAGAAGGACTCGTATCCCTGGATTACAGGCAAAATAAGAAACCTGCTGAGGAAGAAGAACAGATTGATTGTACGCTGAAATGAAGAAGCGTGGTACAGAAGAACTGAAGGCAGAAATGAAGAAAATGCGGAGGGAAGTGCAGAAACGACTGAGAAGAGCCTACTGGAGCTACGTTGGCGGACTGTTTACTCAGACCAGAGAGGAAATGGACAAAACACCATCATGAAACACCAGAGTGCAGCAGCCATTGAAATACCACCCCTCAAGGACAAAGGGAAACTTGTAACGGACCCCCTGGCCAAGGCAGAAATTTTAAATAGTCAATTCAACAAGTCATTCAGTGATGGCACAGCATACAGCCCAGGAGAAATAGAGCGCAAGTGCAGACTGCCAAGCGACAGAGACAACTACAGCTCCATGCCAGAGACCGCGATCAGTGTGAAGGGTGTAGAGAAGCTCCTGCAGGGTCTGAATCCAGCAAAAGCTGCCGGTCCAGATAGCATCTCCCCTCGCATATTAAAAGAACTATCTGCAGAACTTGCTCCCCTGCTCACCAAGATCTTCCAACTCTCCCTCCAAACAGGCGACGTCCCATCAGACTGGAAGGATGCGCTTGTCACCCCTATCTTCAAAAAAGGTGAGAGCTACGACCCAGCTAACTACAGGCCTGTGTCGCTCACAAGCATCCCGTGTAAGCTTGCATATCATCGTCAGTGGCATCATGGATCACCTTGAGACTAACAGTATCCTGAACCCATACCAGCATGGCTTCCGAGCGAAATGATCTTGTGAGACGCAGAGTGCTGGAATACGCAGATGAAATCACAACGAACCTCGAGCAGGGCCTGCAGACAGACGTCATTGTAATGGACTTTGCTAAGGCGTTCGACAGGGTGAACCATAGTCTTTTGCTTCATAAGCTGGACTACTACGGCATCAGGGACACCACCAACAGATGGATTGCTAACTTCCTCCGAGGCAGACGTCAAACGGTGTGGTAGTTGAGGGTGCTGTGCGCTCTGGAGTACCCCAAGGATCTATTGTAGGTCCCTGCCTGTTCCTGCTTATATAAACGACATGCCAGAAAGAGTCAGCTCAAGAATTCGCCTGTTTGCGGATGAAACCGCGGTATACCGCCCCATTGCCTCACAGTCCGACCATAATACGCTACAAGAGGACCTAAATGCCCGGTGCGCATGGGAAAACGAATGGGACATGCAGTTTCACCCGCAGAAATGTGTCACTCTGCCAGTATCACGTAGCAGAGAGAACAGAAGTCGTCAGTACTCCCTACACGGACACACCCTTGACGAGGTAAGCTCCAGGAAGTACCTGGGCCTGACCATACAAAAGGATGCCAGCTGGGACACCCACATCAACCAGATATACAGCAAGGCAAACCAGATGCTGGGGTCCCTGCGGAGAAACTTGAAGATCGGTTCAGTCGCAGTCAAGGAGCTCGCCTACAAATCGCTAGTCCGGCCCATCCTGGAGTACGCGAGCTGTGTGTGGGGCCCGTATCAGCACAAGGAAATTGTCAGGACTGAGTCAGTCCAGAGACGAGCAGCCCGCTTTGCCCTGAACAGACACAGGAAAACATCCAGTGTGGGGCAAATGCTGCAGCATCTGAACTTGACTAGCAGACTCTCCAAGAACGCAGAAAGAGGGCTCGCTTAGCAATGTTATGTAAGATCAAGAATGGCTTAGCTTTCGCCCATTGCAAGCAGCTCATCCCCTCCAGTGTACGAGCTCGACGCGGTCACACACAACAGTTCCAGCGGATCCCATGCCGGACAGCCTACAGGAATGAATCCTTCTTCCCAAGGACCATCAGAGGCTGGAACGCCCTCCCTGAAGAAGATATACAGGCTTCTTCACTTGATGCCTTCGTAGCGAGGGCATCAAGCCTCAACCGTTGACCCCAATCATGGCCTGCCACCTGCCAAAGTAAGGCTGATGATGACTAGGGCTATACTGGTCGGGGTTTAAACCCCGGAGACCGCTACGGTAGCCAGGCAGGCCTGGCCGGAGTCAACGAAACAGTAACTGGCCCCCAACACCTGTCTCCCTCTCCCCCCAGCCCACTCACCCTTGACTCCTTCCCCAGCTTAATACTGCACCAGAAGTAGGAATTAAGAATTAAGGGGTTTTTTGTTTGTTTGTTTGTTTGTTTTTGCGCACCACCAGCAATCCAGCAATAATGGTCAATTGGTTGACCGTGGCAGGGAAACAACAAGAAAAAGAAGAAGAAGAAAAGAGAGAGAGAGAGAGAGAGAGAGAGAGAGAGAGAGAGAGAGAGAGAGAGAGAGAGAGAGACGCGCGCGCGAGAACGAACGACGTCATATTTAGAGTATTATATCAGTGTCTGCATGGTGACGGAGTTGCCTCTTTCACGTCACCGCCACTGTGTGACTTTCTCTTATCTAGAAGTAAAGTTGGTTTTTTTTTTTTTTTTTTTTTTTTACTGTTTTAATTCTTTTCTGAAAAGAATTAATTTTTACTAAAGAAGTTGAAAGGATACGAAGCTGGCTAACGAACTCATCCAATGTCTTTCTCCAAACTAGCTATATGCAAAAGTTCAAATAACTACGACAGAAATTACGGACTCTAATCTGGGTCAACTGACTTCCTATAAACGGTTGTTTATGTCTTCAATGAGACATTCAATTACAATATGCTTGGAGGCTCTCTTAGACGCCCACTTAAGAAAGTGCTTCGCCAAGTTTCAAGCTTGCGTGTACAGAAATATCGGAGATTCTCTTGTTTACATACATACGCACACACACACACATACATACATACATACGTACATACGCACATACGGCGCTTCACGCCAAATGTACGCTCAGCAGGGAGGTTAGCGTAACTAGACATGACGTAATTTTTACCATGTTACTTCAATTGTTAGAGGTTTAGCTTGCCCGCCTTTGACATCATGGACATGCTGTTAAATTCGGCCCACCGCGACCCGTCCTAAAAAGTCCCTTCTATAAATAGAAGGGACTTAACAGTTCACATAGTCATTTAGTTAAGTCTTGACAGGTACAATGAAGACAAATTTTGTTGTCTGAACAGTCTCACAGGAGACTAGTGGAGTCCAGAAAAGTATAAAAACTGACATCAGCACTGACATGCGGACAGGCAACAAACAAAAATTGTGACTGCAGGTAGGTAAAATGAAAATTAGAAGTAGAAGATACTAAAAAAGTTAAAAGATAAAAGACAGGAAAAGACAAGAAGAATATTTTATTTTACATTCTAAACTCTAGATTCAAAGTGAAATGTTGACAAATCTGTTATCTTTTATAACAAAGATGAACATGTGGAATATTTTTAAATTATTCCATACAACCCTGAAAAAACTATAAATGAGTGACCATGGCTGTCCTAGGGTGGTGCCAGAATAGCTTGGCGCCTGCAGGTGCGATGCTATCCTGGCACCATCCTTGAACTATTATGGAGGATTTATAGCCAAACTGGTAGTCTACGCAGGTATACTGCAACTCCAAAATGAAGGAATTTCTACCTTTAAGCTCAATGTATTAAAATCAGCCTAGTAGAAAGCACAGATCCACCACCTTTGTACTCACACAATATTTAAGCCACTTTAAGCCACTAATAACAAGTCCAGAAGTGCTGTGTCATAATTCATACATAAAAACAAAACACCACACCACATGGTAATACAGTACATAGCCTTATGAGCTAACTTCAATACATAATGTGTACATTAAACAAAATAAACAAAATAAAACTAGGGCTCAGCCTAATTTCTGGATCTTCCTCTGTTAATAATAAAATGAAACCAGAATTTAAAAAAATAAAAAGTAGGTGCCCAAATGAAAGAATGGTGCATTAGAGAAAAATAACAGGTAGGGATGAAGAGACCAGTTACAGAGGTACTAAGGGATACAAATCAAATGCTTTCCCTAAGATCCCCTGCAAACTTAAAACATCTGAAAAAGTAAATAAAATTAACAAACAGTGCTTTGCAATGTACTAGGGATGGAAAAAAGTAAGGATTGTCAGATCAACGCAAAACTAACTGCAAGAAATAATACAGGTGAAAAAAAATTACAGGCATCAGAACTGTTCACCCCAAAAAAATCTGAAAACGGCGATTTTGAAGAATTGTAGAGTTATTTAAAGCCATTTCCTGGCACATAAGAAGTCAAAAGTGTTATTAAACAGGGGCCAGTAAAATCTGAAAATCGCCGAAAATCGGACAGTTCTGATGCCTGAAAAAAGATCTAAAAAGGTATAGGAACATTTGCTCACAACCAAAAACACATCATGGTAGCTAGCAAGATGCTAACCCGTCTCGATAAAATCTACAATAGTACATAAAACGCGTACCATGTAATAGAAACGTTTACACTTGCTGCGTGTGATAACACAAGGGTTGTAGTGTCAAACTGAGTTAAAGATCCTAACACTGACGCCAGACTGTGTTGGCCCGCGCACGCTAGTGCGCAGGCCAACTCAGGCTGGTGTTGGCTTTTGGTCTTCTGCCCACTGATATAAGACTGGTTTTCCAACTGAGAAAATGCCGAGTTAATTTGCCACAGGCTGTAGGCACCAAGCGAATCAGACACTACTACCCTAGAGCTATCAATCTATCAGCACTGATCCAACATGCGACTTGCACAAATAGTGCTTAGCGAATAGATTCTCAACTGTGCGACATTTGGCTGCGGATGTGAAAGGGACGCTCAATAAGCAAACGGTCATTGGGCTGACACGAGCCCCAGGTGTTTTCTTCACTGGGCAACAGAACCAAACCCAAGAAATTCATCCAACTGAAATGACACAATGATCTACACGTATACATATACAATGATAACATTTACCATGTGAGATATCACTAGAAAAAAGACACCTCACAAACCACAAAGGTAGATCACAGTTGCTAAAGACTACCTAGGGTAGCAATTACAGACTTGAAGATTGTGGAGAAACAAGCTGTGATTGTACAACATTTACCCAATATGAAACATCACAGCACACATGCATGTTTAACACATTTAGACCCGACGCACTACAGCAGATTAGCTTGGCACCATCAGGCGCCAAGCTAATGAGGCACTACCAATGAATTATCATGGTTGATCCATCACCTGCAACTGGTACATAGTCATTAGGTGACATCTCCAAATTTGAGCCATGAGTTAAATGGGTTAAACACTAGAAAAGTTACAGGTCTGTTGTTTTGGGCCTTACAGCTTCAGTCATAAAGTCTAAACTAACAGAACTGCTCACGTTTAACGAGGGTTATAAAGGCATCCATATAATTGTACATTTATTTGTAAAAGGACAATACCATCCGAACACATACAACCCTACAGGAAATAAGTATGTCACGTTTGCCATGTGATTTGTCCAACTGTAAACTTTGTAGTGCGCATGTCCCACTAAAATCACATCAAAAGTAAAACACTGCTGTCAATACAGCCAAATGTTGAAAACCACCTGAACAGACATTCTACACAGAAGCCAATCCAGCATGTTTTATGTTGCACGGATCAAATCCACACAAAAATTAATTTTAAAAATAATTGTCTGGCTAGAAACAGATCATACAAAAGACAGTACACAACAGAAACAGTCAAAAACATTGATAAATATTCTCTTTCAACACTAAGCTTTGTCCATTAACCCATCTATTCTCAAAGCACTAAAGCAGGAGATGGATCGACCGTGATAATTCAAGGGTAGTGCCAGATCAGCGTGGCGCCATCAGGCGCCATGCTGATCTGGCACTACCCTTGAATTATTACGGTCGACCTGTCTCCTGCAAATGGTACACAGTGACACCTCCGAATTTTCACCTTGGGGTTAAATGGGTTAAAAATAGCAGATATAAAGGCAGCACATGTTCGTGTGCATGCACTTTCACAGTAATCCCACCAAACTTCATTCCCTGAAACGCAAAAGCCATTATGATTTATGGATCCACAAGGGCTCTACAACAGATAAGCACATACAGTATCACAGACTATAAATGCAAATAAATATACTGGTAAATTCAACACAGCAGAAAAGATGTTTATGAGCTGTGCTGAGAAAAACAGTATGTCCACTTTTGAGAAAAGCAAGATTTTATTTGTCATACAATGAAAATCGTGGTTTTCTCAAAAATCTAGAATGTCCATTTTTGAGAAAAGCTAGATTTTCATTGTTTCAAAATGAAAATCGCGCTTTTCTCAAAAACAAACAGGCTGGCTTTTGTCAAATCATGTCAGAACTGATGTACATACATACACATTATGCACACCTGTTGCCATTATAGAATATGTAAAAGAAATTTCAGACCAGATAAAAAGGATTTCACCTAAGCTTGTAAAATGAAGTAAAATAACCAAGAAAGACAGAAATCCCTTCAAAATAATTAGGACTAAAATATGTATTGAGCCCTACATTCAAAATTCTTAGCGATCCACTGAAGACATTAATATACAGTAATCTTTGGATTAAGAAAAATAAAATCAACAGGGAACCCAATTTTTCTTGTGGTTATAGCAAAAGTTTATAATGAGCGAAGTACAGTAATATTTTAAAAAAATATCACTCTGGACCCAATTCTTATTGTTGTTATATCAAAAATTTGTTATCAACGCAGCTAAGTATGCAGAAAATCTGTGATCAGGACCTCATGTGATATCCGAGCGTGTTATAAAGAGGTTTACTGTGTTATAGTTATGAAGACAAAATGATCTAGTAGTTCAAAGGTGGTGCCAGAATAGCTTGGCGCCTTCAGGCGCCAAGCAATTCTGGCACCACCCTTGAACTATCCCAATTGCTTTTCTGGCGTTATAAGCACTGGTGAATGGTTTTGTTCTGGTTATTTTGAAGAGCATCAAATTTCTTTCTTAGATATTTTGTTATATTAAACAAAATCTGCAATCAGCATAACCAAACAGCAAAACATGAATCTCATTACTCCGTATCACAAAATGTCTGCCTGTCTGTGGTTCCAGACCCTGTGGCTCTCAGTTGCAAGGTTAAAAATCACGTACCAACACTCAAAATAAACAGATAACAATGCAAACGCAGACAACCAAATCATGCAGCTGCACGTTTATAACAAAATCAGTACAAAGAAACAGAAACAATCAAGTAAAAATGGTTGGACGGAAAAAGTCAAACTAAACAAAAGTGAACCGTGAACCTTAACCCCTTCACTGTGTTTTTGAAATCAGTGTAAATCCCAAGATCCCTAGCCATCAAACGAACATGGAGACAAAGTGGTTTTAAAATGAGGCATAGATCCTCATGAGCCCCTGCAACTGCTCATGGTGATCTGTCTCTAGCATTGTCTTGGCAACGAAGGGGTTCAAATTTCAACATTAAATAATAATTTTAACCCATTGCCACCCAAAGCCTGTATTATCTATATAGTGCAGATGGACATCACCAAAACAAACAAAAAAAAACATGCAGAATTCAGAGCAGACTATTTACTATGTACAGCTTGGCAGTCCAGAAAAAAATCAGCAGGCTGGACAACAGCAGTTTGGTGTATTCTTCATTGATAGAACATCAGACAAAAAGATGGTACACACTTTTCACTTTCTGACACTGCATACTACATGCTGAAAAATCCTGCCACATGCTGAAATGATGTACCGCATGCTAAAACTTTATAGTGGCCATGTCACACATTTTCAATACAAATTCCACTAAAACTAGGCACTGATATGTCAAGGTTTTGACTAGATTACAAAGCTTACTTATATTTGTGATCACACTATGTATCTGCTTCTTAGGTCATGTTTCGCTATGGCCATAAATTTGAAATAAACTGAATCAATAAATGTTCAGAAATAAGGCCTGAAATATCCTTCTGGTACATGCATGGTTCTAGCTCATTTAGGCAAACGCACTACATCAGGAGATGGATTGACCATGTGAATTCAAGGGTAATGCCAGATTGGCACCATCAGGCGCCAAGCTAATCTGGCTTTACCCTTGAATTATCATGGTACATGGTCTTTGGGTGACACCGCTGAAATTTGGGAAATGCAGCCTTGGGGTTAAATGAGTAAATTAGTGCTTAGGGCAAAGTAGGGTGACATGGGTGGCACTGGGTTAAAACATCTGAAGCAGCAAACAAAACAAAAAATAATGAAGTGACAAATGATGATAAGAAAGTGAAACAGTCAACGCAACCCATTAATTTACTATGTTGTACACCAGGAAGGGGTTAATACTGCTACCTTTTGTTGTCAATCTACCGCTGCCTGTTCTTAATGTCAGGCAACTTAAATACATGTAACAACACTCTGTTGAGATTTGGCCCCGACACGCTAAACCAGCATGTAGATCGACCATGAGAATTTAAGGGTGGTGTCATAATAGCTTAAACTCCCAAACTTGCTAATTTTGACGACAGGGTTCAGCGAGGTATATATTCCCTGACCACATGACCCCCTTACGCCCTGAGGTCAAAATTATCAATTTCTTGTAGATATCCTCTGAGGTCTATATATATATCACAGTTCTGGAGACAGATCGACCATGATATTTCAAGGTTGGTGTCAGAATAGCTTGGCGCCAAGCTATTCTTGCAAATGATCGTCTTATTCTATACCTGCGTATTTCTCTGTGGGCTGGCGATTGGGTGCCTGATAGGCGGGGGCAGGTGATCTAACTGTTGTCCAGCGCTGAGTAATTCCCCTTGGTTTGTTGTACTATTCTAACACCAACCTTGAAATATCAAAGTCGATCCACATCTTATCATAGTCTTTCAGGGCTTTATGGGTTAAATGTGATAAACCAAGCCAAATAAATCAAGTCATAAAGGGACACAATTTTATATATTCCGCAGTTTGATATCAGCTAGTTATTTACACAGAGACCTGATTTTGGGACATGTGAAAAAATATCCACCCTTTCTTATATATTCGACCTTGTTATAAGCCAAGTTTACTATACTTTCTTTTTTCAGTTTCAAACATATGAAAATTTAAAATTCATGGCACAAAATGAACATTAAAAAGAACTGAAAATCGGTATGGCCTTTTTTTTTTTTTTTTTACTGACTATAAACACAAATACAGTAAGTCATCACAGCAAAATCATCATGTAAATAACATCACAAATCAAATGGAATAAGTCACACCAGATCATGTCTTGTTTTTAACCCTTAGGGTGTCAGTAGTGATTATAGTCGAGTCACCTCAGCCACAAAAAAGACACCCACGGAGTTAAACCCCTTTGTACATGCAGCACAAAACAGTACAGGCGGACGTACTTAAAAAGAGGTCTGCTACTGTAAGTATCCAGCAGCCAGCACAAACCAAAGCAAAATCAGTCAAGATGTCTAGTACAAGTACTTAATTAAGGCTGATGTAGGCCCAAAGGTCAACCCTTTTGCTCATCAGCAAAAAAAGCCCTCAGGTCTACATCGGCCTACGGTAATAGTACTAATACAACTGAATGCAAACCACCCGCTACATCACTAAAACTTTCAATGAAACATCATACTTAACATACAGTTCAACCCTTTGGCTAGCTATCAGTAACACTTTTCCTGCAGGAATCACCTTGACAAATTTCTACAGACAGTCAAACACAAAGGGTTAATTTACCTTCACACCACAGTACAAATGTTCGTCCAAAGAAAAGGAAAAGTTGATGGTTGAAGGGCTTCCTACAAAATTTGCCAAGAAAAAAACACCTACAAGGGATTACTCCTGAATCAAAACGAGGTCCAGAAAAGTAGGTAGTGCCCCATAAGAGCGAGGACACTGCACCGTTAAGCGTCACGACCACAACTGGCCTCTACAAGGTACCACAAGGGTCATAGCTTGGTGTGGACACGAGTTACAAAGATACAAATTTCACAGGAACAACAAAAACTTCAGATAGAATGTTCACGGGAGAGACTGCCAACCTTGTAACTCATTCTGCCCGCAACACACCACAGCAAAATAAGGCTCGACCATGATAGTTCAAGGATGGTGGCAGAATAGCTTGGCGCCTATAGGCGCCAAGCTATTCTGCCACCACTCTTAAACTAACATGGTCGATCTGTCTCCTGAATTGTAAGGCAGTGCTCAGAGAATAACTCCAAAATGTGGGTATTTCGTACCTCGGGCACAATGAGTTAAAATGCAATTGTATAACCAACAAAGCAAAATACTGGCTTCGGAATAACACGGAAAACACAGTTTACCACATTTTTCATTTTTCTTTCTTTTTTCTCTCTATCTTGTTTGAATACAGCAAAACTTGTTTTGAGCAACCACCCCAATGAGAGATCACCTGTCATTAAAGACCATCATTTAGGTGGCTGTAGTTGTGGCTGTGGCTGTAGCCACCTAAATGATGGTCTTTAATGACAGGAGGCACTTTTTGCCTTTCAATACTTCTCTTAAGAAAATAGCTGTCTTTTAAGACCACCTTTTTCCACCTACAAAGGTGGTACCTCAAAACAGGTTCTAGTGTAAATCAGACAATTAAAAATAGACTGCTGAGCTGATTCTTATTCCATTGCCTCATTAAAAAATCAGACAAGACCCCTTTTTCAAAGTAGACAATAAAACAAAAATTTAGTCACTTTTCTCCTGGTTATTCTGACACATGGTTCTTGCTCTGTTGGCTATGATACTTGATAGGAATAACCAGGCATGGTTGCATAGTCAGTGGTGTGGAGACAGGTAGAACAATAATGGAAAACACAGCACAGAGGCAGGGCTGTCCATGCATCATCACTAAAGCACTTGGTTGGTGTATTAATAGAGAGTGAGGAAGAAGGCTAGGAAGAGAGAATAAATAGGAAGGTGGGGGTGGAGGAGAAGGGGGTGGGGAAGGGGGGGGGGCAGTTTGGCAACTCGGAGGTCAGTCCGTAAATATATCGACAGTTTTGTCACGTATCTTTCCAAGCATTGATATCCTGAAATTCTGAAAAAGCTGGACCTTACAATGTGTGTGACGCCATCTTCTCCTTAACCCTTTTAGCCCCAAGGTCCCATTTCTCTAATTTTGGAGGTGTTGCCTAACGTGTTGCAGGAGATGGATTGACCATGATAATTCAAGGGTAGTGCCAGATTAGCTTGGCGCCTTCAGACGCCAAGCTAATCTGACACTACCCTTGAATTATCAAGGTCAATCCATCGCATGCTGTAGGGACTCGGGGCTAAATGGGTTAAACTTCCATCTCCAAGAGGCATATATTCTCATGAGCCCGTGTTGTCACAGTGGCTCATGAAAATATATGCCTCTTGGAGATGAATTTACACCTATTGCTGATATGAGCTATTCTCCTCAACTTGAATCCATGTTGTTTGGACAGTCTAGCCCCTACGATCCTCTAAAAGATTGACCCCACAAACTGCCAGGAAAATTTCATGCCAGCTTTCCACATCCATGCAGCACACAATCAGGTCAATACAGGAGGTATTGCCCTATGCCAGTCTGGATGTCTAAGCAGTATGCAGGGATCATTTCTATTCATCAATGCCACGTAGCCTTACCCCCACGATTAGTTCCTAAAACTGGGGACATTCCTTGACAGCATAAATGCTCATGTATCATTACATGCCTCTTGCAGATGGAGCAGGCTAAATGCATTCACTAAATGTGCAAACTCCATGCACTTTCTGACATACTTCTGATCTGAGGTGGGAAGGTTGGGGGGAAGGAGGGGTTTGGGCAAACAGGAAGGGAGATGTCTGAGGAGAATTGAAGTTTTAGTCCATTGTTTTAACCGTATATTTGTTGGCAGTGGTTTTTGTCTCGATGATTCCTGTAGGAATTGTCAAGACAAAAAAAGCTACCCACATGCAAAGAATTAATGCCTTACTCCTTTTTCCATGGCCGAAGATACAGGACGCCATTGGGTACAAGTCCACAGCCCTCCATGGTGGTGCTATCATCAGAGAACTGTTTGCGTGGATATGTAGAGTAAATCTCATACTCTGTTGACTGACCCATGCGGTGCTTGTTCAGGTATTTGCGGAGATCGCCGACGGTCTCATGGAAACGCATCTTGAGGATGTAGGTGTGGGTGCCACTCTCGGACTTGATGCGGAGGGTGGTGATGTCACGGGGGGTCTTGGGGCGGTCGGCATGGGGCTGGGCGATGGTTTTCTGGATGGCCTTGGTGACGGCCGTTTCCACCACCGTGATGTGCAGCTTTTCCTGGCCACCTGTTGAGTTATTCTGACCCGTCAGTGTGCGCCCAATGCTGTCACGAATGTCTATCACCTTCCCATCACGCACCACGGACTTGGGGAGTTTGTTCAGGAACTGCTCCGATGACAGCTGTCGGTGTGGGGGATCGGAAGTCATGTTGACGTTGTCATTGCATCCGATGGTGTTCGTCTGCACGCTAGTCATGCTGGCGTATCCGTAGCCATCTGGCAGTGGCAGTGCATCCCGCAACGGGACGCTAGGCACAAGGCGTGAGGGTTGCTCCACCCCTCCCAGCATCTGGCCACTGCCAGTGAAAATGGTGGTGGCCTTGCGAGGCTGGAAATAGACATCACGCAGGTCCTGAACAGCAAACGGCACGCCGTCCGGGAACCTGTACTGCAGTTCTGATGGGAAGTAACCATCCAGCAAGTCCTGTATACACTGCACGGTGGTGGCCTCTGTGTACGGGCGAAATGGGCCCTCAAACATGATCATGCCATTGGAGTACAGTGTGAGTGGGATGGGGTCAGGCCGGACGAGGCGTGCTCCATCTGACGTGCGTATTACCTTCGCCTCACCCTCCCCAGCGATCACATTCAGATCACGAATGTTGGCCAACAACATGTTAAAATTGATCTTGAAGGGCTGGCCATAAGTAGCATCAGGAGCCTTATTCCAGTCGTCCAGTTCCAACCTAACCCTGGACTCCTCCCTCCCCTGGACTTCTTGGTGGTACACGTGGACGTCTGGGTCGTCCTGGTCCCCCACCCACACCATGCCGTAGTCAGCCAGAAACGTCTCCATCTCATGTACCTGCTGCTGCAGCACCAGACAGTGCTTTTCAAGCTCTGCCACACGACTGCTTTCTCCCTTGTATGCTTGGTGCGTGTTGACATTGGGTCTATTTGAATTACCACTCTCACCGCTCACTGTTGAGCGACTTCCCCCATTTGTGTTTTGATTCAGGTTTGCGATGTCATCCGCCTTGTCCTGGTTATCTCCTTTGTCGATAGGGTCCAGGCCACGTGCCTTGCTGATGATTCGCAGCTTGTCTTCCAGCACCTTGATACGGCGATTCTTTTCTACTAGTTCTCTGTCCTGTTTCTGTACCTGCCACAGAAATAAACACAGTCAATGTTATCACCCATTTAACCCTGACACAATACAGCAGGTGATGGATTGACCATGACAATTCAAGTTTAGTGCCAGATTAGCTTGGCGCCATGCTAATCTGGGACTACCCTTGAATTATAATGGTCGGTCCATTTCCTACAACTGGTATATGGTCCTTAAGTGACACCTCCAAAATGCAGCCGTGGTGTTAAACAGGTCAAGCTTGGATCAGTGCACGCAAAAGTATCAAGATATACAAAGGCCTTTGGACACCACATACTCTGTGCACTGAACATAAAATCACCCAATCAAAAAATTCTAATATAAGTATAAAAATGTGTTTGCTGATGCCACCACTGCCAGAAATTAGGAAAACAAGAAAGGCAAAGCCATTATGTCTCACGTTTATGACTGATTTACATATGTGTGACCTTTGTGACAAGGGCTGGCTTCTGCAGCAGCAAAATCCATTTTTTCTGAAAATGTAAGCATTTTTCACACATCTGTCAACCCCCTGTGACTCTTGTCCTTTCTGATGAGTTGACTAAATTAGTATGCATAGGAAGGTCTTATCATCAGCTATCTTTGTACCAAATTTGGTTGAAGAATTTGCAAACATTTGGGAATACCTACAATTTTATCAAAAATCAGCATTTCACAGACATTTGCCAGCCTCTTGTGACCCTTGAACTTTCCAAGGGGTCATCCAAATTAGTATGCATAGATAGGATTACCATCAGGTATCTCTGCACCAAATTTGGGTTTAAGTTGTGAATAGTATTTGAGAAAAAACATCTTTCATCAAAATATGGCTATTTTAGACCTATTTCCTCAGCTCTCATGACCCTTGACCTTTCTGACGGATGAACCAAATTAGTGTGCATCATATATCTCTGTAGCAAGTTTGGGTTTAAAGTTGTGAATAGTATTTGAGAAAAAAACATCTTTTGTCAAAATATGGCTATTTCGGACCTATTTTCTGAGCACTTGTGACCCTTGCCCGTTCTGAGGGGTCATCCAAATTAGTATGCATAGATAGGACTTACCATCAGGTATCTCTGTACCAAGTTTGGGTTTGAAGTTGTGAATAGTATTTGAGAAAAAACATCTTTTGTCAAAATATGGCTATTTTTCACCTATTTCCTGATCTCTTATGACCCTTGACCTTTCCGAGGGATCAACCAAATTAGGACGTATAGAAAGGTCTTACTATCAGGTATCTTTGTACCAAGTATGGGTTTAAAGTTGTGAATAGAATTTGAGAAAAAATAAATTATGTCAAAATATAGCTATTTTTTTACATATTTCTTGATCCCCTGTGACCTTGACCTTTGTGAGGTCACTCAAATTGGTATGTTTAGAAAGGTCTTACCACAAAGTATCGTTGGGCCAAGTTTGAAGAATGTGGTTTGAATAGTCTCCGAGAAAATGCCAACGTTATGGTTTACCACGGACGACGGCAGACGGATGACAGACGACCACTGGCCCAAAACATAGACTTACTTTTGCTTCGCACGTGAGCCAAAAAGCTTGCAGAATCTAAAGCCAGTATCATGTGTTCTATGTCCTTAGCAGCCATTCTGACTACCGTCCAACGCAAACCTTGGAGCCCATTTTCTTTTCTTAACCCTAACCACTATGCTGCTAGTGGATGCAGATGGTCTTTCTAAGCTCGGTTATCAATTTAACCCCAAGGCCGCATTTTGGATGCATCACCTAAGGACTATGCACCAGCTACAAGTGATGGATCACCCGTGGTAAATCACAAGTAGTGCCAGATTAACTTGGCTCCTCCAGGTGCCAAGCTAATCTGGCACTACCCTTGAATTATCAGTCGATTCATCTCCTGCAGTAGTGCATTGGGGCTAAATGGTTTAACACACCAACAAAGAGCACCAGCTATCTAAGGGGTTTAGACACAAAGTGATGTCAGCAAGAGGCACATATCCTCATAAGTCCCCACAATTGTGGGGCTCAACAGGATCTATACTAGTTACTACTTACTAGCTCATTTCTCTTGTAGTAAGATCCATCTATTTTGGCAATGAAGTGGTTAAGGTGGCATTTTTTAGGTGAATTTTTTCTTTCCTCATTCATGGGGAATGAAAATTTACCAACAAATGCCAGTTTAAATGCCCAAAATTTGGGCTCCAAAAAGTACTGTATGGTGGAGTATGGGTTGCATTTTTTGGTTGTTGTAAGATCATATGAACTTTATCTGTGTGTGCATGCACACGAAACCGAAACCCCAGTGCCACCCCTAAATTGTACTGACTGAATACATACATGTACATAAAACAACAGCAAAATAGTCATCCCATTAACTTCCTTGCGTATGCAGCCACCAGTATTGTAAACAATAACAGTGGCTGCATTCACATTTAACCCCACAGCCACATTTCCCAAATTTTGCAGGTGACATCAGTACTGCCAGATTAGCACAGGGTCAACAGGTACCAAGCATTACGCTTTAATTATCATGGTCGATCCATCTCCTGATGTAGAGCATCAGGGCTAAGTGGGTTAACAAATAAAGTCCTGACATGCGATAACTGAATGCACATTGACCATAATAGTTCAAGGGTGGTGTCAGAATAGCTTGGCGCCTGTAGGTGCTAAGCTATTCTGACACCACCCTTGAACGATTGTGCTCGATCTGTTTCCAGACTCGTGATGTAGGCCTCAACGGATGTCAGCCTGAGGACCCTTTTCTCACTGAGACATTTCCGCGATCGTACCTTCTGCTCCATCATCGCAAGGCGCGCCATCATCAGCTTCATAAGTTCGCAGTCCGATGGGACTGGTCCACCATCCTCCGAGTCCACAGGTTCATCTGAATTGTTGTTCCTGTGCAGTAAACTGGGGTTGGGCGACGCGACTAGTTGTGGAAGGCCCCCAGCAAACGGATCCCGAGCATGAATGCGACTGGCTGCCATGCTGGTTGTGATCTCCTCCAGCAGCTTGCTCTCATCCTCAGAATATTCTGGATGTCGAAATGGGATGGGACGGTGGCCCGGAATGTGACCGGGTAGATTGTGGTGGCGCCCCCCTTTCTTCAGGCTTGACAGTGGGGATGACATGGTCGCAAGAAGGCTTTTTACCAAATGTCAGTACAGCCACAGTCAGCAGGTCTCCACCTCAGGTGTATGTCTTCATTATATCCTGAAACAACATTGTTTCTAAATTCAGTGTAATGTTGCCAGGCTGCAGGCAAACACTGTGTGAAACAGACATGACTGTTTATTTATGCGAAAAATCAAAGTGAATTAAACAAAAATAATTGTTTGATTTCTGACCATACACACACACACACACAAACATCATGTGCAGTGTCAGATTTCAGACACTTGTTATGAACCCATTTAACTCCATGGCTGCATTTCCCAAATTGTGTAGGTATCAGCTATTAACTATGTACCAGATGCAGGAGGTGGACTGATCATGATGATTCAGGGGTAGTGCCAGATTAGCACCATCAGGCGCCAAGCTAATCTGGCACTAATTTTAAGCTATCATGTTCAGTCCATCTCCTGCTGTATGGAGTTGGGGCTTAATGAATTAATTTTCAATGTGTTAAGAAATTCTTCAATCATTATCGGGCTCTAACTGCGTCAACAGGAAACACTTACCATCTCTCACGGTGACAGATAGGTCAAGATCAACCGAAAACATGCATGCGAAGTACATTTGTAATTATCATGCAGACAAAACAGCCTGTATGAACATGCAAATTATAATACAAGTGGTTGTATGAAATGATCGTCTGCTCCAAAGGTTTCCATGGAAATCTGCGAAACTTTGTCTCTTCATCCGAAGCTTAGGGGTCATCGGTGCCACTCTGATACGTCAAATCACCGTAAGTTAGATTGCCATTCTACTACCTTACGTCACAAATGGAAAGCGCCTACCCTCAGCAAACGAGACCATCTGTCAATAGGTGAAGACAAAATCAACACACCAAGGCCGCAACTGTTTCCTTTCCCAGCATTCTCTTTGTGCCGGAAGCGCATCTCTCAAACGGGGATCCCTGATTTATAACATCCTCAATTTGACATCAAAACCGTTCACTCGCCTAAAGATATATGTATAAAGTAGAATATGAGACTATTATTACATTAAATTATACTATATGTTTTCAAATAAACTATACAAATATATATCGAATAAGAACACTATTAGAGATATAATACAATGATTTCTCCCTAACAGGAAGATCGATTCACCACAATTCGTAAACAATGAGCACATTGTAATAATAATAATAATAATAATTACGGTATTTATAATGCGCTTATCTTATAATAATTATAACTCTAAGCGCACACTCACAACTCGCGCACGCATGCGCACGCTTTAGACAATGGCTCACGTACCACAAACAGTGAAATACATTACGACGGTCAGCTTGGGGTGGGGAGTGCGGTGATATAGTGCTAAAACTGTTGAAAGAGGTGAGTTTTGAGGGCGGACTGGAAGGAGGAGAGCGAGTGTTTCTGACGGAGAGAGAGTGGGAGAGTGTTCCAAATGGATGGACCATAGACGGAGAAGGAGCGGGGACCGAAAGTGTTAAGTTTGGTGCGAGGGATGTGGAGGCGGAGAGGGTCGGAGGCAGAGCGGAGGGAGCGGGAAGGTGTGTAGGGGTGAAGTAAGTTGGAGAGATAGGCAGGAGCGCAGTTGTTCAGGGATTTGTAGCAGAGAGACAGAACTTTGTATTGGATGCGTTGGGGGATGGGGAGCCAGTGAAGGAGTTTGAGCAGGGGTGTGATGTGGTCGGATTTTTTCTTTCTGAGGACGAGGCGGGCAGCATTGTTCTGGACGCGTTGGAGAGTGAAGATGGTGGAGTGAGGGAGACCGGAAAGGAGAGAGTTGCAATAGTCGATGCGAGATAAGATGAGAGAGACAGCAAGTTTGGTGGCAGCTTCGATAGTGAGGTATTTTCTGATCTGACTGATGCGGCGAAGGTGGAAATAGCATGCCTGGGTCGTGGCGGAGACGAAGTTGGTCATGGAAAGAGAGGAATCGAGGATGACGCCGAGGTTCTTGGCCGAGTCAGAGAGGGAGATGGGGGTGCTATCGAGTTGAAGGTGGGGAGAGGGAGGGAGCTGGGAGAGTTTTTGGCGAGTGCCTACCAGCATGGCTTCCGTTTTGTCGTCGTTCAGTTTTAGCTTGTTTGCTGTCATCCAGTTTTTCACGTCTTTGTAGCAGTCAGCCGTGCGAGTCAGTAATAAGCACTGCGCCAGAAAGCGGCCGACGCGTGGGGCTCAGACTTACTAAAGACCAGCTTGAACAATTTCAATTGACTCTTCTCAATCTGAGTAGTATGTATGTCAGATGTAGGCCTAACAAGTATGAGCATTGGGCCAAACTCAAATGATCAACCATTCTGCAACACCCGCGGCAACTCAGTCCGACATTTGAGCCGGTAGTAGTACACTCAGTGACTGACTTCTCAGCCGATATATATAGCCTTACGTTTAGGTATGTCCACCGGTGAGATTCAGTTATTATTCAGCCGTCGGCGCAACACTGACCTTTCCCGGCCAGTGTACAAACTTTACTTCAGACATAGGCCTATAGGTGTGCCAGTACGGATCACAATTTGTCAGTACCTGACTGAAAACTTAAATAACTTGTTTCCTTTTGGATCAGTAATAAAGTCAATCTCAGTGAAAATCTGAATCAGTCACTGACTACATTACACAGGGGCGGCGGATCATTTACCTCGGAGGTGGGTGGGGGGAGGGGGGTTTCCAACGTTTTTTGGGGGGTCTTTCAACCTGATACAAAAGGCCTCGCCGGCGCTAAACTGGCTGACCTTGCTGCACCAGGGGCTGAAAAAAAAATAGAAAAGCGAGAAGCGTGGGGGGTGGGGGGGGGGGGGGGTGGAAGATATCACTATTATTGTCAATGTATTATTTTGTTGTGCCGAACGGAACAGATAAAGTCGGTAGTGGCAGCAAAGACAATACATTATAAGACAGATCACTCCTTCATAAGACTTACTGAAAAATGCGAGGTCAATGTAGCAGTTGCGTCCAGCCATGGTGTAATCGTGTTGTGGCCATACGTCTGTCACTATCTGGTAATGGGTTCGAGCTCTGACGCGAGGCTTTTTTGAAGGGTAACAGGTGCTTTTTGTTGGTGCATTGCGGAAAACCGTCCTGTTTTAAAATCACACTATGAGCTTTGCTTCTAAGATATTTTTTTCTGTTCGTAATCGAAAGATTTTTCGGGAATGTGGTAATTAGCACGGAAAGTGTAATAGAAAAATAAATAAATCAGGCATTTCAGTGTTGCCGTGAGTGTGAGTTGATGTCTAGTACATACACACACACACGCACACTGACACACACACACTCACACACACACACACACACACACACACACACATGAACACAAAACCCTCCGAGAGTGGGTTACCTACCATTTTATGTGAAAATGGGTTCCCATATTTCTATTTATTCTAGGGCTCTGGAGTTGATGCGAATGTTTAGAACTCACCTTATAACTAAGCTCTACAACTTAAAATAAAATAGACATTTTCTAGAAACAGAGCCACTGGATGGAAAAAAAGTGGGTTTTTACCCAAAAAGTGGGTGCCTCTCACACAAAACTGGGATTACAGTGAAAATACCTCACTAAAGATACCTTTGATTGATTTTACTATTATGATTGTTTCAGTGGGGTTGTAAGGGGGTTGGGGGAGGGGGGGGGGGAGAAGTGTGTGGTGGGGGGGGGGGGGGGGCGGGGGGGGGGGGAGAGGGGGTCATCACTTTTGGTTTATAGAGCTGCTCAATGCGCTCTTAAGAATGAAAGATTTTCATTAGTAGGTCATTTCAGAGGCGCACACTGAGTTGCACGTCGAACCACTCACAAATACTCATTTGGAGTGCACCAGATGGATCCAGTTGGCAAAGTCCCACATTCCACACTATAGGACAGCTAAGACTGAAAAGCAATCGCGGCATTTATGGCGCGGTACAAGGTTTAAAACTAAGAAAATGTTGTTTTTAGAAGCATGTCGGGCAAAAGTTTTTATGAAAACTGTTTTAAAACCTCTTTTAACTCAACTTTTCTTAATGTTAAAAGTGTTTTATTGTACATTACTTAACGTCCCGACAGCAACAAGGCTTTCTCAGGATGTGCCTGCACTGCTTGTGAAAAAACAACAACTAAACAGAACATTGAATGTATGTCGCCAGCCGGTCAAATACATTAAATAAACTTAACACATGGGGCCTACATAAAGCTAAGACCATTTATCAACACACATCCAATATCAAGAGCTACAGGCAGTGCAGACAGTAGGGAGAATTTTATAAAGGCAAATACAGGTGAATGGACAAAGGACCGACAGAGACACATGCCCCAGAATAGAGAGAAAAACCCACCCTGTGGGGCTGACCAGGGTGCCCCTGGGAAATAAAAAGTAGTTAACCCCACCCAAGTCCCCCGGGGCAAACCCGGGTGGGGTTAAAAGTGTTTTAATTTACAAGCGTGTCGTAACTGATATGCATCTATTCCAACGTATAGTGCTGGATATTTTTCCCATCCTCGCCTTCAGTCTCTCTTCGCTCAACACTCGACTTTCCAGTCCTTCCCTGAAACACCCCCAACTGGTCTGCCCTCAACACTCGACTTTCCAGTCCTTCCTTCAACCACCCCCAACCGGGTCTGCCCTGGGGGACTTTTTAGTTCCCAGGGGCACCCTGGTCAGCCCCACAGGGTGGGTTTTTCTCTATATTCCGGGGGCATGTGTTTCTGTCTACCCTTGGTCCATTCACCTGCATTTTCCTTTTTTAAACTCTCCCTACTGTCTGCGCTGCCTGTGGCTCTTGATATTCGATGTGTGTTGCTAAATGGTCTTAGCTTTATTTAGGCCCCATGTCGTAGGTTTTATTTAACGTATTGGACCGGCTGGCAACATACATTCAATATTCTGTTGAGTTTTTGTCACTAGCAGTGCAGGCACGTCCTGAGAAAGTCTTATTGCTGTCGGGACATTAAGCAATGTACAATCAATCAACCTTCCTTCAAACGGACAGCATTCACACAAATAATACTTTACTATTACATCAGAAAATGGCCCATCCAAGCCTGCACTCTTTTAACTGCACTAAACGACTGACTGTAGCAGACGACGCATGAAACGACGCTGACTCTGTGACGTCATTTCCATTCAATCAATTTGTGCATACAATCCAAAAGGAGATGCGGCATTGATAACATCCACAAACCTACAAAATAAAGCAACAGGTTCAACCAAAAGGTCGGGCAGGACAAAAGACAACAGCAGCCTCACCCAAAGTCTCTTACAATGCGCACTCATACAATCACTTCACTTCTTAGCAACCGGCGCACGAATATAATTATAGGCTAAGTCAAACTAAAACAGAAGATAGTGGCGGAAAACCCTTTAAAATAGAAACAAAGAACGACGTTTCAGATCAAATATTCTTCATCTGACATGGAAACAAACGTAGAAAACGTATAGGCTAAGTCGCTGGTGAACGTATACATGAATCTCACCTTTCTCCACATCACCCCGGAAGTACATTACAACTCAACACTTTTTTTTAACAAAACAACCACACCCTCAAATAACAAACCTAATTTTGTAGAAACATAAACAATTTACTCCCTGAAACAACAAAATATCCCCCCTGACCCATATCAGCTATGAAGTTATTTATAGCTGAGAAGGGTGATGTAATACATACACGCTCATTTTCAGGGTTCTGTGCGCACAACACACACACACATTGCTGGGAGGGACAAGTTTTCAAACACACTACAGGCGTGTCTGTTAAACACAAAAGTGCATGTTTTAACGCCAAAACGAGAAAAACTGATCTTTTTATTTTTTATGAATCTTTACCCCAAGACAATGCAGAAACAACCCTCAGAAAAAATGGGTGTCTGACTTGGTCACCCAGATTTTAACACCCCCACCCCCCCCCCCCCCCCCCCCCCAGTTTTCATAAGGATGGTAAAGACAGTAACCCATTTGAGCTCTTCCGTGTACACACACACACACACACACACACACACACACACACACCACACACACACACAGGGAGACAAAACCATCAGAGTGGGTGGGTTACCTACCATTTTATGTGAAAATTTCTATTTATTCTAGGGCTCTGGAGTTGATGCGAATGTTTAGAACTCACTAACTAAGCTCTACAACTTAAAATTAAAAAAGACATTTTCTAGAAACAGAGCCACTGGATGGAGAAAAAATGGGTTTCTACCAATAAAGTGGGTGCCTCTCACACAAAAACTGGCATTACAGTAGAAATTGGTGTCCTTGTCAAATCATTCATTTTAGCATGGACATCTCAAGAAAATTAAGTGTCTGTAATAAGGTAAAGTTCACGGAATATTTGATGCTTCTTTTCCACATTATTTGATTGTTGTCATTCTTTTTTCAGCTTAATGTATATTCCTTCTTTTTCCTGCATTAAAAATGTAAAGCACAATGACACAACAACACAGTGAACAAATACCTCACTAAAAATACCTCTGGTTGATTTTCTAATGATTGTTTTGGTAGGGTTGTGGGGGGGGGGGGGGAGGGGAGGGGAGGGGTGGGGGTGAAGGTGGGGAGGGGGGGGGGGTCATCACTTTGGGTTTTATAGAGCTGCTGAATGCTCTCTTATGAATGAAAGATTTTAATTATCCCTGGAATCAGGAGGTCATTTCTGAGGCGCGCAACGAGTTGCACATCAAACCACCCACAAATACACATTTGGAGTGCACCAGATGGATCCAGTTGGACAAGTCCCACATTTCACACTATAGGACAGCTAAGACTGAGAAGCAATCGCGGCGTTTATGGCGCGGTGCAAGGTTTAAAACTAAGAAACTGTTGTTTTTAGAAGCGTGTCGGGCAACAGTTTGTATTAAAACAGTTTTAAAACCTCTCCTTATACTCAACTTTTGTTAATGTTAAGTGTTTCATTTACAGGCGTGTTGTAACTGTTATGCATCTATTCCAACGTAATAGTGCTGGATATCATAGTTTTCCCATTGTCGCCTTCTCTCTTCACTCAGCACTCGACTCTCCAGTCCTTCCCTCAAACACGCAGCATTCACACAAACAATACTTTACTATTACACCCTTTGGCAACATTAGGTGGTTGTTTGTTTGTTTTTTCTCTGACCTAGCATTACATACTGCACTAAACGACCGACTGCAGCAGACGACACACCTAACGACACTGTGTGACGTCATTTGCATTCAATCAATTTGTGCATACAATCTGACAGGAGTTGCAGTCAAAATGAAAGCATAACACCAACAAACCCACTTAAACAAAGCAACAGGTTGAACCAAAAGACACAAGACAACAGCAGCCTCACCCAAAGTCTATACGTCCTCTCTCTCACTGTGCACTCATACAATCACTTCACTTCTTAACAACCGGCGCACGAATATAATTATAGGCTAAGTCAAACTAAAATAGAAGATAGTGGCGGAAAACCCTTTAAAATAGAAACAAAGAACGACATTTCAGATCAAATATTCTTCATCTGACATGGAAACAAACGTAGAAAACGTATAGGCTAAGTCGCTGGTGAACGTATACATGAATCTCACCTTTCTCCACATCACCCCGGAAGTACATCACAACTCAACACTTTTTTTAACAAAACAAACACACCCTCAAATAACAAACCTAATTTTGTAGGAACATAAACAATTTACTCCCTCAAACAACAAAATATCCCCCCCTTCCCCCTCCCCCACCCTTCCTGATCCATATCAGCTATGAAGTTATTTATAGCTGAGAAGGGTGATGTCATACATACACGCCCATTTTCAGGGTTCTGTGCGCACAACACACACACATTGCTGGGAGGGACAAGTTTTCAAACACACTACAGGCCTGTCTGTTAAACACAAAAGTGCATGTTTTAACGCCAAAACGAGAAAAACTGATCTTTTTATTTTTTATGAATCTTTACCCCAATACAATGCAGAAACAACCCTCAGAAAAAATGGGTGTCTGACTTGGTCACCCCGATTTTTACACACACCCATTTTTCATAAGGATGGTAAAGACAGTCACCCATTTGAGCTCTTTCGTGTACACACACACACACACACACACACACACACACACACACACACACACACACACACACACACACACAAACACACATGCACACAAAAAAACGAACACATACAAACCACCAGCACAGGACTAAATAAGAAATAATTTACAGCAAACATCAGTTGTTTTGAACAATCTCACAAGAAGATCAGTTTATTAATACGCGTTCAACTTGCAGCAGGTATTATCAAGAAAACCAAATAGTGATTATACACAGGCCACGCTAACCACCTTATGCATACACCCGTTAGAAACTGTAAACCGAACCTGGCGTTGTATGCACAAAGAGATTAATAAGAAATTATCACCGATTACCTCCTCCTCTCCATTCATCCCTCCACCCAACACATGTAAATTTATGACAAAATTATTTCATACACAAAATAGCAGGTCAACATGAATATACGCATTAGGCTGAATTATCATAAAACGTACAACAGACAATACCATCAGTCACATGCCCACCGCCTTTAGATCTAAAAGTCATTACCAGGTAAACAGATAAACATATCATCACCGATCAGAATTATGTTCTCCAACAACCCACCCACCCACCCACCCACCCCCACCCCCCACCCCCCTGCCCCTCTCCCCCCCCCCCCCCACCCCCCACCAGACCTTCGGCTGCTTCCAGTGGGAATCTAAATCACTTACAACAAAGGCAGTCGCGTGGTTTGCCACAAGCTTTGTCCTCTCATCCTCCTCTCATCCTCCCCAAAATCCTCTGCCCCTTCTATTTGATCACGTTTTGTGTTGTAGGTGACTTGTTCTTTTATTGTCAGTCATTTCGCCTAGTACTATTGCACACAGATCTGACTTTGGCGGCAGTACAGACACTTTAATCTGAAGGGCTTTCAGAATCTTGGCATTAAAGCCGGGCGGGGCAGACTGAAAAGTTTTGCGAGTTTTCCGTAAGGCTGAAACTGACGGGAGGACAAAGATTTTTGCAAGCATACGATATGGCTTGGGGCTTGCATGAAACAAAGACAAAGCTGTTGTTTTGTCTGTCTCCGTCCATCTCCGGCCATGATTTTGTGTGTGTGTGTGTGTGTGTGTGTGTGTGTGTGTGTGTGTATTTCACGCAACTGTGCTGAAATGAACTGAACACATGAATCAGGCAAAAAATGGGCCAAGCGGCTCTTTGCTGCTGCATCCTTCTTCTCTTTGAGTGTTAATGTCTTTTCTTTCCTTGTTTGCCGTCTTTCTGTCGTAATTACATTTCTTCTGCAGGCAGTACAATCTGTTGCGCACAATTTTGAGACTTTTCTTCAAAGCCTGCTTCCTTGGTGAATCGCTGTCCCGACCACCTGTTGCCTGCAGTTCCCCCCACAACAGTTTTTCCACTGGACTCATCTGCACACACACAGGCAACCATGCATTAAATCATTAATGATATCATGATAATCCACAGCATATTTACTCAGATCAAATAATCAATTCACATTTAATTTGACTGACAAGAAATGTATTTTCACACACACATGCAGGCGCGAACACGCACAAAAAGGCCATCGAAAAAATCATCCAAATTTAAAATCTGCTTGTCTGATTTTAATAGTCAACAGATTTAACGACCACAGTTGTAAAAACAACTCACACAACTGATCTTTTGTGCTGCCATTTTTGGGTAATTTTTTTATAAATTAAAATTTTCAGCTTACAAATTATAAATCAGATTCATATTTATTCATTGAAAGTACCTGGTTGCAGTGAGATGCGTGCCTGCTTGTGAGGCGGCGCTTCTGAATCTGTAGCCGTATCCCTCGTCTGTCTCTTTTGTTAGTTGTGGGGGTGGTTTGGGCACCGAAAACCAAGTCGGCACACGAGACCTGGCTGTTTTCAAAATGGGCACTGCACAGCCTGCAGAAACGTGAACGCAGCTCAGCAAGTGAAGGTCCGAACAGATCTTCCCTGCGCGAATTATGCACCCGGACATCTGCTGGGAGAATAACAAAGACTAAAATACAAGTACTAAAACGCCACCAGCTAAACACTGTAGTCTGTAGGCGTAGTTCGTGAGAACAGTACAGTGGACAGAGTTCTGCATGACCTTTTATACTTTTGTATTCCAAGTCTTGATAGACAATGAAAGCGAAGTAACTTTGCAATGATTGAATTTTATCAACGACCTTACAACTCAAGGTTTCTTCGCTTAATTTCTCACCAGGACTTTTCTCTTTTTGATCGGAACATCGGTCTTAAAACAACTCGATTAAGAACGTGAAACTTACACAGGCTTCTCCCTATCAGTCGTATTGCCTTGAACGAAAGGGAAAGGTCCGTGTAGCCTAAAGAATACTTGTCCTCGCCCAAGTTAAGCACGTATGGCACAAATGAGTAGATCTAACTTAAGTTAGTCCACCATTAAGTGGATACAATGGGACAGGAAAACTGGTCTATGTACATATGGCCCTCCTACATTTGAAAACAAAATTACTAGAAACTTATAATTACTCTGGATCTAAATGGTCGTTAGACCACTTTTCCACCGACATTTCTCGGAATTCAAGGCGTGGAGAGCCGGCTAGGGTCTGTTTGCAGTTGGATCAGTTTTCCACTCTCCCAGATTTAAACCCAAAGTACATATCACACGAGGGACCTATGCCTGAGTATCGCCCTGGCAAGTCTAATTCAGAATCAAAAATTTTCGAGATAGACATCCTCTGCACCATGAAATTATTATACGGTCGTAAATTTATGCAAAGATAAGACCAGAGAGTAATCAGCTTACCTTGTTTCTTCATTCGGGGAAAAGGGAAAAATGATATGCCGGTGAAACTTGGCTTGTAGCGGGCGTTCGAACAAGAAATTGCGCTGCAAAAGTCAGACCCTTGCTCGTTCGGTCATCCATGACTCAACACGGTTACAAAGGAGAAACTCAAAGCGCGTCCTCGCACTCTCGGGGCGAGTGATTTGTCTTATAATGTATTGTCTTTGGTGTCAGCAAAAGGCAAAGATCCTAACTGAGTCATATGCGGCACTTGCAACTGCCACTTACGGGGGCTCATGTATCTTTGTGTTTTGCAGTTGCGGGTCAGATCGCCTTGTCACACACAGTTTACATTAATTCACACTAGGCAGTGAAGCAGTTAATGGTTGTCTCTCTCCATCCGCCTCCTCAGTTTTGGCCTAAGCGTAGGAGGAGAAAACCGAAGTGGCACTATGGCAAAAGTTGTCAGCCCTTGACTAGGGACGGACGTCCAAGTACTATAGACGGACGCTCCGAGCAGTCAGGGCAGAGTCTATACTCTTGCCATAACTGCCGCCGTCACTTTGGTTTTGGCTCCCGCTGTGACTGACCTAAACTGAAGAAACTGTGTCGACCATTGAACAGCTGTAGCGTGGAGCTTGGCAGTAGAGCACGGTCGGATAATCACAGATTACATAGCCAATCACACGGTCGGATGCCGTAACAGGCACAGATCTACTGGGACCAGTTGCACGAGTCGACTGAACCTCGTCCCGCTGGTGCCTGACTAAGCTCACTCAGAGTCATGCAGCTGGCCAATGGTCATATGTACTGAGCCGCGGGTCAGCCATTGCACAACGCGCTTCAGAATATCAATGGGATCTATAACGCTTGCCATCAGATATGTGCTCGGGGACAATCAAGTCGATATCGGCCGAAGAGGACTCTTTTTTGCTTTCTGTGTGTTTTTTTTCTTTAAAAAGTCTGTGTCGCTGGTTCTCACATTTACCACGTCGACACTGACCTTTTTTTTTTTAACCCTTTGCGTGTCGGTAGCGGTTTTTGTCGTGATGATTCCTGCAGGAATCATCGCGACAAAAACCGCTATCGACACGCAAAGGGTTACATTTTAAACTTGAATGGTCTGACTTATGTCTCACAGGCATCGCCTGCGATTTGAGGCTGATCTGCACCTGCGTATCATCTCAGGAAGCAAAAGTCTTCGGGTCGATGCTGGCCGCAGAGGGCCCACGCACGACGTCGGCCCGAGGGTCTTTTTCCTACAGGGATAAGGAGTATCTGTGGCAGCAGGTGGGCCTGCACTTTCAAACGTCACTATAGGTCTATTAGTATATAGGCCTAGTAATAGACTTATGACGTCAGCAATTTAAATGACAGCTCACGTCGGTTGGATGCGCCGTTCATTATAGCGGCTAATCTTTACAATTACTGTAGAAGAGAGGTGACGTTTACGCCGAATGACTCTCAGCAACAAACGAGCGCGAAGTCACTGCGGGTAGCCAGCTCGTACCATAAGCATAGGCAACACTCCAAACACCTCCAAGAGCTATAGATCTTCATGAAAGCGAGAGCGAAGTCAACCATTTTGCCACAAGGATACACTATAAACATTTCCAAGAGGCATAGATCCTCTTGAGCCCGAAGGCTCAGCTCTTTGATAAAACTCTCAGCCAGTGTCCGACGTAGGAACCCCGGGGGCCAGGTATAGTTTTGACAATACCTCTGAACCCTGGACTGACATGGTATGTCGGCAAATAGTATATTGAAGAGCAAAGGAAATATGACATTTTTTTAATGATCGCAAACACTTTATGCGACATTTTTGACCGAAATGCCGGATCGCAAACGTTAAAAATGTTATCGGAAACAGCACAGTGTACTGAAGTGTTTACGATCATTAAAAAAATTAAAGAAAAATGTCGCATTTCAGTCTTTTGCTCGTCAGTAAATATCCTTTTGCCATACTTCTTGTTTTTTATTTGGATTGGGCTTTACCTTGTCCTGGCCCTACTGCTGAAGTTTAAGGCTCAGCTGAGCCGTCTTTCCCCTGAGCCGAGCCAACAAGTGGCTCAGTAGAGCCACTTAAAAGTGTGATGAAGCTCTATGCCCATGCACAGAGTTCACACAGGGTTTTTGTATGGTACGGTCTTGTCAGCGGTTTGTCTTATGACAAATATCCCGTGTATGCACGAGGCCATGTGCAATCATAGGGAAAGCGTTTTGCACGGGGGTTTTAGCGAGAGTTCAGGCGAACAGACCTGTTGGGAATTCAGTACGGGCTATTCTGTCAGTGAGGACGGACGTATGTTGGATATGCTAGCCGTATTCCAAAGCTCTGAAACCTAAAATTCAGGTATGTTTTTATATGTATTATCGACAGCTACTGAGTTAAAGGTAGTATGCGTTAGTGAGATTTAGTTCGGTTGTGTAGCGTTGATTTGGTTCAGTTATGTCGGTTTTGAATTCGTTGAGATAACCGGTGATTGTCCTATGTAGTTATTTACCGAGATGGATAACTAAGGAATGTGAGGTGTGTATGCAGCCTAAGTCGTTTATGAAGGTAGTAGGTGGTTGTGTTAAGTATAGTTTTTTCCAATGTATGAAATAACGTATGGTGAGAGTGTCAGGTTATAGCCTGTTTCAATGTAGTGACAGAGTTATGGTGTGCTGCAAAAGTAGTTCGTGTTATGAAGCACGTGTGGGTGAATGAAAGTGTGAGAGTTATTTGTATCAGCCAGGTTACGTAAGGTACCTCATATTATCCAAGTTGTGTGTGTGTTGCAAGTGTTATGATGTCAGGACTTTGTGTATAGAGTTCAAGTTGTGTGGAGCGGAGCGACGTGACGCCGAGACGTCAGTCAACGGAGGCTGCCGCCAGAGGGACCTATCGTGAGGTCATTTCACCACTCGAGGAGTGAGCGACCGGTGCGGCCTAGACATCCGGGTCATCAGAGACTGCACTACGGGAGCAGAACACCACCGATCCCATAGCTGCTCGAGTCTGCAGATACTATGGTCGGCTTGGTAGGATCGAAGTAGGCCAATGTCGGTGCTGTGGTCAGCATCTCCTTCACTTTTCGGAATGCTTCAGTCTACTCAGGCCCCCAGGCCCATGCACTCTCTTTAGTCAGCAGGTCGTTCAGTGGTTTCAGTGTAGCTGAAAGTTGCGGAAGGTATCTCCCGAGGTAATTAATCATCCCCAGAAATCTTCTCAGCTCGGGAACGTCTGCTGGATCTGGTTGGTCGATAATGGCATCAACCTTGGCTGGGTCGGGTCTGATACCCTTACAGCTCACAATGGCCAAGAAAAACAATTTCACGCTTCCTTTACTCACACTTGCTCTCGTTCAGAGTTAGTCCCACACTGTTTCAGTCTCTGTAAGGCAGCGTGTATCAGTTTCTCGTGCTCTTCGTCACTCTTACTATGGAGTAAGATGTCATCGAAGTAGCATATGACACCTTCTGCGTTGCTAGGATCTCAGTCATCTTTCGTTGAAAGATCTCCGGTGCACTGGAAATTCTAAAAGGCAGCCGTTTCATGTAATAGCGTCCAAACGGGGTGATGAAACAAGTAAGTTTGGCTGTCTCAGGATCCAGGGGAATCTGCCAAAATCCACTCTTCGCATCTAGTTTTGTGGAGATAGTGGAACCCTGAAGCTTATGGAGAATGTCATCTACGGTCGGTATAACATACCTTTCTCTCTGCACTGCTTCGTTAAGTCTCTTGAGGTCAATACAAATTCTGATGTCTCCGTTCGGTTTTATCACAGGAACCATAGATGACACCCACTCCGTTGGTTCTGTGATTTCCTCGATGATGTCCTCGTCTTCCATGCGTTGAAGCTCTTTCTTCACCTTTTCATGAAGGAGAATCGGCACTCGTCTCGCGACAGTCACACTGTATGGTGTCACACCATCCTTCAAGCGAATCTTCACTGGCGGGCACTTCACTGTTCCCAGACTGACTGTTCCGATACGCTTCACAAGGCCTAGCTCTGTGGCTGTGCCTCTGCTCAGGAGGTTGTCTGCCTCCCCATCTATGACGCAGTCGGTAGCTTGAGTAGTCTCGAGTGTACTCCTAGGCTCCTCAACTTCCCACCTGGGCTGACATGTGTGACGTTGTCTGGTTTCAGAAAAAGGTTTTCCAAGCTTCGCCCACGTTGCCCTGCTGATGACATTGACATCGGAAGCCATGTCAATCTTGAAGCTGATCTGCTTGCCTCTCACCACCTGGTTAACTCGCCAAGCAGGATCGTCAGTCACCACTGATCCAACAGAGAGTTCTTTCACATCTGTAGTCTCAACTTCTTGGACACTCTTTGTCTGTGATCTACACACTCTAGCAAAATGTGACATTTTACCACACTTCATGCACTTCTTTCCCATTGCTGGACAGCGTTCTTTCATGTGAGACAGTCTACACCTACTACAAGTTGGAGTCTGGTCGTCTTACTACCACTCTGTTGATTCTGCCTGCCTCCCCTTTGAGGAAAGTTTCTCTTTTTGTGATATCTATTTCCATGGCTCACTCTGTCAACGTTGTGCCCTGTGGTTCCCTGTAGCTGTAACTCGCTTTTAATCTGCTCTTGTTGTCGAGCCATAGTATTTGCTGACTTCAGCGTTAGGTCTGCTGTGAGTTGAAGCTTCTCAGAAAGTTCTTTGTCTAGCAGGCCTATTACAAGTTTATCCCGAATGCAGTCGTCTTTATTCGGAAATTCACAGTGCGTTGCAATGTCATGCAGACTTCTAATGTACTCTTCTACTGTCTCTCCAGGATGCTGGTCTCTTCTCGTGAACGTAGCCCTCTCATGAATGAGATTCCTCTTCGGAAGGAAATATTAGTCAAACTTGCCCACAACAATGTCAAAGTCTTTCTTCTGTTCACCATTCGAATTGAATATTGCGAATATCTTGCCTGCCTCTGTCCCTAAGGCGTATAAAAGGCTACTAACCTGCACCTCGCCACTGTCTCTGTTCAGCTTTGTTGTCAGACGAAAATGCTGGAAACGCTCTTTCCAACCGGCCCATGCGGCTAGCTCATGAAAGTTAAGCTCCTTTCAACGGGTGGCTTAAACATTGTCCTCTTCCAGAAATATACACTTCAACTGAACAGTCACTGCTGCTGCACGTTCACTTCTGACACCATGTCGTGTTTCCACTTCTATATGGGCTGGATGGACTTGGATTCAAACCAAACAGGCACTCACAAAATACAGGGAAGCCATCTCGTAACTTGGCGGCAAACTCGCTACTTTATTTTACTGAACATGCGCAGTCCGCAAGGGAAATAATCACCAGAGAGAGACAACCACTATACATGAGTTGTCTCCCATAGACCAACATGCTTCATTATATGACTCCCATCACCACCTTGTTTCGTTCTGGATTGTGGGATTTGGGGCCGTACCTCACCTGGAAATCTTTCAGGGCCACTGATTATTATCACTGACATGGCATTCACCATAGCATTTATATATAATGATACTCTGTCGGACTATAGAAACACATCAGCTCGAACTGTAGAAAGAAATCTCAAAATAGGAGTAGTCGATCATCAGCGCTCATTGCACGTGCACACCTCAGTTAACTGACGTGACACAACACGCTGAAAAAAAATATTCACGAATCGTAGAATATTATTCATACTATTACGTGTTTGAGTCGTAGTCATAGTATGATAAACACACCAGACGCACGCACATAAGGTTCTTTTAAATAAACTTCATTCAGCTGCAACCCCGTGTCACACGTGGCTTAAGGATGTAGACAATACTGGAGTAACAGTTCCAACAATATTTTAATTCAGCGATGCGATCTCCACACATTGCATTTCCAAATGCACTAACACTGATACAAAGTCTTTTCTGCAAATGTCCACACTGCTGACACAAAGTTTCTCATAAAACGTACACCACACCGTTACTCTGTGTCTCTCACAGTGTACACCCGATACGGGCCACGTACCTACGAGAAACTGCGTGTCTCTACAACTGACAATGCAAGACAATGTACCCACGTGCTCTCCTAGCACCAACTTTATATAGTAAGACATCATTCTAGAATAATCCAAAGAATTTACTCAACGCAACCAATCAGAACGGAACACGTAACTGAAACTCATAAATATTAAAAACAAAATGAACTTTCTAGAATAAACTGATCTCCAAAATTCGACTGCTCAATTCAGCCCCAAATTCTATTGTATAACGACATCACACAATAGTATGGCCGACCGTTCACGACCTTGACTATACTTTCTGGAAGCTTCACGATCTTTCATAAAACACACAAAAAAAAAACGGCTGTTAACTTCACGCGCACAGTAAACAACTTGTTGCAAACTGTCCCTATTCACCGACGTCACACATACGAGGTCACTAGACAGTGCGACCTTTCTAGAACGTTCTGGACTAAACTTATCGTATCATAACAAAGCAAAATTCGCTCTACACGCGAACGAAAGAAAATCTTACTGAAAAGGTACGTGATTCGTAACCATGATAGCTCAAATAAATAACGGATCGTTTCCTACGATTAACACATGCATGCTCTCACAGGACAACACAACCACAATCGTAACATTACCCCCCTCTTTAAAATGAAATTTCACAACAATTTCTTCTCAAATCTCATTAATACGGTTGTGGCTGTGTAAACATACACAAAATCATAAATAATAAGAATTTCACATAAAAATCAAATCAAACTAAACGTTTCACAGTTCCTTTAAACAGTCCTGAGCGAAGACATGTTCCTTCAAACTTATATGAACACCGAAATGTTTCTTTACATTGATCTGGGCACAGAAATGTTCATTCAAACTGCTCTGCTCAGGTAATCCGCTCCAAAGTTCTGCGAACCCTTGATAGATTGTAGTTTAATGTCAAAATTCTGCAAGGACATCGCCCATCTCATAATACGAGAATTTGTCAACTTAGCAGAGTTTAGATAGTTCAAGGGCTGATGGTCCGTTTGAAGAACAAATGTCACTCCCAGAAGGTACAGTTCGAATCGCCTTACTCCCCAGATGATGGCTAGGCACTCTTTCTCGATGGTCGAGTAGTTTATCTCAGCTCTGGTCAACTTTTTGCTGGCGTAGCTCAATGGGTAGAGTTTTCCATTATCTTCTTGCATCAAGACTGCTCCTACTCCTTCGTTGGAGGCGTCTGTTCTCAGGAAGAACGTTTTCAACGGGTCAGGGAGGTGTAGAACAGGCTTCTCGGTTCGGATGTCTCGAACCACCTGGAATGCTCGCTCTTGGGCCTCCTCCCACTTCACTACGTTTGGTTGTCCTTTCCTCAGCAAATCAGTCAGGGGTGCTGTGACTGCAGCAAAGTTTGGTATGAACTACCGGGAGGTAGTAGTTCGCCAAGCCCATAAATGAGCGAACTTGCGTTTTGGTCGTAGGTCGCGGGGCATCCCTGATCTTCTGCACGTTGTCGTCGTGTAGCCCCTTTAAACCTTCGCTCAATTTGTATCCGATGAAGTCTATGTTGTCAGCCCCAAGAATACACTTGATTGGACGGATGGTGAAATTTGCATCTGACAGTCTTTGGAGCAGTTCTCGGAGGGTTTCGAAGTGATTCCCCCCCCCCTCCCCCCCCCAAGTTTTGGTATGGATCAAAATGTCATCCCAGTAAAAGACCACATTCTGCATGTCTTTTAGGATCTTTTTCAGTCCTCTCTTCAACATGGCACCACTGTTCACCATACCAAAAGGCATCTTCAGGAACTCCCAATGGCCGTCGGGTGTGACGATTGCTGTCTTGGGGATATCTTTTTCTGCAACCTTGATTTGCCAATACCCTTTGCTTAGGTCAATTTTGGAGAAAAATCGGTCTCCACTGACCTTCTGGAACAGTTCTTCCGCTGTGGGCATAGGCTCTGGATCAAAGATTGTTAGTTTATTGAGTCTGCGATAGTCCACACACACCCGGTTGGATCCATCTGGTTTCTTCACGATGACAACTGGGGACGCATATGGTGACTTGGACTCTCTGATGACTTCCAGACTCAGCATTTCCTTGATATCCTTTTTCAATTCTTCCCTCGTGTTATAAGGAAGACGATCAGGTTTGCTGCTAACTGGCTCTTTTGACGTCAGGTTAACCTCGTGCTGGATAGTGTCTGTTGTTTCTGGGTCAGGTGTAAACCGATGCTTGAACTCTTGAGTCAGGACGCGCAGTTCTTCTCGTTGAGTCTGGGTCAGATTCTGACCGAACTGAATGTCTTCTACATCCTCCTTGTGGCGAAGTTCATTAAGGTCAAACAGGTTTTCGTCGTCTAGTCTTTCGTCATCAGCAAGACGCACCGATTCCGCCAATTGTGGTTTGTCTTGACGACCACTCTGTAGCTCCACCAGCCTGTCCTTATTCACCACAGCTACTTCCGTGTTGTCCGCCACTTTTAGAGGGATGGTCTGGTGACTCTTCTTTGCTTGTCTTCTCGAGATAACAGCACATGTTTCCGGTCTCCACTCTGGATTTGGATCGTCTGCGTTTCTGGCACCATCAATGTTTCCGATGATAAGATCGTAGACAGGGGTCTTCACGCACAACGCCTTCATCTCTCCTGTCAAGTATGGGGTGTCGACACTGACATTGGCAAGGGGGATAATCCTTACAGTTCCGTCGGCCAAAATGAGGGTGGTCCACTCCTGTAGCTTCTGGTCTTCGGCTACTAGGTCCTCTCTCACGATGATGCAACTACAACCAGTGTCTCTCAAGACTCTCACTGACGCTTTGCCGACGAATCCTGACACCACCGGCATGTTCGGCACTTCATTCTCAGGCAGCGCGATGTTTGAGACTGGTAAGAATGTAGCCCCATCTCCTACTGGGATGCGTCCATTCTTTCTGAAAGATTCAATCAGCTCCGGTGTCACTCGTGTCTCTCTAGACTGAAAGTTATTGAATGACGTGACATCATTGGCTAATACAGCAGCGGCTCTGTGTTGAGACGTGGTACTGCTTCTGCCTGCTATCCCGCGATCTTGGTTGGATCTTCTGATGTTGTCGCCTCGGGGAACATCTTTAGAAGGACACCGTATCGCATTGTGACCTTTCTTTCCACAGAGAAAACATGTCAGGTCCTCCACCGGCTTGTATTTCGGGGTGTCTCTGACATTGTGGATTTCCTCTTCTGGTGCAGACACACGCTGCGGCTTACTGGACCCGAACTTCATGTTGTAGGCGTCAAGGTATCTTTGAGCGAAGTCGGCCAGGGCCTTTAGGGACTGGTCTTTTTGCTCCCTGAGGTGGGCGGCCAGGTCCTTAGAACATGCGTTGAGGACTTGCTCTTTGATGATGAGGTCACACAGGTCCTGGTACTCTTTGTTTAAACCGGCCAGCTCTATCCATTTCTCCAGGTAGCTTCTGATTCTCTCAATGAATAGGCCGGGTGTTTCTCCTTCTTCAGGCTTGCAGTTCCGAAATCCAACCCTCTTCAGTGAAATCGTACTGTCTCAGCAGGGCGGCTTTCAACTGCGTATAATCTTCAGCTTCCTCTCTTGGCAAGCGAGTGTAAAATTCAAGCGCTTTGCCAGTTAGAAGTGCACTCAGTTTGATAGCCCAAGTCCCTTGTTTCCAGTTGTTACTGCTTGCGAAGCGCTCGAATCACTCCAGATAAGCGTCCATCTTATCTGAATTTTCAACGAAAGGTGGAAGTTTTGGCGCACGGGCTGTTTGCTCTCTACTAGCTAAAGCTGTCGCTCTGTGCCTCTATCTCCATCTGCTTTAGATGAATTTCATGTTGTCACTGCCTCTCCGCCTCTTCTGCTTGGATTTCGAGTTTCCTGATTTCACGTTCTTTAGCTCTTTCTTCTCTCTCCAGTCTCTTCTCTTTTTCGAGTCTCTTTTCTCTTTCTCTCTCCAGTCTCTCTTTTTCTTCTCTCTCTCTCGTCTCTTTTCTTCTTTCTCCAGTCTCTCCTTCTCTCTTTCTAATCTCTCCTTCTCTCTCTCCTTTACAAACTCGAGGAGTTGAGCTCCTTCGAGTCCACATTCCTTTCCAATTTTCAGGAATGTCTCCATCTCCGATGTCGCCATCTCTGCTTTTCACTGCTGGCTGTTTTCTTCTGCTACCCTTTCCACTGAGCCAACTCAGAAGTCCCTTGGGAGGTGCCAAAATGTTACGTGGTTGAGTCGTAGTCGTAGTATGATAAACACACCAGACGCACGCACGTAAGGTTCTTTTAAATAAACTTCATTCAGCTGCAACTCGTCACACGTGGCTTAAGGATATAGAAAATACTGGAGTAACAGTTCCAACAATATTTTAATTCAGCGATGCGATCTCCACACAATGCATTTCCAAATGCACCAACACTGATACAAAGTCTTTTCTGCAAATGTCCACACTGCTGACACAAAGTTTCTCATAAAACGTACACCACACCGTTACGTTGTGTCTCTCACAATGTACACCCTATACGGGCCACGTACCTACGATAAACTGCGTGTGTCTCTACAACTGACAATGCAAGACAATGTACCCAGGTGCTCTCCTAGCACCAACTTTATATAGTAAGACATCTTTCTAGAATAATCCAAAAAATTTACTCAACGCAACCAATCAGAACGGAACATGTAACTGAAACTCATAAATATTAAAAACAAAATGAACTTTCTAGAATAACTAAACTGATCTCCAAAATTCGACTGCTCAATTCAGCCCCAAATCCTATTGTATAACGACATCACACAATATTACGGCCGACCGTTCACGACCTTGCCTATACTTTCTGGAAGCTTCACGATCTTTCATAAAACGCACACACACAAAAAAAAAAACGGCTGTTAACTTCACGCGCACAGTAAAAAACTTGTTGCAAACTGTCCCTATTCACCGACGTCACGAGGTCACTAGACAGTGCGACCTTTCTAGAACGTTCTGGACTAAACTTATCGTATCATATCAAAGCAAAATTCGCTCTACACGCGAACGAAAGAAAATCTTACTGAAAAGGTACGTGATTCGTAACCATGATAGCTCAAATAATGGATCGTTTCCTACGATTAACACATGCATGCTCTCACAGGACAACATAACCACAATCGTAACACATACATACACCAGATATGTCGGGGGCGTTTGATATTTTTTATTATAATTTCATGCTACACATAAGCCATAGATAATGTTGAGCCGAATATATTTTTTATTATTTTAATCATAGGCCGTGTGAGGTGTATGTGTGCGTTGACGGGAACTGGAGTGAGCCATCGGCCTCAGCGTTCGCGGGTAACTACACACACACACACACGCACGCACGAACACACACACACGCACGAACACACACACACGCACGAACACACACACACGCACGAACACACACACACGCACGAACACACACACACGCACGAACACACACACAGGACTCGCACACACACACACATTCACACACACACACACATTCACACACACACACACACACTCACTCAGCTGTGCACGAGCGCACGTGCATACACACACACACACACACACACACACACACACACTGCACAGACACACCGGCACACATACACACGCACGCACGCGTGCACGCGCGCGTGCATACACACACGCACACACACATACAAACACGCACACATTCAACTGTGCACGCGCGCGCATACACACACACTCACTCACACATACACACACACGCACGCACGCACGCACTCATACACACGCACGCACACACACACACACACAGGCACACACATTTACACACACACACACACACACACACATTCAACTGTGCACGAGCGTGCGCGCATACACACACACTGCACAGACACACTGGCACACATACACACGCACGCACGCATGCACACGCACACATGCACATACATTCAATTGTTGTAACGCACGCAGACTTTCCCCCAGTCGCACGTACAGACTCTCGCACAACAAACGCATACACCGCCACTGACTCAGACGGGCTCATTCACGCGGTAAAACTCAACACACGGGCTTTCTTTCTAACAACGACGTTTATAACAAATAATAAAAGAAACGCTCAAAAGATTATCACAACTATGTACACCACACCTTTCCCCCTACAAGCACCTCAACACCACACACACGCACACAATATCAATGCCAGGCTAGGTAGTAGTCTCTCACAATCCAACCTCAGTGTTTTGGTGTTCTCGCCTGGTTACGTTCAGTCCTTTCCCGTCTAGGCGTGCAAGTCCTTTGTCGTACGCTCCCGAGTCGTCCCGTCTCTCGTACCGTGGACGTCCTCGAACCTCGCTCTTTAGCGCAGTCTTAACTGTGACCCGGGTGTCTCGGCACCGGTCGCTCACTCCCTGAGTGAAGAGATGGAGAGATGACCTCGCAATAGGTCCTTGGTGACTGACGTCTCGGCGTCCGTCGCTCCAATCTCCGACAAGCACTCTGAATAAATAATAAGGTCCCAAATCATAACACTTGCTAAACACACACATATTGGATATGAGATACATTACGTAACCGGGCTGATAGATATAACTCACACGTTCATTCACACACCCACGTGCTTCATAACCGGACTACTTTCGTCTTAACACCCCAGAGTATCCCTGTCACTACCTTGAAACAGACTATAACCTAACACTCTCGCTATACGTTCTTTCATGCATTGGAAAAGACTATACTTAAACACGTACCACCTTCATAACGACTTTGGCCTACACATTCCTTAGTTATCCATCTCGGTAAATAACTATATAGAAAACACCGGTTGCCTCACTGAATTCCAAACCAACATAACTGAACCAAACCAGTCAACCTACACAACCGCATTAACTCCTAACGCATACTATCTTTTACACAGTAACCATCAATAATACGTATAGAAACATGCTGAATTCTAGGTTTCAGAGTCTTGGAATACGGGCTAAGGTATCTCACACACGTCTGTCCACACTGACAGTAAAGCCCCGTACTGACGTTCCTACAGCTCTGTTCGCCTGAACTCACTAAAACTCCCCGTGCTAACTGAACCGTTTCTTAAAGATTCCACGTGGGACACGTGCCTCACGGAATAGTTGTCACAAAACAAACCGCTAACAAAACTGTACCGTACTAAACCCTCTGTGTGAACCCTATGCGTGAGCATAGAGTTTCATCACAATTGTGCACGCGCGCGCGCATACACACACATACACACACTCATACACACACTCACACACACACGCACATACTCAACTGTGCACGCGCTCGCATATATACACACACACACAGACACACACACGCACGCACTCATACACACACACACACACACATACACACACACACACGCACGAACACACACACTCTCCAGTGACGTAGGAAATACATGTCATTAGGGGCGCCCAATGATCGAGCCTGACATGCCTCAGTTTTTCATTTTTTTGTTTTTCTTTTTGTTGCTTTTGTTGCTTGATGGCTTGCGCAGAATATACGGCATTTCCGCTCATACGCGGCGGCTCAGACAAGTCATGCTGTATTTCTGCAGCTGTAGAAAGGATGCTCAGGATGGAACCACACTGCTGACAGACGGCAGTCACCAACCCTTCCAGCCAGTTCACAGCTCCAAGAAGAAGTAATCGCCATCGCGGCGGCTATCAGCACACTGCGCGGAACAATGTCTGCTGCTTCTAATGGCGGCAACTGAACACTCTTTGTACCATTTCATGATGCTTAAACCATTTAACCCCATGGCCACATTCTCAATAAACGTTGGAGATGTAAAAAAAATATAGTAAAACTGTTGCCGCTAGGGTTTCATGTGAAAGAAAAACAGAAGATAGTGGTAGAAAACCCTTTAAAATAGAAACAAAGAACGACGTTTCGGATCAAAGATCCTTCTTCAGGTGACATGGAAACAAACGTAGAACAGAAAAAAACACGACAGAAAGAAAAGACGTCATCCAGTATAGAGAGAATTTAGAATGACGTATAAAAAAAAAATAAAAATTAAAAATTATTTTAAAAAAAAACACCACACACACATAATGACGCAAATACACATGCACAAAACACTGACGTAGCACAAAACTTACGTCTACATACATACACGTCACTGCATACATTCGCATTCACTCGTGCCTGCTGCAGCTCACGCACATGCACACACACAAACACACACACACACACACACACACACACACACACAAAGGTAGATGTAGATGTTGGAGGTGTCATTTAAGGCCGGGACTATGTACCAGTTGCTGGACTGATCAAATTCAACCATGACTGATAGTTCAAGGGTAATGCCAGAATAGCTTGGCGCCTGATGGCGCCAAGCTAATCTGGTATTACCCTTGAATTGTTATGGTCGATCTGTCCCCTATAGGGTTAAATCACATTAATATAACTATAGGGTTAAATCACGTAAGTGTTTTACCCCTAATGCCTAGTGAGGCCGGATTTTATAATTTTCAGTGCAACAGTGTTGCACTTAGTATTGCTGGAGGTGTCAAGGGAGCCGATGTTGACCCGAGCACAGTTGTCCGCGGGTCAGCGGCGGCCGATGTCTGCCCGACGATATTTTGCCGTTTGGGACCTTCTGGTGAAGTTACCTCCCTTGATCCGTTCCACCGCTCGGTCTCAGTCTTACGTCATTATTCGCACCCGTCGTTTGGTCTGTTATTGAAAAAAATACTACTGAGATATACCTCTTCTTTCTGTTGTTTGTTTGTGTGTGTATGTATGTGTGTGTGCGTGCGCGCGCTTGTGTGTGTGTGTGTGTGTGTGTGTGTGTGCGGTGTGTGTGTGTGTGTGTGTGTCTCAGTGTGTCTGTGTGCCCGTCTGTGTGTGTGCGTGCGTGTGTCACAGTGTGTGTATGTGTGTCAGTACGAGCGTGTGTAATTTGTGTGCGTGCGTGCGTGCGTGTGTGTGTGTCATCACGCGCGTTTGCCGTGTGTGTGTGTCCGTGCGTGCATACGTGCGTGTGCACGTGCGTTCGTGTCTGTGTGTGTGTGTGTGAGAGCATGTGTGTGTACGTGCGAGCGAGTGTGCGAGCGTGGGTGTGCATGTGTGATATCAGGAACATTCGACAAGGAAGATATTGTAAACACATAAGCGGTCAGAACAACCTTGGCATGCAACCACTGGTACTTTAACTAGTTACACATTTTGCAACCATTAATAGGGTCCAGGGTTTCCCGCTATAGTTGATAGCAACCCAAGACTTAACCCGGCCCTGCCCTGCCACTGTACATAGGCCTATATATTTTTGTTTCTGAAATATATCTCCGTGCAACGACCAAAAGCCAAAACCGTCCAAGAAACATGGATCAAAACTGGTCTCAGCAAGAGGCATAGATCCTCATGAGCCCCCGCAGTAGCGGGGCTCATGAGGATCTATGTCTCTTGCGGCATTTGGATCGTGTTCACATTTTCTCGACAGTCAAAGGGTTAAATATTCGTAAGCTTGCGTAAGTAAAAGGCATATGGTGTGGGGGCCGACGCCTGTGGACACTTAATAGACCGACGTCGTTCCTAGGACATTCGCTCACTAGTCCGGCCTCAGTCTCCACCGTGCGGCAGACTACACTAAGTCCACCCGTTGACCTTTCAGTTGCTCACACTGTGGAAAGTCATGAACTGTTGTTTCGGTCTGTTCGTCTTCTGGACTGCAGTACGCGTCGGACCTATAATCTTTCGCTCACTAGGAAGTCACAGTCTATTGCGTTGTGTATTCACCTTATTGTCAGCCGCTGTGCAGCAGACGACACCCGGATGACCTTGCCGCTGGACCGGAAGTCATGAAATGAATTGTTTTGAGTGTTCACTTCCCAACATCAGTTGCACACTCATCAGTCCTTATGTGTGTTATTCATAATACACTGACCGGCGAATAAAATGCGACATCATTCGAGTCGCAGTTATTTTGCTAGTCAGGATATATGCAACTGCAGTATATGCGTAGCGTCAATCTGGCTAGCCAAGGTCATATGGATTATGCCTATTGCATGTTCCATGTAACTCTGTGTGGGTAGTGGCACAGTTGGTATGCATACCTGCATGCGTTCTAATAAAAGAAACGTTTCGATGGTAAATATGTTTTCAGTCCAGACAAGTCAGGTCACTCTCAGGTTGAACCCATTCAGCCCTGACGCACTACAGCAGGAGATGGATCGACCATGATAATTCAAGGGTAGTGCCAGATTAGCTTGGCGCCTGTCGGCGCCAAGCTAATCTGGCACTACCCTTGAATTATCATGGTCGGCGCCAAGCTAATCTGGCACTACCCTTGAATTATCATGGTCGATCCATCTCCTTCAACTGGTGCATAGTCGTTAGATGACGCCTCCAAAATTGGGGAAATACGTGCGTCGGGCTGGTTTTAAAAGCGACAATGAAGGCAATAAAAGATCACTAGTTCGCAAAATTTCCTTTATAAATCTTCATAGTATGCCTTACAAAAATGCTGGACACTTGAAAAGGGCCGGCTGAACTTGAAAAATGAAGGTCGTAGAATGAAAGACTTTTTTGCTCTTATTCTCTTATGTACGTTTTTACACGACTAGGGACATACACCACCCCCCCCCCCCCCACCCCCACCCCTACCCTTTTTTTCTCACGTGGACCTATTCATGTGGGGTGTAAAAGTAACATGAGGAAATCAAACATCCAACACCATATTGGGGATACGTCGGTTTTACCAGCCTTCTTTAGCCAGTGATACCATGTGACGAGATGTAAAACTAGTATCACCACGTAAACAGTGGGTGACGTAATAGGCGATGTAATTTTCGTATTATTTATTAGGATGTATTACACATATTTTGAGACAAGAGAACACAGAATGCGCTGTATCGCCGAGTACATTTTAGCAGTCAAAGTCCACCCTGGAGCAGAGCGCTTTAACCCTTTCACTGCCGGAGCAAAGCGAACACAGATGATCACTCATAAATGCAAGAGTCATAGGACTTCATGAGCCCCTTCGCAGGTGCAGGGACTCATGTAGATCTATGCCTCTTGTTGTGTGACCTCATGCACATCCCGACATTCGGGCGGAAGTTTACCAGTTTGTGATGGTTTCAGACTGAGGCCCCGGGACATCATTTTTCAAGCGGCTGGCAGGGAAGGGGTTAAACACGTGCATACGTTCTCATTTTTGTAGCCAATATCCGCTTTATGTCAGCGTATGTTCGGGTTTAACCCTTTTGGCTGTCATTAACAGTTTTTGTCGCGATGATTCCTACAGGAATCATCGCGACAAAACCCGCTACCGACAGCCAATGCAGGATGGATAGACTGCAATATTCGAGGGTGATGCCGGCCAGAGTATCTACCCAATGCGCAAAAGGAGTGATTTGGCCGACGTCGGCCGACGTTGGCCCGCGCACGGTCGTGCGCGGGCCAACGGCGGCCGACGTCGGCCAGATGGCCTTTTGCGTATTTGGGTGATAGGCGCCCATATATTGAGACCACAGTTAAACTATCGAGCCATTGTAGTCGATCGCAATTTTTTGAGAAACCACGTCGTCCTCGTGCAGAGATGCGGAAACTCCTACATATGTAGATCATCTGCAAGAGGCCTAGATTCTGATGATTCTAATGAAGTGCGCGTAAGGCTTTACGCCGCTTGCTCGCAAAGAGTTGCATCCGCGCTTTGAGGCCGCATAGACTGTTGCGGTGTGTTTGTAAGAATGCGACTATTGCGCGAGGACGCGCGGCTGACGCCGCAGGGATCTGGGCGATATGTCACTCAGCAGAACTCTTCCTCTATTACTGCGTAGACGTCCTCACTGTCAAGGGACGCAGTCTACTGTCTGGGACACGATTGTGGTTCAGGAATAATTGGTACCTCAACTTTAACCTTGCTCAGTGTGCTCAGCATGGATCGAGGGCTCAGTGTTGATGAGGAGGATCAGTACGTGTATTCACGGCACGAGGCGCTATCGGTGCCAGACCTGTTGGCCAGCTTTGCCGGGTGTTTGCCTCAGCTGGTGGTGGCCGCTGACGGCATATCTTTCGGGTACGAGATGGAAATTTCTTCAGGAGAGGTGGGTATGCCACAGGCATGGCTCGGATGCTCGCTGCGTAATCGATCGCCTGTTAACTCGGGTAGTAGTAAATGACACCCCAGTAAGCAAAGCTCCTCGGGCCCACGAGGAGCCGCGGTGGGCCCGCGCACGGCTGTGCGCGGGCCCACTGCGGTTGTCACGCGTGGGCCCGAAGACTCTTCGCTACTGGAGAATGCGACTGGTTTTTAAGAGGTGATTGACTGCGCAAAGATTATCCCGTGCCTGTGGGTAATGTCAGTGCGTGTGAGTTTGTGTGTGTGTGTGTGTGTGTGTGTGTGTGTGTGTGTGTGTGTGTGTGTGTGTGTGTGTGTGTGTGTGTACATGTGTGTGTACATGTGTGCGTTCGTGCGTGAAAGATAAGTTTATTAAAATTATTCATGATTCGTAAAACTTTCCTGGCTATTTCGTCTACACACACCCCACAACGGCTCCCGTTCCAACCCAGCCTCCTATTGTGCTAGCTGTACATTCTGTCTTCACCATACGGTCCCTAAATTCCTCTCACCTCACTCTTTCCTGATGGTACAACCCTTCCACTCTCACCTACCCACCCTCTCTCATACCAGTCAAGTTTTGAAAATGGGATACTGATCTGGAGATTTTTGCGGGGTTTTTTTTTCGCGGTGTCATGGTGTTTTCTTACACATGGCAATAACTATTAGCATAAACGTGTGCAAACATTATATTCAGATTATTACTTTTGAATGTGTGTTTGTTGCATTTTCACCATGAATTCACACACCATTAAATACTCCTTTTGATGTGAAAATCTGACGGAAAAAGTCATTTTATTTGAATTATTTCAAATTTCTGAATCAATGCTGCTATCTGATGTACACACAGAAAAACTAGAACATGTAGAAAAAGAAAACATCTCCAGAAACTGACACTGATAGGCTCTTCCCAGAAAATAATATCAATATTGAGACTAGAAACGATTTTCCTTACATTCATGATACCTGTATTTGATTATTCTAAACTGATTGGAAAGGACATGCGTGCAGTTTATATGTCTGCCTACTTCTACCTGCGTTCGTAAATAGGCTCTCTGTAAGACCAAAGACAGAAAAATGCTGCCTGTAGTAAGACTGACTTGCTGTTGGGTACTGTACTCCGCCCCGCGTATTTTATTGAAAAGCCTTTCGCACGTTTTACTTCGTAAAATCTGCTAGTAACTGGCCACGATTTCTTTATGCGTCGTTGTCTTTCCCTAGATCCACCCGCATTTTGCCTCTGTCTTTTGAGGAATGATTTCCTTGCGCGATTAAAACCGGAATTAACCGGAGTACGTGGGTGATCTCCCTTCAGTCGTTCCGAAATGGTTGGGGAAAAAAATCTGCCGACGAGAAATGCTTTCAAAGTTTTCGAATTTCCTCAAGCCGGGAAAATCGGGAGAAAAAGTCATGAAAGTAGGAGAAATCGGGAGGTCAGAAAAAAGCGGGAGATGGATTGCAAAGTCGGGAGTCTCCCGCCGAAATCGGGAGACTTCAGTGACAGGTATGATCTCCCCTGAGCCTACCCACACCCCCCCCCCACCCACCCACCCACCCCCCCCCCCCCCCCCCGCCACCTGATCGGGAGATTTGACAGGTGTGATCTCCCCTAAGCCTACCCCCCGCCCCCCCCCCTCCCCCCCCCCCCCCACCAAGCCTTTCTATCATGAAAAATAAAATGAATAAAAACTTGATGTAACGACAGAATTTTAACACATCATGGCATCACTATGCCAACTGCGACCTAATTCGGTCCCACTACCTCCTGCTCACTTTGGAACTTGTCAGCTTCTTCATTTCCTGCGCCAGCCACTAAGCAGGGTGCTCCACTATAGCGGAGCACCTTGCTTAGTGGCTGGTGCAGGACTACACTCACTCATGGAACTGGGCCCCTGGTCTGTGTGCGTACACAGGCGCTGCTGCTGCAGGCTGTGGGGCGGCAGGATAGGGCGCTCGTTCACGACTGCGAGGGGCGAATACTGAGCATCCCCCTTGACTACAGACATCTGTTCTCTCTCATACACCGAACGCCCGGCGCAGGTGAGCCAGCTAGGTAAGCGTGTGCAGGTCTGTGATTATGGACCCCTTGGCTTTTAGCCGTAAGGTCCAAAATCACAGACTAGCACACACGTGTGACTCGGATGTCACTGTTTTTTGTTTGTTTGTTTGTTTGTTGTTGTTGTTTGTTTGTTGTTGTTTTTTTGTTGTTTTTTGTTTTTGTTTTTTTTTTGGGGGGAGGGGTTACAAAGGTGCAAGTACCTGACATTTTTTTATCAGTCGGATTGTGGTTTGTTAGTGATATTGATAAAATGGTTGGATGGATGGATGAATGGATGGATGGATGGATAAATGGATGGATGGGTGGATGGATGGATAGATGGATGGATGGATGGATGGATGGATGGATGGATCTATTCATTCATTTATTCATTCACTCACTCACTCACTCACTCACTCACTCACTCATTCACGCATCCACTCTCATTCATTCGCATTCGCTCTTTCGTTAGTCTGTTCGTCCGTCCGTTCTTCCATCCATCCATCCATGCATGGATGGACGGATTAATTAATTGATTGATTGATCGATCGATTGATTGACTGATCAGGTGAGATGTTGCCTCTTCGTGACGTAGTCCGACAGCGCCTCCCCGTGGAGGTACAGTTTTACAAAGGAGACAGCCTCCACTTCCGGAATGCCACCCTGGCCTCTATGAGCCGCCTGACTGTGATGCACGTTCACTCTGTGCCCTATCTCCTAGCCAGGCCGGTCTGCAGAGGTACTTTGTTTGTGTGTTTGTTTTGTTTTGTTTGACTTCCCAGTGCGCAAAAGGCCATCGGGCCGACGTCGGCCGCCTTTAGCCCGCGCACGGCTGTGCACGGTCCACGTCGGTCCGATAGACTTCGCGCACTGGGTCCTTGTTTGTCCGTAAGTCCATTGTTTGTTTTCTCCTTGCCTGTTTGTAATTTCTGTTGGGGGAGGGGAGTGGGGGGGGGTGTGGAGTTACGTTTTCTTGATTTGTGCCAGAGGTCGTCCGTTTGTCGTCCGTCCGCAGTCGTCCGTCGTCTGTGGTGAATTTTAGCGTTGGCATTTTCTCGGAGACTATTCAAGCCATAGTCTTCAAACTTGGCCCAAGGATACTTTGTGGCAAGACCTTTCTAAACATACCAATTTCAGTGACTCTCTCATGGTCAACGTCACAGGGGATCAGGAAATAGGTCAGAAATAGCGATATTTTGACCAAAAATATTTTTTTCTCAAATACTATTTACAAACTCAAACTTGGTACAAAGATGCCAGATGGTAAGACCTTTTTATGCATACTAATGTGGTTGACCCCCCGGAAAGGTCAAGGATCACAAGAGACCAGGAAATAGGTCGAAAATAGCCGTATTTTGACAAAGGTTTGTTTGTTTGTTTGTTGGGGGGGGGGGTTGTTTTTTTGGGGTTTTTTTTGTTTGTTTTTTTTTAGGGGGGGGGGGGCGGGTGTTCAAATACTATTCACAGCTTCAAACCCAAACTTGGTACAGAGATGCCTGATGGTATGCCCTATCTATGCATCTATATAATTTAGATGTCCCTTTAGAAAGGTTAAAGGTCACAAGAGGTCGGCAAATGTGTGTAAAATGCCAATTTTTGAGAGAATTGTAATTTGTATCAACATTTTTGCAAACTTTTAAATCAAATTTGACGTGAAGGTTGCTGATGGCAAGTCATTTCTATGCATACTAATTCAGTCAACTCATCGCAGAGGCCAAGGGTCACAGGGATTTGACAGATGTGTGAAACGTGCTTCAATTTTGCGAAAACATGGATTTTGCTGGTGCTGAAGTGAGCCCTTTACTTATTGTGACAAAGGTCACGCATATGTGCATCGGTCATACACGTGATCCATAAGGGCTTTGTCTTTCTTGTTTTTGTTTAATTGATTGTTTGCTCGTACGTTCATTGGCGTTGTTTGTTTGTTTGTTTGTTTGTTTGTTTGTTTGTTTGTTTGTTTGTTTGTTTGTTTGGTTGGTTGGTTGGTTGGTTGGTTGGTTGGTTTCATACACCTGACTGGGCTTGTTTGATCGACGGATTGATTGGCTGATGCACTGGATGGAAATGTGTGTGTGTGCGTGCGTGCGCTCATGCGTGCGTGCGTGTGGAATGGTGTGGGGGTGGGGATAGTGGTGAGGGGTGCGCGTGGGCTTGCGTATGTGTGAGTGCGTGCGTGCGAAGGCCGGATACAGTGTCTGAGATTATGGGCGCTGGTCTGTGATTTTGGACCTTACGGCCAACGGCCGTAAGGTCCAAAATCACAGTCCAGCACAATGAATACCCCTCTCAGTAATTTTATTTCCCCTTGCAGGTGCACTGAGTCCCGCCACCATCGTGCTGCCGGCCTACCTAAAACGAGTGTCTTTCTGCCCCGTGAGGGGGGTTGCAAGACGGGGACAAGGGGATGATTCTCCGGAGCGCGTTGTCCGCATTTTCGACCGCCATGAGACAGAAACATATACCTCAGTCGTGGAGGGAGACAAAGGTAGAATACTAGTTAAAAGATGAAGGAGAAGAAGAAGAAGATGATGTTGATTATAATAATAATAATAATAATAATAATAATAATAATAATACATTATATTATTATTATTATTATTATTATTATTATTATTATTATTATTATTATATTCATCACCATCATCATCATCATTATTATTAAATATGAATGATATTAATATTTTTATTATTATTAAACTTCGGATATAACAAAATCACGTTTTGTTGTTGTTATTATACTTTTATTATGCTGACGGTGCTGCTACTGCTAATAATAATAATAATAATATTAATAATAATAATAATAATAATAATAATAATAATAATAATAATAATAATAATAATAATAATAATTTAGATAGTAATGTTTTTTCCGTTGACCATTTCTACTCTGCAGTTCATGTAGTACAATACATTTTGTTTTCCTCCCTACGTCACACGACCAGTCACTTTAGCACAAACTGTACCATGTGACCGTGATATAAAAACCACTGTAGCGAAAAATGGCGGACGTTTTATAGCCCTCTCGATGACGCGTTAGGACCTCGTTTTCGAGTCTTGACAGCAACTCAGTTCGACAAAATAGCAGAAAAAAAAACCGCACTAAAGTAGTCCTATTTGACGTAATACATATCATCTGCCTTATTTTTTACGACGTGAGGAGCAAACTTAAACAATATTTCACCACTAATTACACAGCGCAAACAGCGCCAAATTCATCCGCTCATCGCCATGCGGCACCGAAACATTTTCAAAGTTCAGGAAACCACGGAACAAAAATAGCTTCCGAGTTTGTTTTTTTAACCAATCAGAACAGCAATCCTAGCAAACCGGCAACACACTGTCGTCTGCTCAGCCACCAACATGCCACATTTTCACCAAAGCACAGAGCAACAAATTCAAGAACTAAAACGAAAATACACACCCAGCAACACTATACACAAAGCACGCTATTGCCAAAGTTCTCTCTTCACGTCACTCAATGCGGGACTATCTGAAGAAAAACATCTCACGAATTTTCGAAGACTATCTGACATCATGTCAACGCTGTAAAATAAAATCTTACCTTAAAACCCATCTCAGCACTAGTCCTGCTGTTAACAACGAGCGTTCTTTTGGTATTCCTTTTTCCAGATATCCCAACACACATGACACTTTAGGATATAACAACGACAATCTGCTGCACACTCGAAGCATCCCCTTCAGTCATCTTGAATCTAAAACTGAGCACGAGGCACCATGCTAACTTGCACAAGCTGTCACAACAGACAGTGGTCAAATGCCGATCGCTTCATCAAAAAGTTCTTAATTTTTCTAAATCACACAGCAGTCAAGAAGCACTGTCACTGTCATACTTTAACGACCTTTTGTAGACATTGCAGCTTGAATCATTATGTACACAAGCCAAGATTAGTAGCTTTTTACTCGCGAAACTTGCGCTTCTGACACGGAATCATGCTACGTCACTGACACTCTGGGAATCCCCGGCAGAACATGTATATTCAATGGTGTCCCCTATCCGCCACAGAAGCGGCCGTCTTCATAAACCGGATTTTTTTCTAAACAATAAACGGAGGAAGTAAAACAAATACGTTATTGGTCGGAGGGGTTCGCTACACGGACCTTTGTAGGCCTTCGGGAGGTCAAAGGAATCATTCGGCCTTCGGGGCCTTTGATTCCTTTGACCTCCCTCAGGCCTACAAAGGTCCGTGTAGCGAACCCCTCCGACCAATAACTTATATTGTTTTCATCCCTACGTCACACGACCAGTCACTTTAGCGCAAACCGTACCATGTGACCGTGATATAAAAACCCCTGTAGCGAAAAATGGCGGACGTTTTGTAGCCCTCTCGACGCATCTTGGATGCGAGTTTTGTTCTATAAAAGATCACCAAAACGTTCTAAAGTTGTAAAAAGTTGCATAGTGTTGTTCGAAACAACAAGCACTAAGTACTGGAGACGGCAACGTCATGAAATATTTTAAATTATCATCAGTCTCAGTCAATAATGTATAAATGTATATTCCTTTGACGTCAGTCATGTCTGGCGTGATACAGGTCGGAAGATGTCTTCTTGATTTCTTTTACGAAAATAGTGGAGGAATGAAAACAAATACGTTATTGGTCGGAGGGGTTCGCTGCACGGACCCTTGTAGGGCTGAGGGAGGTCAAACTGAGGAATCATTGTACCCCTCAGGCCTTCCGCCTTCGGGGTACAATGATTCCTTTGACCTCCCTCAGGCCTACAAAGATCCGTGTAGCAAACCCCTCCGACCAATAACTTATATTATACACGTTGGGTTTCCCAATGATTGTAATTTCTGACTAAACAATACACACAATTTCCCTGTCACGCACTGGCTTGTTTGAATTTTCGAGTTAATTTCAATCGCCTTCTAGAAAGACAGTGACAGTGTATTAACCCCTTACTGATATGCCGGGGCAGGGAGAACGAAAAACTTACCAAGCAGCAAGAAACATAAACCCTCATGAGCCCCCGCAGTCGCGGGGACTCATGAGGATTTATGTCTCTTGTTGATCCTGTGTTCTTTGTGCCTAATTTGGCTAGTAATCACAGGAAATTTTAAGAATTAGTCTCCATGTTGTCCTGGTTAGCAGGCATGTGACCGACATCCCTCAGAGCGTATGAATCTCTACTGTCAACATCACATTCTAGGACGCCAAGAACACCGTAGTTATGTAACATGGAAATATATATCTGTGCTGCGTATACATGTTTAATGATCTATAGCCCATTAACCCATACCATCATACTGAGGCTAAAAGCTTCAAATGTGTACACTGCCATATAATAGCTACATTATAGTACTAACAGATAAGGATATAGACTAATGTCTTTAGCTCAGGGTTGGTGCCAGAATAGCTTGGTGTCTAGAGGCGCCAAGCTATTCTGGCACTACCCTTGAACTATTTTAGTCAAAACTATTTCACACACTGGTGTATTCCGGCTGATAAGGGTTAAAATTAATACTTAAGAGCAACTGTGCGATGTATGTTTGTGAAAACTGTTCTCATCTGATTTCTTCACGAGAATATCGGTCAGAGTGAAGTCGTTTCCGACGCGAAATTCGTGGCCACTGTCAGCAAACGGGTTGAGCTGGAAAGAATGTGTGACACGCTTGCGTTTTTCTCAGCTGTTCTTGAAGCTGAATCTGTTAGAGTCAACTTCAATAGCAGCTGATGAAACTTCAGGCGTGAGACCGTTCGCGTTTTGGACGATGCTAGCGATCAAACCACAGGCATCTGACTTTAAATGGGAAAAGAGAGGTCCTTTCACGCGCCCGGTAAGACAGAGACCAATCCACCGCTATATTGTTCCCCTGCCATGATGGATTTCGTGCGAGCGGAGCGCGCTGTTTCGAAAATTTCGAGTAAACAAACGACAGCACGATGTGTGACCTGCCTGCGTTGTCGATCTCTAACTGGTATGGCTTTTCAGTAGTGTTTCTAGGTTCCTCAGAACCTAGAAATACTACTGAAAAGCCAAGCCACGCCATGCTAGCGGCTTTCGACCTTTACTCGAAAAAATACTGGGTGAGGGTAATTCAAGACCGCGATCACGTGGTTTTCCTCCCTAGTCTTAGTCGAGCGCGGAACGCTGCAGATGTCTGTTGTACTCTCGTGTAATCCTGAAGCTTCCTCCGGCATTAGTGGTCGCAGATTGTGTTTCTCAAATATTTGTTAACTCATTCGAGACGCCGAAACGGCATCCGGATACGCGGCTTAAGCCGCGTATCCGGATGCCGTTACGGCGTCTCGAAAGAGTTAACTCAGCGCCGTCAAAGGTACATGGATACAAAAGGTCCAACTTTTCGTTTGGGACATTTAACCTGGGACAGAATCAAAGCCGGTCATAAAGCGTGCACTTGGGGGGGGGGGGGAGAGAGAGAGAGGAGGGGGCGGGGAGGGGATGGGCGTCAGGGGTCAGGGGGGTTAAGGGTTTGTTGTTGTTGTTGCTGTGTTTGTTTGTTTGTTTGGTTGGTTGGTTGGTTGGTTGGTTGGTTGGTTGGTTTTATTTTTGTTTGTTTGGATTTTAGTTTTCGTTTGAGGTTTTTTGTTGTTGTTTTGTTTGTTTGTTTATTTTGTGTTGTTGTTTTGGGATTCTTTTGTTTGTTTGTTTTATTGGGGGGTTGAGTGGGGAGAGTATGGTGGTGTCACAAGGACCAGCTTCAGGTAGAGTTTCGATCACGTGCACTTTTCTTTTTCTTTTTTTTTTTTCTCTCTTCTTTTCCTTTTTTTTTCGGGGGGGGGGGGGAGGGGAGGGGAGGGGGAGGCGTACTCTCTCTCTCTCTCTCTCTCTCTCTCTCTCTCTCTCTCTCTCTCTCTCTCTCTCTCTCTCTCTCTCTCTCTCTCTCTCTCTGCCCTGCCCTGCCTGGGAAGTACCATTTCTATATACTTCTTCCACACTTATTGACCACATCTACACAACTAAACAGTCAAGGGTAGTGGGAGTAGATGTGCCCCAAATAGGGATTAGTGATCATTACCCTGTGTGTTGTGGCTGGGCATTGAAAGAAAATACTACTTTTCGTAAACTCCAGCACACAACTATTAGATACAGATCTTTGAAGCGCTTCAACGAAGACGTATTTCTGCATGACCTAAAGTCAAGTATCTTTCCACACAGTTTACAACCAAGGTGACCCTAACGAGGCTCTGTCTGAATGGTACAGATTGTTTCTTGGTGTTCTTGTTAAACATGCTCCTTTCAGAGAGAACCGAGTGAAAAATCCCCAGCTTCTCGCGTGGTTGAACAATGAAATCAAGGATGCCATGCAGCTCCGAGATGATCATAAAAGGAACAAAAATATTGTAGCTTACTGAAAACAAAGAAACCTTATGAAATATTTATTTAGAAATGCTCAGAGGTCTTACTTTTACCATGTCATGAACGGCAAAAAAGTTATCGTTTCTATTGGTGTGCAATAAACGCCTTTACGATGTCCAGAAATACCGCACAGTGCACTCAAAATATCAGCTGATACGTTTATTCAGCATTTTCTCTCTACCGCCACTACACAGCTACGAATCTTAAGTCTCCCGGTCAACCGTCTGATGTTTCAGAAAAGCTAAAAAGGTTTTGTGCTGAAAGATTAACACCTAACACGTCTTGCAACATTCCGCTCTTAACAGTTTATGAAGTGGGAAAATCCATTTCTTCATTAAAGAGTAAACGTACATCTCGCCATGATGGAATTAGCAGCACTGTTCTTAAAATTGCTCTTCCATACGTCGTCGAGTCGCTAACATATATCTACAACCTTTGCATACATTAACATGGACAATTTCCGTCTGGTCAGAAAACGGCAAAGGTAATACCGCTACCTAACACAAAAGATTTAAATTACCCCAACCATTTCAGACCCATTTTCCGCCGTGAGATGGCCTTAGACGCCTGCTCGGCGTTAAACCCTAATAACTAACTAACTTCAGACCCATTTCTCCGGTTGTCAACTCTGTCAAAACCGATTGAAAGACATATCCACACACATTTACAACATTTCTTAGATAAATATAAACTCGTTCATCCACTACAGTCTGGTTTTCGTAGGAGACAGTCTTGTCACACAGCTTTGGTTCACCTGGTTGACAGACGGTTAACTGCTATAAATAATGGGCAAATGACTGGAGCGGTATTTTTGGATCTTTCAAATGTTTTTGATCTTGTCAACCATGATCTTTTAATTTAAAAACTTGCTGCCTATCAGCTGAGTGACCCTTGCCTTCATTACATCATATCTAAAAGGGCGCACACAGTACGTCTGTGTCAATAATACAAACTCAATTGGAGTACCACAAGGACCTGTCCTCGGTCCATTATTATTTTCAGTTTTTACAAACGATCTTCCCTTACATATATCAGACCCCGTGTAATCAGTAGTATGTTCGCTGATGATGGAACTCTTGACGTGTCATCGTCAGATGCATCCTGTACAACCCAGTATAACCGTACAAAGCGGCCTGAATAATGTTTCCACATGGTGTAAAAACAATTATATGATTCCGAATCCTACTAAGTCCAAATGTATGCTAATTAATACTAGACAAAAGCATCAGCTGAACCCGCCTACCCTACAGCTCTATTTGAATGGGCAGTCTGTTGAGCAAGTCAAGGAACAGCGTGTGCTTGGAATCATCATTGATGACAAACTGTGTTGGCTAAGCCATATTACCAAAGTGTGTAAAACAATATAAAAAACAACTTATTCTTACTGTCAAAATTAAGATATTTTACTAACGCACCAACAAGGACACTTTTTTTCTGTGCCCATATTCAGCCACATTTGGATTACGCCTCCTCCGTCTGGGATGGGAGCAGTGATGGTAATCTCAAAAGGATTAATTCGCTTCACAGGCGGGCAATCAAATTAATCGTTGACAGACCCATGCAAGTAATTGGTACTGATTACAAGTTCAAGCTGCTGGATATTCTGCCACTTGAAATCAGTTCATCTATAATAAGTTGGTACTCATGCTTCAAAATCACCCCCTCAGACTCACCAGCCTATCTCTATAATTTGTTCGCACTTGCCCACAGATCTAGTCGAACATCAGGGAACAGTCTGGTAGTACCAAGGCCCCGCTTAGATATTTACAAGACGTCCCTCTCCTACTCTGGTGCAAAATTATGGAACACAGTTCCTGCAGACATTAAAGCAGCACCTTCTTTACGAACGTTCAAGAACCAACTGCATAAATTTATTAAGAAAATGTGAAAACATATTGTTTATATTTTTCTTTCACATACCGTCATTGACGGCAGAAACATTTCCTTATTCATACTCATGTATCATAATACTTTAGACTTGCTAAGGTGTTCTTTGTCATTTCTTTTGTTTTGAAACCTCAGCGGAGAAGAAGACATGCCTTCTTTATGTCTTCTAATATGTTCTAGCATATTTGTAAGTGCAGCATAACATCATAACATTTTAATATTTAATGTTCGATGTTTTGCTTGGTGTCAGTGTGTGTGTGTGTGTGTGTGTGTGTGTGTGTGTGTGTGTGTGTGTGTGTGTGTGTGTGTGTGTGTGTGTGTGTGTGTGTGTGTGGACTGGTAGAAATCAGTACGTGTGTGTGTGTGTGCGGACTGGTATATATCAGTGTGTGTGTGTGTGTGGGGGGGGGTGTAATGTGAGCATTGATTATTTGAAATGGAATTATTGTTGCCTGTACTTTTCACTATTATGTATACTTGTATATATAAAATTATGTGTATGTGTGTTTACGTGCGTGCTATAACTTAGCAAGGACATGATTGAAAACTGGTCATTGAAGGTACCTAATTATTTATCCTTGAAAAATAAAGTTTCATTTCATTTCATTTCTCTCTCTCTCTCTCTCTCTCTCTCTCTCTCTCTCTCTCTCTCTCTCTCTCTCTCTCTCTCTCTCTCTCTCTCTCTCTCTCTCTCTCTCTCTCTCTCTCTCTCTCTCGACTAATACATTGTTCTAGATAAACATGCCCCAGTGCGAACAAAACGTGTCAAACATCCCACAATCCCTGAATGGCTAACTGGAGAAATAAAAGCAGCCATGCAACTCAGAGATACACTTAAGAAAGAAAAGAAATTTGTTGACTATAACAAACAAAGAAATTTTGTCAAATCTTTAGTCCGAAAAGCTCAAAGACAACATGCCGAACAGATCATTGCAGACGGCAAGGACCTACGCTCTGTTTGGCAAGTTATCAACACCTTTACTAAAGGTCACAATCACAGAGACATGAACATTGCACCTGAGCTCACTGCATATACCTTTAATACCCACATTCTTAGCATAGCTGAGACTTTAGCACGCACTAATACAAATGATCCTGCGAAATATCAATGTTCTGAGCAACTACGATTTCACAGTAACAGTACTGCTGGTTGTGTTTTTTCACTCCCCCCAATGACTGTTTTTGACGTGGGTAAATATATATCTAATATGAAAAAGAGGTCATGTGGTTCAGATGGCATCAGTTGCGAAATTCTTAAAATAGCTATGCCCTACATAGTTGAGTCTCTAACGTTCATTTACAATCTTTCTATTCAAAGAAATATTTTCCCTGATGAGTTAAAAACAGCTGTCATTCCTCTTCCCAAAAGCAAAAACTTAAACTCATTGAATGATTATAGACCTATCTCCATTCTACCAGTCATCTCAAAACCTATTGAAAAACATATCCATACACATCTGCAAAATGTTCTAGAACAGAACTGTCTACTCAGTAAAATGCAGTCTGGGTTTCGCCCGCAACACTCTTGCCAAACTGCCCTTATACATATCATTGATAAATGGCTTACAGCCCTTAATAATTCTCAGTTATCAGGTGCAGTTTTTCTTGACCTTAAAAAAGCCTTTGATTTAGTCAACCACTCTATCTTATTAAAAAAGCTACCGATGTATCACATCGATTCCAATACCGTAATCTGATATCATCCTATTTAAGTGACAGAAGACAGAAAGTTTTGCTTAATGGTAATTACTCGAGTGAAGGTTTAGTAACGTGTGGTGTTCCTCATGGGTCAATTTTGGGCCCATTGTTGTTCAACATATTTATCACTGATATACCATTCTCTGTCTCACATCCCGATGCAACGTGTGACTTATTTGCTGATGACGCTACCATACATACATCAAACAGCGAATTGTCAAAAATAAACGAAGTTCTCCAGCAAAGTCTTGATGAGGTTTCAAGCTGGTGCCAACATAATCATATGATAATTAGTGTCCAAAAGACAAAGAGTATGTTGATTACTTCACATCAACGTGGTCTCCTGCCCTTAACATTATACTTGAACTCTGAGCCCCTTGATCAAGTTAAAAAACATCGTTTGCTTGGAGTCACAGTAGATAACCAGCTCAGCTGGGAACCACATATCGAAAACACACGCAAAACAATATCTAAAAGTCTATTCCTGCTATCAAAACTAAGTCAAATAGTTAACACTGACACTAGAAGATTCTTTCTCCAGCCCACATTAAGACACACTGTGATTACTGCTCTACTATCTGGGATGGATGCAGTGAGGTACATTTTAAAAAACTTAACTCATTGTATCGTCGAGGGGTAAAGTTAACTGTGCCTGGTCCCTCTCCCACCAACGTAAAGTTTAGAACTATCCGACTGCTAAACCTAAACAAACAGTTCACATTTAATCGATGCATACTTATGCATAAAATTCTTCACCATAAAACCCCATCTTACCTTCGTATGTTATTTTTGGATAGTCAAAGACAAAACACGAGGAACAGTTTGTTACAGCTACCATGGGCCAGGCTCGATATATATAAAACCAGCCTTTCGTTCTCAGGTGCCAAAGCCTGGAATGAACTACCACCACAAATTAAATCCATTTCTAACACTAGAACCTTCAAAACTCGTTTATATAACATCTTGTTACAGTAACTTAATACCTGAACGGACTACTTATATATATATATATATATATATATATATATATATATATATATATATATATATATATATATATATATATATATATATATATATATATATATATATATATATATATATTATTCACTGTTATTGATATGTGTGCGCATTATTTGTATTGCTCTTTTTTTTCAGTTTATTTCTTCATGTTTCGATTTATTGTGTTTCTCTTACTCTTTGCTATTAATGTTTCTTTTCTAACAGGACAGTTTGTAAGAGAGGCGTTTCGCCTAAAATTTTATCCTGTCAATAAAACGTTTCATCATCATCATCATCATCATCATCATCATCTCTCATCTCTCTCTCTCTCTCTCTCTCTCTCTCTCTCTCTCTCTCTCTCTCTCTCTCTCTCTCTCTCTCTCTCTCTCTCTCTCTCTCTCTCTCTCCTTCTGTTGTTCTTTAGGGCGATTTTAATATTGATCTTTCTAAATCTAAAGGGTCCAATGCTGTATGGGCGTCAACAACAGCACTATTCGGTTTAGAACAGTTAATTAAAACCCCCACTAGAACCACATGTACATCTTCAACCCTGATTGATCATATTTATGTGACAAATGATGATAAAATATCAAATGTAATGTTCCCTCCTTAGCTGTCAGTGACCATAACCCAGTATGTTGCACAGTCTCCACGAAACTAGACAAAGAAAACACAAAGAGACATAAAACAATTAAATATCGTTCTTTCAAAAAAATTAATAACGGCGACTTTCTGCGTGATCTGCGCAATACTCCTTTCAGTGACGTGTATAACCACACTTCTCCTGACAGTGCCCTGTCGTACTGGATGGATCTATTCCTTGGGGTCCTAAATAAGCATGCGCCCATACGAGAAAAACGAATTAAGCACTCTACCCTGTCACCCTGGTAAACAGTAGATATCAAACAGGCCATGTCGTTTAGAGACAAACTTAAGAAAGAAAAACAGTTTGATGAATATAAGAAACAACGAAATCGTGTTAAGTACCTAGTGAGAGCGTCAAAATAACTGTTCTTCCAGGAAATGATTAGGGACAAAAAAGATACAGCATCGGTGTGGAACGTTATAACGAAGGGTAAATCAGCCCCTGAAATTCCATCCCATTTGTCAGCTGATATATTAAATAACCACTTCCTATCGACAGCTGAAACACTTGCTCAGTCAGCTGCAAGTAGTAACGCAGAGTACCAAGTTCCTAGTGTACTGGAAAAATACTGTGTGGCCAAAAATATACTGCAGACATTTATCATGCCTAATATTACCGTCGCTGAAGTCGGCAAATCTATTTCTAGCATGCCGAACAAAAAGTCCACCGGGATGGATGGTATCGACAACAAAATTCTGAAAATGTCACTACCATATACGGTAGAGGCACTCACTTATATCTTTAACCTCTGTTTACAACACAGCACGTTTCCAACTATTTTCAAAGAGGCCAAGGTAATTCCAATCCCTAAATCAAAAGATCTTGAAGATGTCAATAACTACCGTCCTATCTCACTTTTGTCGGCCCTGTCAAAGCCCCTTGAAAAACACATACAAAAACACCTCCTCGATTTTATAGAAAAGGGCAATTTCATAAATATTCATCAGTATGGCTTTAGACCGAAACAATCATGTCAGTCAGCACTGACACACATTATAGACAGCAGGCTGGAATCAATAAATAAAAACCTGATGTCTGGAGCTGCTTTCTTAGACCTACAAAAAGCATTTGATCTTGTCGACCATGACATTCTCTTAAAGAAGCTAGCAGCATACTATATAAGTGACACTGCCATAGCGTTCTTTAGATCATACCTAAAAGACAGAAAACAAAAGGTATATACCCATGGAAAATACTCTAAACAAGGACACGTTAACTACGGTGTCCCCCCAGGGGTCGATCTTGGGACCTCTTCTATTTATAATATTCATTAATGATTTGCCTTTGCATATTACTAACACTAATGTCAACTGCAACCTGTTTGTGGACGATACGAGCCTCCATGTTTTGGGTAACAAAACAGCTGACATTAACCTTAGCTTACAAAGTAGTCTCAGCGAGGTTTCCGACTGGTGTAGAGAGAATCATATGGTTCTTCATCCAGGAAAAACAAAGAGTATTTTAATCACTACACGACAAAAACACCAACGCCGATTAGTCGCAGAGCGTAATGTCTGGGAATACACGTTGACGAACAACTATGTTGGGAGACACATATAAATTCAGTCTGTAAAACCATTGCTAAATCACTTTCCTGTTGTCCCAGCTTAGACAAGTAACGGACACACATACTCGTAAACTGTTTTTTCATGCCCATATCAAGTCTCACGTTGATTATGTCTCCAAAGTGTGGGACGGTTGTAGTGATGTTCACATGAACAGGTTAAACTCTATATATAAAAGAGCTGTCAAAATGATAGATACTCGGCCCATTCCTAACACAGACAAATTTAGACATCTAAACATTCTCGGCCTGCATCAACAACTTAATTTCAACAAATGCAACCTCATGCACACGATATTAAATAACATGACAGCGCAGTATCTAACCACCAAATTTATGCCACAGCAAGAACGCGAACGGACCTCAAGGAACAATACTTTACCCCTACCTCTGCCTAGAATTGACCTCTTTAAAACTAGTTTATCATTTTCTGGACCGTTTGTATGGAACACTATTCCTGCACATTTGAAGACTATAGCCACGCTTGGAATCTTTAAAACGAAACTTTTCGATTGCCTGATGAGCCAAACATAACATCACTGGGCATTTATTTAAACAAACCCTGATGGTTAATACTTTCATGTAATACATGCATTTATGTATAGTGTTTGTGTGTGTGTGTGTGGGTGGGGTATAAGATGAATGTTGAGTGTTACTATTATTTTGTGTAAATATATATATATATATATATATATATATATATATATATATATATATATATATATATATATATATATATATATATATATATATATATATATATATATATATATATATATTATTTTGTTTTTTATTTTTTTAATATTATTGTTGCATGAAATAATGTGTGTAAATATAATTCTTTATTATTATTATTATTATTATTATTATTATTATTATTATTATTATTTAACCTATTTTATGTTGTAGATGTTAGCAACGGCAAGTTTGTAAAATGACGATTTTTTTCTGTCAAAACTTTTTACCGTTGATAAATAAAGTTTCATAATCATCATCATCTCTCGGGACTGCATTTAACACTGCTCTAGGCGAGTGGTATCATTCTGTTTGTACGTGTGTGCACGTGTTTGCGTGGTTGCGTGAGTGCGAGCGTATGCGAGTGCGTGTGAATCGTGCATCTGCTTTATTTTGTGTGTGCAATACTTAGTCATTCGCTCACATTAATGCTTATAATAGTAATGACTTCATGCAGTGACGTACCTCATCTGCTGTCTCACTCGAGTGACTATTGTTGATCAGCGAAGTCGAGGGAGACAAACAGTTTGTGCAGATACTAGTTATCGTGGGGAGGGGGAAGGGAAGGGGTAGAATGTGGGGACGTCGATAGAAAGTTTGTGTTAAAAATTTTATTTATTTATTTATTTATTTTGCTGGTCTATTATGTGTATTTTTATTTCCCGCCTTTTGAACTTTGGGTGTTTTGATGTTCTTTGCATGCATTTTCTTTTCATTTACATAAGTGTGTGTGTGTGTGTGTGTGTATGCATGTGCGTGTGTGTGTGTGTGAGTGCATGTGAGTATACATGTTTGTGTTTGTGCATATGCGTGCATAGAGTCATATGTGTGTGGTATACATGTATATAGTTTCATTTGTCGTTAGGCTTGATTCTGTATTTCTTTCAATTTTCCTGTTTTGACATGCATGTATATTTTTTATAATATTTGTTATGTGCGTTGTATGACTGTGAACTGTATTTTTTTCTATGGAAATTGCACCTCACTGTTGCCCTGGGGGAGAGGGGGGATGGGGATGGGGGGCGTGTGAGTGTGTGTATGCGTGTTGTGTAGTGTGTGTGCGTTGGTGTGTGTGTGTGTATATGTGTTTGCGTGTGTTGCAGTATGTGCGTGTGTGTCTGTGTGTATGTGTGTTAGAATGTGTGTGATGTAGAGAGTGTTTGTGCCTGTGAGCTTTTATTTACTTTCCTGTGAAACTGTTGTCTTGTTTGTGATAGTGTTCAATGGCAGTTCTTAGCTTAATGGTAGTAACCGCAAGTTTGAAAATAGGTCCTGTTACCAAATACTTTTACCGTTATAAAATAAAGGTTCATTGTTCATATCTCTCTCTCTCTCTCTCTCTCTCTCTCTCTCTCTCTCTCTCTCTCTCTCTCTCTCTCTCTCTCTCTGTCTCTCTCTCTCTCTCTCTCTCTCTCTCTCTGTCTGTCTCTCTGTCTGTCTGTCTCTCTCTCTCTCTCTCTCTCTCTCTCTCTCTCTCTCTCTCTCTCTCTCTCTCTCTCTCTCTCTCTCTCTCTCTCTCTCTCTCTCTCTCCCCGTTCGACATTTTCGGCCTTAGAGCTGTTCTTAATTGGACGAACTTTTGATAGGCAAATCTAGATCGGAGAAGATCGGCGATCTTTTGGTTTGTTTCTTAATTGAGGTTTAACGAACCTAGGCGAACTGCAGCAAACCAGGTTTGCATGGTTCTCTTTCTTAACTGAAGTGCTTGATTCGGCGTACTTACTGTCTGCGAAGGTGTTCAAAATCGGGCTGCCGCTATGCCGCTTCGCGATTTGGACAATTTTTGTTTTTGTACTCCTTGCAGTAGCGATCCCTCAAACAGCGTTGCGCCTCCCACAAATCAATAAAAATAGGTCTTGTTCTTCGCACGAGTGAAATATAGCCGTCCGCCATATTTGTTTGTATTGGTGACTGTCTTCTTATCTCCAACGCAGAAGAGGGTAAAAGTTCTTGACCAATCAGAGAAAAGGTTCGCCTTGGTTTGCTCAACCCGTTGAGCGAACCTTTTCCGACAGCGAAATATGGTTTGCCGAGGTTCGTGAACTAATTCGAACTAGGTTCGCCGTATCTTTAGATCGTCCAATTAAGAACCAACCTGGTTCGTCCGAGATCGTGAACTGTAGTTCGTCAGAGTTCGCGAACTAAAGTTCGTTTAATTAAGAACATGCTTTACCGAGTCATGCCTAAATTCAAATATCAGTGATGATGCCGTGAAAATTCCTAATTTTAGTATCATGAGAAGAGATTCCTCCTGTCACGGTCAAACAGGCATTGCTGTATACGTTCATCACTCTGTCGAACACTTAGTCCGTAGGCGTAAAGACTTAGAAACGGCTGAAGTAGAGTGTGTGTGGATTGAGGTCAAAAGCCCGTACTGCTCACCGTCATTTGTTGGTTTTCTTTACCGCAATCCGGCGTCTAACTTCGAGTGGTATGATAATTTTACTACTAACCTAGACAAAGTGTATAAAGGGCAAAATGACGTCATTCTTCTTGGTGACTTTAATATAGATATGCTTAAACCCCATCCCGCATGGGACACTACATTTTTCTTATTTGGCCTAGTACAGCTAGTTAAATCCCCCACCAGAATTACCGCCGCGAGCTCTACGCTCATTGACCACGTCTATACAAACAAACCGCAGGCGGTGTCCGATGTTAGTGTCTCAGAGAGTGACCACTGCCCCGTGATTTGTTGCTGGTCTATAAAACTGCCCAAATTAAAGAAACATCGTCATACAACAACAACCTACAGGTCGTTTAAGCATTTCAGTCGTAATGAGTTTCTACACGATCTTAATAACACTCCTTTTGACGATGTCCTTCTCACAGATGATCCAAATATTGCGCTGTCCACTTGGTACAGATTATTCCTTGGAGTATTAGACAGACATGCGCCGATTAGAACAAAAAGAGTAAAGAGTGAGATACTTCCCCTTTGGCTGACAAAAGAAATAATGCATGCCATGTCTGTGCGAAATGACCTAAAAAGAGAAAAGAACTTTGATGAATTGAAAAAGCAGCGAAACCGTGTGAGATCAATGGTGCGAGCCGCGAGGAAAGACTTTATCCGCAACACTGTCAAGGACAACAAAGATGTGTCAGCAGTGTGGCGGGTACTGAATTCGATCACTCGAGGCAATAGCAGTAGGTCAACAACCATCCCCAGTAATCTCTCCGTCGACACATTCAACGAACATTTTTTGTCTGTTGCGGATTTGATAACTACTCCTAGTCGTGATACAGAGGCTGACATATGCCCCGATTAGTTAATTTCTGCAACAGAAAAACAACTGGCACACTACCATTTAATATCCCCATACTTGCTGTGCACAAAGTGGGCAAACTAATTAGTGACCTAGTTAATAAGAAGTCCTCCGGCCATGATGATATCAACCCACAAATATTAAAGTTGTCTGTACCATACATCATAAAGACCCTTACTTATATTTACTACTTATGTATTCAAAAGAATGTATTCCCTACAGACCTCAAAGTTGCAAAAGTCGTACCACTGCCAAAATCAAAAGATCGTACTGACCCTAACAATTATAGAGCCATTTCTCTGCCGTCAGTATTATCTAAACCCCTCGAAAGGCATATACATTAACACCTGTCTGACTATTTAGAATCGCGAAAGTTGCTACATTCGTCTCAGTCAGGATTTCGCCCTCGGCACTCATGTCATACAGATTAACAGATTAACAGACACATGGCTTTCAAATATGAATAATTCGCAGCCGACAGGTGTAATTTATCTTGACTTTAAAAAGGCTTTCGACTTAGTGAACCATACAATATTGATTTCCAAACTTAAACATTATCTTCGAAACGACATGGCTGTTTCCTTTTTATGTCATACCTCGAAAACAGAAAACAGAAAGTAATTGCTAATGGAGCCTACTCTTCTACTAAAGATGTTAAACTCGGGGTTCCGCAGGGGTCAATCTTAGGTCCTTTTTTATTTTGTATTTACATCAATGACCTGCCTCTAAGTCTCACATACGAAGCAACACAGTGTGATATGTTTGCCGATGATACCTCAATCCACACAACTAACAAAGACATACGTGAAGTTGAAAACGGCCTTCAAAAATGTCTCGACGATATATCAGCATGGTGTAAAGTCAACTCAATGATTCTGCATCCTACTAAAACAAAATCTATGATTATTGCCACACGCCAAAAGCACCAGTTAAAACCTTTAAAGCTTAATCTATCACTCGGCGACGACATCATAGAACAGGTAGCCGAACATCGTCTATTGGGGGTCACAATTGATAATCAGCTGAGGTGGCAGATGCACATTGACAATGTCTGTAAAACGGTCTCTAGAAATGTCTCCATGTTATCGAAATTAAAGTATTACACAGATAGTGAAACCAGAAAATTGTTCAGTAATGCACACATCATGCCACATATAAACTACGCATCGACGGTGTGAGATTGTTGCAGTGATGTCCACTTAAAAAGACCAAATTCTTTACATAGGAGAATGGCAAAATTAATTCTTCCCGACCCGCACTTGACGACCGAGGAAAAACTCAGTAAAGCTGGATTCCTGCCCCTTCAAAATCATTTTAAATATAACAAAAGGGGTACTGATGTTTAAAGTGTGGAACCATAGCGCTCCAGAATATCTAACAGAGTTGTTTAAAAAATCAGATTCTTGCTATGGGAACATGAAGGGTCTTTATATTGTTCCAAAACCCCGAATAGATATATTTAAATCTACTTTGTCATTTGCGGGTTCCACACTGTGGAACTCACTCCCACATCACGTTAAAGCCACTCCGACATTATCTCGTTTCAAGGCAAGTCTTTATAGGTATCTGACATTACTCAAATAATAATATCTAGTTATTCGTAGACACACGAATGTACGTGTATATTCTAACAATTATGTGTGTGTGTGTGTGTGTGTGTGTGTGTGTGTGTGTGTGTGTGTGTGTGTGTGTGTGTGTGTGTGTGTGTGTGTGTGTGTGTGTGTGTGTGTGTGGACGAATGAGTGCGTTTGTGCGTGGTGTATGCATGTGTTTGTGTTTAGTGGACTATATATTTTGTATCAATGTGCTTTGATGTCCCTGTTTTATGTATATTTTGTACCTAGTTAGTCGTAGTTGTAGCAACGGCAGGTACGAAAAATGACATAGTCACTGACTGTGTTAATATCTTCACCGTTGTAAAATAAAGATTCATTGATTCTCTCTCTCTCTCTCTCTCTCTCTCTCTCTCTCTCTCTCTCTCTCTCTCTCTCTCTCTCTCTCTCTCTCTCTCTCTCTCTCTCTCTCTCTCTCTTATAAAACGCTTATTATAGACCGTTACAACACAATTTATTGTTGTAATTGTCCTTTATAAGCGTGTTACTTTCTTGGTTGGCATTTTCTTTGCTTTTCTCACGCTTGCCTGCTCGGTCCTGATTTTCTGTCTTTAACGGAATGACAGGCAGTTTAACCCCTTAACAGCCAGTGATCGCGGATTTCGCGTCTGAAACCACTGCACACTGACCAACATTCGCGTAAAAAACACCAATGGGCATAAATAGCATAAAGCTAACAAGAGACATAAAACCTCATGAGCCCCCGCGACTGCGGTGGCTCACGAGGGTTTATGTCTCTTGTAGCTGGGTAACGTTCACCTTGCCCCGGCAGTAAAAGGTTTAACAGCGTTCTCAGTCGCTTTTCATTTTCAAGCGCCTGCGACCGAACGCCTCAGTTTCACACTCCGAAATACACACAATGACCAATTGTTTTAGTCATGTATCAATTCGTTTCCTCGTGTTGATGAACTGATGTTTGGGATAACTACCAGCGGCCTCACAAAACGGCCACGCAGTGATATCGAAACCAAACTGACGGACCTCCGTTGTGAAAATCACACTTATGTCCTCCCTCTGATGTAGGCTACAAAACACATAGCGTAAGTCTATTACTATTATAGAAATAGTCTTATGCATACAGTAGTGCGTGTACATATAGCTTGTTTGTATTTCTCCCCAAGCGCCATATGGAGATATAAACTATAACTGTGATAACAGCCGCAATAATAAACATAATAATAGACATAATAATCATAATAACAATAATAATATAATAATAGAAGTACTAGCAGTAAGATGATAATGATGATGATAATAATTATGATAATAATAATACTAATAATACTAATAATAATGATGATGATAATAATAATAATAATAATAATAATATAGTAGTAGTGCACTGTAGTAGTAATGATAATGATGAAAGTGATGATGATGATGATGATGATGATGATGAAATGTTGGTGATGATAAGAAGTAGAAGAAGAATATAATCTGTTGTACACAAGATGAAGTTGGTTTAATATAATGATAATAACCTATTTTATTGATGATTTTGCTGCGTGTGGTGATGGTTACCTTAGCACTAGTATTATTATATTCATAAGAAGCGGATAGGGCGACAATCAAATCTCCTAGAACTCAAACAATCGGGGGGGGGGGGGGGGGGGGGGGGAGTAGGGGGCGATGGGCGAGAGAGATAGTCATCCGGACACGAAAATGTTAACATCACAATCAATATATTTTTTAATTTCTTCTAAAGAAAACATTCTCCAATAAAGTGTATTTTCTCCACACCCAATAAAAATCTCTAAAAATATCTTTCTCCCCAAATATTAAAAAAAGGGGGGGGGGGCAGTAGAAGGGGGGAGGAGGGGAGGAGGGGGAACAGGGAATGAAACTCTCTGCCCTTCCCCCCCTCCCTCTACAATATTAACCCTCCTCCTCACGCCCCCCCACCCCCACCCCCACCCCCCCATCCAACCACCCACCCACCCTCTTCCCACCCACCCACCCTCCCACACAAACACACCCTCCGGTTCCTGCGCCATTGTTACATCAGCTACAGCAATAACAACAACTGCATGTAAAGATGCTGCATTATAGTTTTTTTTTTAATATTACAATGATGCAACATTTTATATATGTGTCATGTAGAGCAGCTGCTGTTACTGTAGCTGATGTAACATGTTTATTGCCCATTACCCTTTGGCTGTCGGTAGCGGCTTATGACGAGGTGATTCCGACAGGGGATAGGGCGACAATCAAATCTCCTAGAACTCAAACAACAGGAATCACAGGAATCACCTCGTCATAAACCGCTACCGACAGCCAAAGGGTTAATTGTTGCTTGTAGTGTTGTACTGCGCCAATAGCAGGACTGGACGGAGGCGGGGTGGAGGGGGCGGAGAGGTGGAGCGGGGGGGGGGTCGGGGGGGGGGGGGTCGGGGGGGGGGGGGGAAGGAGGGGGGCGCAGTGGGTGCCCTCCACCAACTCCAGCCCAAATTAATATGTTATGGTTGCGTGCGATTCAAACCTCCTTCTCCCCCCCCCCCTCCACTAACACTGGTCGAAAAATCCCGTCATTTGATTTTTTTTACCAGTGTTAGTGAATTGCTCGTCTCTGGGCACCTTTTGCCTCAGGTTAATAATTTAACAATTTAAATAGTACTGCAAAATGATTGATTACTTATTTCATATTGGCATTACCTGCTTTGTTATACAAATTACAACGTGTATATTATTATTGAAAATATATTAGTGTTTATCTTGCTTTTATAGGGTATGATGTGTACCTGTACAGAAAGGTAGGGGATACTGAGATTTCAACTTGAATGGGTGATCTTTTTTTATTAAAACTGGCAAAATGACGAGTTATGCCATCGATTAGTCACGAAACTGGCGGTGAGCCCCGGGTTCGACTGAAGTCGAAATTGGCGGTGAAAGTTGAGCCCTGACGCACTACAGCAGATGGGTCGACCATGATATTGGCGCCTGTCGGCGCCAAGCTAATCTGACACTGCCCTTGAATTATCATGGTCGATCCATCTCCAGGAACAGGCGCATACTCGTTAGATGACGCCTCCAAAATTTGGGAAGTACGTGCGTCGGGCTGAATGAGTTAAATGTCCCAAACAAGACTTTCAAATTCCTCTACCCACCCCCACCAGGGTGGTAGCTGTTCCGCCTCTGCCTCCAGGACCCCCTTGTATACACCCACCCACCCACCCATCCTTCCCCATTGCTCAATTTCTGTAGCAGTATACCTAATTGTATACTTTTACAATATAATACAATACTTACGAACAAAAGAAATGGGACATTCTTGGAATCATCGGAAATACTAAAGTCAGTGTTTCCGATGATTTAAAAAAAAATGTCGCATTTCTTTTGCTAACGTGTTTCCGATCATCCACAAATGTCGCATTTCTTTTGCACGTCAGTATATGACATTTCCTCTTTCGTTTCAGAAATATTCCTGCTGTCACGGGACAACAGTAGCCTGGACGACTCGATCGACCAGAACGTGTATATCACCGTTACACGTCGGTCACGTCACTCGATCGGAAACACCAATCTGGGCATGTTCAGCCTGATGCGGCCTTTGCCTCCTCTTCCGGCGAGACTCGTAACAGAGGATGCTGAAGTCTCTACCCCGCTTGTGCATTCATCTTCCGGTACTGTAGACGTTACCGGCAGCTGCACGCACGAGATGGTTAATCTCAGTGGAGAAGCGTCATCGTTCTACGAGACCCCTGAGCCACAGACTGAGAGTGAAAAGACTGAAGTGGTGTACAGTGTGCTCGTGCCTGCCCTGAAGGCTGAAGTCACGACCGCTTCGGGTGTTCGTGAGAAAGCTGGACTGTCCCGGGCTGCCGTTGACAAGATCAAAACAAGCGTTCCTAAATGGCGCAAAGACAAGAGACGTTACACAACAAAGCCGGTACCCAATGACAAGAGACGTTACACAACAAAGCCGGTACCCAATGCGCAAAAGGCCTTTGGGCCGACGTCGGCTGCCGAAACGGCGGCCGACGTCGTCCCGATGTCACTTCTTCCAGGAAATCCAGCTGAGTTCAGGACGTCGCCTCGCGAGAAAGGCCACAGATCTCTCGGCCCGTGCCTTTTCAAGATCTCTAACCGCAAGAACCGTGGCTCGTTTCGAAATGCTTTATTCGAAGAACAATTTTTCGAAGCTCTGTCAAAAGAGTTTGCGAACGAAAATGGTGACAAAATCGCCACTGGTCATGCTGACTGCGATTCACATTCACATGCACAGTGTCCCGCGCAGACACAGACAGATGTTTACGTTGGCAAAGCAAGCTCACGCACACAGCCTCCACAACAAGCGCAAGGTGGTACTGGCGAAGTTCTCCTCAGCACGCCAGTGTATGCTGAAGCACACGCTCCTCCGGAAGAAATTCCGCGGACACTCACCGGCAGAGACGCATCTCCACCTCCTCTCCCGCCAAGACGTGCAACTCTTCAACAACACACGTTCCCTCGCCGCAGCAAGAAAAGAGGCAAAGTGGAGTCACTGCCCAGTATAACGTCGTTGTCATCACCGTCATCTCCATCATCATCATCATCATCAGATAAACAAGAGACATTGACAACCACCGCAATCAAGCCAGGTGGAACCGTGAGCGGAGGTAGAGGCAACTTCCCTCTGCCTCCTGTCCCGACTTCCCCAGACCGCTCGGGACAGACCCAGTGCGCAAAGGCCGTCGGGCCGACATCGGCTGCCGTTGTCCCGCGCACGGCCGTGCGCGGGCCAACGGCGGCCGAAGTCGGCCCGACGGCTCTCTACGCGCTGGTGACGCCTTCACACAAAGAACGAGGTGAACCTCCCCGTTTACTGCTGACCCGTTCAGAATCGGCTAGTGATAGGTTAGGAAGACTTGATCGGTCAACCCACTTCAGCATGCAGCCACCGGTGCTATTTTCAGTGCCGGTAGATGCATTCACAAAGGGGTTAACCGAGGAACTTTCGCGAAAATGGTGCCGCGCAGACGACAGTTCATTAGCAGGCGCGGCTCCACCTTCGGCTCACAAGCCTGTTGAAAATGTCTACGATGAGGTCTGCGGATTGCAGGAATCAACGGCGGTAACGTCCCCAAAGGGTTCTCCCGGAGATAAACTGTTCTGTGCCACGTATCTCTCACCGTCTGCTGAGCCCATGCTTGAAAGAGCTTTGAACAAAAAGCAATTTAATTCGGACAAACATGCAACGAACAAAAACTCAGAGGCTGCTGGAGTTGAGCAAAATTTGGCGTTGACAGGAAAAGAGCAATTACGTCTTCCAACGAGAGGGGAAGATCACGCGGCTTCTTCACAGTATCGACTTCCAGATGATGATTTTAACACTCCAAGACTTTTCCGGAGTCATTCCGCTACGAGTCTTCAACCCGCGGCCAAGATTAACCGCCTTTGGCATGCCGCCACCAGTTCTGTCTACAGAACACGTTCTTTCGGAAAAATTGAAGGAAAGGAACTCCAAATGACATTGAAAGATGATCCGTCAGAGCCGACAATGTCTGCGTGGATGACGTCATTGGCTAATATGACGATCAGTGACGTGGTGTCTGTGCTGGAGCAGCTGAACCTGAGTAAATACACTGAAAGCTTCAGGGAACATCTTGTGGACGGCGTGATTCTGGAACAGCTGACCTCAGACACTCTCCGTGAGGACTTCCACATGAGTCGCCTGGAATCCATTCGTCTGATGACTTTCATTCAGAGAGGACACCTCCCCAAGTAAAAGACAGTATTGTGTGTAAAGCGAGATTTTAGTGTATTACAATGAGCGTCTCGCTTTTTACTAAAACGGACTTGCTCTAGGAGGACAAAAGACAGCAAGTCCATTTTTGTGAAAAGCGAGATTTTCATTGTATAACAATGTAAATCCCGCTTTTCACAAAAACAGACTTGCCCTAGAAACAATGAAAGCAAAAGACAATACATGTTTGTGAAAAGCGGGACTTCGATTGCATTACAATGAAAATCTTGATTTTCACACAGAAAATGCTGTCCTTCGCATTTGGCATAGCTTTATTCTTTGCCTGTCTGTTTGTCTGCTTGTGTCTATAGCTGTCTGTATCAAGTTATGGTAATACTGACTATGTGATTTTACAGTAATAAATGTGTACATGTATCATGATGCATGAACTGAGTTTTGCGACCGTTACCGATACACACACTACACATATCAAGGGGAAATACTCACCGCTGGACAGACAAACAGTTAGACTGGCACCCAAACGCAAACCCACAGAAAATGCGTAGGCGAATAACAAGATGGTTATAGACAACATTAATTCTACAGGCGCTAGCCTCACCAGTTTGTTTGTGCTGTGTACAGTGCACACACGCATTCAGTCTCATTTTGCTTTAATCCGCACACGTGAAATTTCATTAACTCATTCAACCCGACGGCCGTATTTCCCAAATTTTGGAGGCGTCATCTAATGACTATGCACCATTTGCAGGAGATGGATCGACCATGATAATTCAAGGGCAGTGTCAGATTAGCTTGGCGCCGATAGGCGCCAAGCTAATCTGGCCGACTGCCCTTGAATTATCATGGTCGACCCATCTCCTGCTGTAGTGCGTCAGGGCTGAATGGGCTAATCTCATGCACGGCACATTCATCTTAACTCACAGGCAAACGCCGATACATGCATAATTTTAAACTAACTCACTTTACCTCATACAGGTTGATACAATGACGTATATAAAGTAAGTTGTCAACCGCAACCTGTGTCTAAGCTGACAGAATACTTGAACTCCGTGCATTTTCTCACCTACATCTAATTTCTACCGTTATATGGCAAAAAGCCAGTATGACCATTTTTGATAAAAGCGAGATTTTCATTGTATAACAATAGAAATTTCGCTTTCCTCCAAAATAGACATAATCGCTTTTGGCATATAACGGCAGATTTACTCCAGATCAACTCTACGGAAAGCTAAAAGCGCGATAACTCGCTCCTTCGTCGTTAAACGAGGAATGAATGGCCCACTTTGCTAAGATGCTGGTCCCCCCACAGGATGCAGAAACTTGACCTGTCACGGGACCTAAGTCGTACAGGATTCCGCGTTCTGTGATTATCCCGCCTGGTTGTCGGCATGGTGCTGACACTGATCCGTCTGTTCATCAGCCTGTCGCTGTTGTTGAGTCTGCGGTTGCTGCTGTTCGTGTTGGTGATGCGTGAACGCAGGTATGAAACAAAATCTCGACAGTTTGGGCTCCGGCGTCGTAGTCTCGCCCTCTTCCACGGTCATCACGTGACCGGGAGTCAAGTCTGACGACATTTCTTGTTCAGCTGAAATCTGCCCGCCTAAATCCGCCAGAAGCTTGATGACGTCTTTATTCCCCGCGCGAGTCGCGTAATACAGCGGAGTGCGGCATAGGGAGTCTCTGGCGTTCACGATAGCTCCATGGTGCAGGAGATATTCCGCAATCTTCCTGTCCGGGCGGTTAGCGGCGATGTGAAGGAGCGTGCAGTAGGCCGGAAGTCCCTCTGGCTGGCCCATGCGCACGTTGACATCGATCCCAGCGCGCATCATCGCTTTCAGCACTTTCTTCGTGCCTCGTAATGCGCACGCGTGGACCGGCGTCCAGCCCTCAACGTCTGCGGTGAAAAGCTGGAAACGTTAGGACAGAGGTCAGCCCATTTAAATACCCTCGACGCACTACAGCGGGAGATGGATCGACCATGATAATTCAAGGGTGGTGCCAGATTAGCGTGGCGCCATAAGGCGCCAAGCTAATTTGGCACTACCCTTGAATTATTCTGGTTGATCGATTATCTCATGAATCTGATCAATAACTGTTAAGTGATACCTCTAAAATTTAGGAACTGCGGCCTTGGGGTTAAATGGATTAATAAACAAAAATGTCATGCACCGGTCAGCCTCAGTAGTTTGCATAATCTGTATATTTTCGAATCGCATATAACGCAAACAGATTTCAGGCTCCTAACTCATTCAGCTCGATGCACATATTTCCCAAATTTTGGGGGCGTCATCTAACGACTATGCACCTGTTGCAGGTGATGGATCGACCATGATAATTCAAGGGTAGTGCCAGATTAGCTTGGCGCCGACAGGCGCCAAGCTAATCTGGCACTACCCTTGAATTATCATGGTCGACCCATCTCCTGCTGAAGTGCGTCAGGGCTGAATGGGCTAATTGGACAGCAAAAACTTCAAGCCGGTAGGCCTTTACATAGTTGGCCCTCGCGCAGAAGTAAATCTAGGAATAAAACCCCTTTTTTAAGGCGGACAAACAACAAGGACTTGTTGTGAAGGTCACAGAATCGAAGCAAAAATATTCCATTATTCTCTTTCTAATATATGGATAAGTCGCAAATTTGCTACTTTTCTGCAAGAATGAATGTGAGCAAGTCTACTTTATATCGTTGTGTGGTGGGGTGGGAATAGGGGGTGGGGGGTAGGAGGGGGTGGGGGGAAGATCACGGGTTATCATCACGTAATCACGACGCTTTATTTTGCGATTCTCGAATCACGAACCCCCAAAACGGCGTTCATATTTCAAGATGAAAAGAGTCGACGAAGACTCTATTAAACTGTGTAGGTGGTAATAGACTTTGTTTATATCTCTACCAATCCTTTTAGCGCAAACCGTGCCATGTGACCTCGCTACAAAAACTCTTGTAGCGACTCCTGGAGGACCTTTTGTAGCCCTCTTTCTGATGCGTCTTGGATGTCAGTTTTGTTCTATAAAGATCACCAAAACGTTCTAAAGTACAAAGTTAATTAGTGTTGTTCGAAAAAAACAGGCACACTATTGGAAACGGCAACGCCATGAAAGATTTTAAATTACGTCATAAGTCTATTATGTATAAATGTATATTCCTTTGGCGTCAGTCATGTCTGGTGTGACCCAGATAGGAAGGTTTCTTCTTGATTTCTTTTACGAAATATACTGGAGGAATGATAACAAATACGTTATTGGTACCAGGGGCTTGCTGCACGGACCCCTGTAGGCCTTCGGGAGGTCAAAGGAACCATTGTGCCCGGCAGGCCTTCGGGGTACAATGGTTCCTTTGACATCCCTGAGGTCTACAAGGGTCCGTGTAGCAAACACCTGCAACCAATAACTTATATTTTGCTGGCGCTGACTTAATGTAGATGTGCACAAAGACAACATTCTTCTACTGGCCAAAAAAATCAAACTATAGGGGAAGTACGGGGAAGGGGGGGGGGGGAGGGGGAATGGGGGCTAAAAAGTTCTAGACAGAAATTAAAGACTGAAAATAGACACTTTACGTTTCATGTTAACTTTTTCACGGATCACGAAGATGTTATTTTGGATTTCACGTATTACAAAGATTATATTTGGGAATTAACGTATAACGAACAATATTTCTTTAACTCATTCGAGACGTGCCGCCTATGGATACGCGGCGAACCGTATGCGGCGCGTCTCGAATGAGTTAACGGATCAAGATTTTGAAAAAAAATGCAATCACGTAACTAGAAGAAGCGACAACAACAACAAAAAACAATCACTCATCACGGTTTTAGGGCATACCCTCTTCATCGCTGCATATATCACTCGACGAAATCGCAATAACTACTATACTGAGAACCAAAGGAAATGCGACATTTTTGGAACCATCGGAAAAACTAAAGTG
>BTPG01000001.1:171455853-171530853 GCA_036245525.1 Semisulcospira habei | reverse complement strand
AACATACCCCATCCCTCTTTCCAAACACGAACTGTTTTCTAAACATTTAACTCATTCAGCCCGACGACCGTATTTCCCAAATTTTGGAGGCATCATCTAATGACTATGCACCAGTTGCAGGAGATGGATCGACCATGATAATTCAAGGGCAGTGCCAGATTAGCTTGGCGCCGACAGGCGCCAAGCTAATCTGGCACTGCCCTTGAATTATCATGGTCGATCCATCTCCTGCTGTAGTGCGTCAGGGCTGAATGGGTTAGCCCTTGACTGCTGCTGACCGGCGATGCCGTTTGGCTTAAAAAGACGCATACTTACGCGTAGTTACGCGTCTTTTCCGCCAAACGGTATCGTCAGCAGCATTGAAAGGGTTAAATGACTTTCAATGCCCTGGAGACGATGTCAGTTTCGAAGTCGTCTGCCGAGCATTACACGAGGCACAATTTTTATTGAGAAAACCAACCAAGAATGACTCGATTTCAGTGATATCGATTTCAGTGATAACGATTCCAATTCCAGCTTTTGAGTCTCGTCTGCTATGTCAGTGTTACATAACCTGTTTTTGAGAGACCACCCTTATGAAAGACCACCTGTCATTAAAGACAATTGTTCAGGTGGATGTAGCCGCCTGAATGCTGGTCTTTAATGACAGGCGAGTGGCACTTCTTGCCTGTCAAGACCTCTTGAGAGAGTTCTTACCTATTGAGACCCATATTTTCTTGCAAAACAGGTGTTCGCTCCAAACAGGTTCTGCGTACTCTATTGTAGCGAAATGTGTACAAACCAACCAACAGATACTACAGCTAAAACTGAGGCAATGCCTGAAGAATGGCTTGGCGACTCCTGCCTGAAGACTTAACTCATTCCAACTCCGACACGCCACGGCAAGACATGGATCGAGCGTGATAGTTCAAGGGTTGTGCCAGGATAGCTTGGCGCCCATAGGCGCCAAGCTATTCTGGCACAACCCTTGAACTATCACGTTCGATCTGTTTCCAGAAGTGTAATACAGTCTTCAGGGGGCAACTTCAAAATTTGCGGATTTCGGTCCTGGAGCAGAATGTGTTAATCAAGCTTCAAGACCGCTAGTCTGCTCAGCTTAAATGATACAAGTCACATGCCAATGAACCATTTGGCTGTCGGTAGCGCTTTTTGTCGCGATGATTCCTGCAAGAATCGTCGCGACAATTGTAGGAATCATCGCGACAAAAATCGCTGCCGACAGCCAAACGGTTCACAGCGGAGACAGCTAAAAGGGCAATGCCTGAACAGCCTAGCGTCTAGCCCTGCCCTTTTAGCTGCGTAACGCTCAGTGCTTGAATATCTTAGTCGCGACGTAACCTGGGATGTTTTTACGAACACTCCTTTATCTATTACGAGCGACCTACCTTACACCCTTGGCACTGAATGTTACCTCGTGAACTGACGCGGCAGGTTTACGTAAGTACACGCTGAAAATAACTTGAACCGCAAGACTAACCCAGTCATAGTGTACTGTATTGTAAGGCGCCTCTCAGGCGCACATATCCATATATTCCAAGATGTTGGGTTGGAAGCTGGAGCTATGAAAGCCTACTGCCACTAATAAAGTTATACCATAGAACCTGTTTGTTTCTTGAGCGACCACTCTTTCTCAAAGACTACCTGTCATTAAAGACCGTCCTTTAGGTGGCTGTAGCCACCTAAAGGACGGTCTTCAATGACAGTTGACACTTTCGGTCCTGTAGAATGCTCTTGGGAAATCTTCTGTCTTTGAAGATCGCTTATTGTTTTGCAACAACAACAAAAATTGGTTGCTTAAAACAGGCTTCGAGATACTGACTAGCTCTCTAAGTTGTGAATAGTTTAGCCACGTGGATGCGAAATTTGAACTGACACAGGCGCAGGGAATCGTTCTTTCCGGTGCCTGAGGTAGGTATAAATCGAATCAACAATTGCCGACAGAAGATATAAATCCTCAATAAGCACCTGCTTGAAGCTTGTAAATCTACAGTGGATGTGCAGGTTGACCTTTGAACTGACAGGCGCAGGAAATCGATTTTTTCGTTCGAGGAACACAGATATAAATAGAAGTATCACTTGCCGACGGAAAGTGAGCACCTGCCTGCGGCTTGTAAATCTAGATTTGATGTGCAGGCTTGTGCCGGCGGGAATCTTTCGTCCGCCGTGAAAGATCGACATGAATTAACTCATTCTACTCCAGACACACCACAGCAAGATAAGGATCGGCCATCATAGTTCAAGGGTGATGCCAGAATAGCTTGTCGCCTATGGGCGCCAAGCTATTCTGGCATCACTCTTGAACTATCATGGTCGATCTGTGTCCTGCACTGCAATGCAGTCTTCAGAGGACAACCCGGCGCAAAATGTGGGGACTCCGGTCTTGGGGTACAAAGAGTTAAATCAAAAGTTGCCAACGGAAAGATGAAAATACTCATGACCTCCTGCAGCCTGCAAAGGCTCATGAGGATCTCTGGCTCTGTAAAATATCGGAATTCGTGCACCTCCAAGACAATACGTCAGCGGCTGAAATGAAGACAGCCCAAGCGCTAACTGACATCGTCTTTCAGTCACTGTTTTCTATCTGCCAGCCAGCAGGCAGGTTTCGTTTGCAACTGACGACTTCTAACAACGAACGAGAGCAAACATCATTGCGGAAAATACAACCAGCTTCAATCATAAGCACAGACAACTCTCTAAACATCTCCAAGAGGCATAGATCCTCATGAGCCCGGAGGGCTCATGAGGATCTATGCCTCCTGGAGATGTTTTGAGTGGTGTTTATGCTTATGGTGGTGAGTTCCTTAGTTCGTCACCGGAGTGATAATGCACGGCCCTAACGGGCGGGTTATGATGGACTATGAAAAAAGAAAAAAAAAAACCGTTAAACGTTTAACGTTTAGGGCTTAACGTCTTTTGTCCATCACGAAGGTGATTTCAAAGACGGGGCACCGAAAAGAGGCCTGTACAAATTTTGACCCAGCTGAGTTCGAAACCACGACCTTTTGGACAATATTGTCAATGGAAAACGATCTGAACACGGTCAATTCTTTTGGACTGTGTGCTTATGGTACAAGCTGGTTAGTGGTCATTTCGTCGTGATTTTACTCACATTCATTGTTGTCGTTCGGCGTAAACGTAACCTCTCGAGAAACGCAGATTTGATTCTCCTGCCCTTCACTGCGCTTGCAAGAGGCACAGAGTCTCATGATCCCCTGCGGTCGCAGGGGCTCATGAGAATCTATGCCTCTTGCTGGCTGATGATGAGACCGATTTATATCTAAGTTTGTTTGTTTTTTTCCTTTTCTTTTTTTTTTTTCTTTCAGACGGAGGAGGTCATTGAGCCAGCGACTGGTAATACAATACTGACTAGGCTGGATCCCAGCCTCTGCGTTGTTTATTGTCGTTCTTCACACAGCACAATTTTCTGTTTCTCTGCCAAGCGCGTTATTTCGTACCTGTACCGGCTCAGACGGTAAAATAACATACTCCGGCAGGCATTCAGCCTGATGTTGATAAGCCGGTACTTGGCTGAACGACTAAGCCACTTGCCGCAGTGTCCGGGAGTGGCGTATGTGTCGCGTCCTTTCTGTGGTGCAAGTGCAAGTGCAATTTTTAATGGATAGGGACTTCCAGCTATCGCTGATTTCGTCCAGAGGGGGGTGGGGGGGTGGGTGGGGGGGGGGTGGGACGGGCCTTTCTGTGGTTAGTTAGTTAGTTCGTTCGGGTTTAACGTCCACAGCACCGAGGTGATCATGGACGGCCCTGACGGGCGGGTGATGGGGGACAGGGAAATCTATTGCCTATGGAGTACGACCTGAACACTGATCAACTCAGGCGCACTCCAACTGTGCCACTTTGATTTACCAGGACCTTTCAACGGAAATGCTAATGAACAAATCCGTTTTCCACCCTGGATTTTTTTCTGTGGTCGTTTCAGGACACCTTTTATCATACGATCCAGACCCCTTAACCCTTATCATTCGGAATACACCAGTGTGTGACTAAATAAGTTTGACTACAATAGTTCAAGCCAAGGGTTGTGCCAGACTAGCTTGGCGCCTCTAGGCGCCAAGCTATTTTGGCACTACCCTTGAACTGAAGCCATTGGTCTATATCCTTATATGTAAGTACTATAATGTAGCTTGCATATGGCAGTGCACAAATTTGAAGCTTTATTTTAGCCTCAGTATGATACGGCCCGTCAAAAAGGTGACTAACTGAACATCATCCCAAATGAGAAAGAAACACGCTTAGAAAAAGCAGTTGCAACACAATTTATTAATATTTCGAGTTAAAAGTCTTTCTTCTTTTTTTCAAAATAGATAAACAAACACTGAGGTGCACAATTTGCCACTTATCTTTTCTAAGCGTGTTTCTTCAGTTCTTCGTTTGGGATGTTCTCTACCTTTTATCATGATGCAACCTCAAGCTGAATGGCACATACTGATTCATCAAAAATAAAATAAATAAATAAAAGCGTGGTCGAGTAAGGCAGTTAGGGCCGGTGGCCGTCATGACAAACCGAAATATAGCAATCATTCACAACTACATGTAGTTAACCCCATCACTGCCAGAGGAAGCAGGCTGTGGGTTTGCTTGTTTTTTTTTAATCAGTGCACGTTCAACGTCAAAGATTTTCAGCCGTCAAAGGAGCATGGATACAAAGTGGTGTCAGCAAGAGGCCATAGCCGATCCTCATGAGCCCCCGCGACAGCGGGGGCTCATGAGGATCTATGCCTCTTGCAGTTGTGTCGTTCAATTCATCACGGCAGTTAAGGGGTTAAAACGTTGGTCACACTGGTTGTCTCATTCAGTTCACTGCCGCTCAGCAGTACTGACGCTGTGAAATGAGCCACGAAGTGTGGGTGATGGTTTGATGGGCCTTTTAACTCATTCGAGACGTGCCGCCTCCGGATACGCGGCTTAAGCCGCGTATCCGGAGGCGGCAAGTCTCGAATGAGTTAAAGCTCTGGGACAGCTTCAGGCGGCCCTGCAACGCTAGAGACCGAAACAGCTCAAGCGGTTAATCGTCGGAGCGAAAGAGAGGGAAGGGTACGTCCGAGTCACGGGCCGGTTCGAGTACCCGGCCCGGCCCCGGCAGCTAGACTTGCTATCCAAAGGAGTAAAAGGCCGGCGGGCTTGTCACACACTTCAACAGCACGTCTCAAAAGTGGCACACTGGCAAGGCACGTGAACTCAGAACAATGTTGAGGTCGCAACCCATGCCCCCCCCCCCCCCCCCCGCACCCTCCCCCACCCCCTTGCACAACCTGCCCCTTATAGGGCCGTCCATTATCACTCCGGTTCCGTGGACGTTAAACCGGCCCCGAACTACTGAACCAATCAATCACTGATACCTGCAGCGCCATGGCCATCTTGACAAATGATGGATGCATGACCCGTGGGGGGACGTTATGCCAGTACACGTACCATCCACTTGACCCGGTTTGTCCGTCTCCTGTGTCACCGCGGACCACCAGCGTGTTGGGTCCCAACCTCGGCGTCGACCCAACCTCGGCCAGAGTGACATATAATGCTAAAAAATAATAAGGTACATTAACTCATTCGAGACGTGCCGCCTACGGTTTCGCGGCAAACCGCCGCGTATCCGTAGGCGGTACGTCTCGAATGAGTTAAATTTTCAGCTTGAATTACTCGTAATGGGTATAATAATGGTTATATCAGTGATCAGCCGTCCCACTCGGCAGTGGCCCCCAATTTCACAACATTGGTGTGACATATAGTGCTCACAAAAAGTAAGGGACGTTATAATTAATCAGCTTGAATCACTACAATGTTGGAAAACACTTTACATCAGTCTGCAAAGTGCAGTCACCTTTTTGGACTGATTAATGTTTAAACCTTTTGGGACATGTTCATAATTCAAGCTAAAAGTAATACGTCCTTTACTTTTCGTGAGCACTATATGTCACACTGACCAATATTATGAAATCGTATGCCAGTGGAATGGCTAATCGCTGATATGCCTGTGATTATACCAAGTCTGGTGACTTTTAGCTGAAAAGTTAATATGCCTTGCTATTTGTGAGCAGTATATGTCATTTTGGCCGAGGTTGGGTCGACGCCGAGGTTGGGACCCAACACAGCGGACGAAACGCGGCTAGTCACAGTATGAGGTACTGCCATTTTTCCACAATATCCCAAAAATGTGCTTTCCTGCCATACCAAAACCTGGGATGCCAGGCGTGAGCATTGCAAAGAAGTAGCCTACAATGCATCCCTTGTCTCCAGAAGAAAAGAGGCCCATCGTATTTCTGTCTGTAGAGTATATATATGTCTATTTTGAAAAAGGCTCTTACCAAACGTTTAATCGCTTCGCCGCTGTGGAGATGAAGTGAACACGACCCCACTGCGAGAGGCATCGATCCTCATGAGCCCCCGCGACTGCGGGGGCTCATGAGGATCTATGTCTCTCGCTGAGACCAATTCCGCGGCCGAAAATGTTCCATTGGACTGTTGGAGCCTGGCTTTTTTGGTGGTTGAATGAACAAAGACTTCAGAAGCAATATGCGTCCAGCGGCAGCGGGAAGGGGTTAATAAACTGCGTCATTTGACACATTTCTAAGCGTGTTTCCTTTTCTTTCTTATTTAGTTCTTGTGTGTGTGTGTGTGTGTGTGTGTGTGTGTGTGTGTGTGTGTGTGTGTGTGTGTGTGTGTGTGTGTGTGTGTGTGTGTTAGAATTTTAGAATGGGAGGACTGAGGGTTCTTTGCAACAACAACAAAAATCCTGTAGGCATAGTGTAAAAGACTACGAAATGCTTAAGGCTTGTAGCCGTATATAAAAGTAGGGGCATCAGTTGAAGCTAATCAGTCTGGCACTACCCTTGAATCATCATGGTCGACAAATCTCCTGCTGTAGTGCGTCAGAGCTGAATGGGTTAGTAGTTGGCAATGTTTCTTTATAATGTAGGCCTACTTGCAATGTATTCCAGTAAACCTGAATAAAGCCTTTTGAATGTCGTAAAATGGAAGCCCTTTCTGCTCTTCTCGTAATCATTTTTGTACGCAGGACTGAGAGCTCTTCCGTTCCTTGCAATGTGCAATAGAACTGAAATCTTTGTTTCTTGCGCCTACTCACATGGGTTGTGAAAAGAAGGGTAGAAAGGTCTTAGCTCGGGCAAGACAACACTGATAACCCGTTGATCAGGCGAATGTTAACAATGGAAGCCTGCCACTGAGCAGATCGACTTAAAGCGTAAACTATGAATCGTCAGCCATTTTTTTTTTTTTTTTTTTTTTTTTTTTTTTTTTTTTGGGGGGGGGGGGGGGATACAAAATAATCACATCAGTGTAAGCTAGGTATTTTTGTTTTTTGGGGAGTTTTTTTAGTATTTTTTTTATTTTTTTTTTTTTATTTTGGGTTTAACGGCTCTTGATTTCTGCATCTACAGGCTAATACGAAACGCATAATTATTCGAAACCGCTTCCCGTATTCACTGACGTGGCATAGACCCGGCCTTTGTGTGCATTCTGATAATAAGGCAAATCATCGCCAACGACACGTCAGTAGATACTATGACACGAGGCTTCCATCGTTCTGTGGCAAAAGCCAATTATCATGTTTCAGAAAAGCGACATTTCCATTGTTTAACAAGGGAATCTCGCTTATCTCAAAAGTGGACACGCCAGCTTTTGCAGTTGAACTGACAGGCGGTCAGAACTTCATTTGTGCGTGCTCAGTGGTCTGTGATTTTGGACCGCTTACGTCCCCAACGGCCGTACGGCAGAAGGTCCAAAATCACAGACCAATACGCGGCAATCTACTTTTGTATACTAACGTTACAGAAGCGAGCTACTCAGTCCAGGCAGTAAAGGGTTAATATATCGCTATATCTCCTTTATAAACGTTCATCTATGTCTTATAATAATATAAAAGGGCTAGCTAAAATTGTGGATTTTCAAATGTCGTAATGAAATAAAAGCTTTTTCTGCTTTTCTTCAAGTTTGTACGCAGGAGAGCTCCTTTCTTTACGCCTAAAACTGAAAAGGCAGCGGAAAACGCCTGGTCACAAGTTACTGTGCCTACTAACACGGATTGTAAAAAGAAGGTTAGAAGAGGTCTTACCACATCAAGACAACATTAATAACCCGTTGTGTCAGCGAATTTTAGCAATGAAAGCCCGCCACGCCGCATATCGCTTTTGGTTTTGTGTCAGTACATACCTCAGCGGTGTTGTTACGGCAATGTCGTCAGTTCAACTGAGTAATAAACGTCTGCCAAGCGCACACAATCGTTGAATCAATACGAAATCTATCGGAGAACAGCCAGAATAATGATTCTGCCGCTTCAGTTGATCGCATGAAGTGTTCTGTACCTGTCACCCCGGCCAGGTGTCGCCCTGTACGTTTCAGTAGTATTAGTTGTTGACTATGTTTGTGAAATGAGTCAACTCATAACACGTACCGATAACAATCGCAGACATCATTGCTTCATGATTGTGTGAGTAATAAACACAAAATCACGACATGCTGCCTGCTGTCGCCGATAGACATATTCCTAGGAAATTGTCAGAATAATAGTCCAGACCACGCAGCTGGCGCGTGACATACGTAAAGCAATTTTCTTAATGCGAAAAAACGAACGAGTCAACTTCGCCACATTTTGTCGTGACACGCCGGGCCACTCACTCCACAATCCAGTCAGTGTATGGTAACTAACCCATTTAAGCTTATGGCCGCGTTTCCGAACTTTACTGTGACTATGAACCAGTTGCAGGAGACAGATAGACCATCATGATAATTCAAGGGTAGTGCTAGATTAGCTTGGCGCCTCTCAGGCGCCAAGCTAATCCTGCACTAACCTTGAATTATCATGGTCAATCTTGATCGATCTCCTGCTGTATGGAGTCGGGGCTGAATGAGCTAAGCTTATTCATGACTCATCACTGTGAGATTGTTCGACAGTCCGTCAGTTTCGGCCGGCTAAAAAAAAAAAAAAAAAAAAAAAAAAAAAAAAAAAAAAAAACATCGTGAAAGCTGTTCTTCCAACATCAGTCCAGTTCCGACATTGTCCCCCCGCCCCCCCCCCCTCCCCACCCATCCCTCCACTTTGGTACAAGTTTCAGGCCACTTTATAAATTTCAAATACAAGCGATCAAAATTTTCGAAACCTCAGTAGCTGAGCTAACCCTTCGCACCACGTGAATGTCCTGTGTCTGTCTTGCACTGTGGCCGGTTTGTCTTCAGAGTGAATGCGTGTGTGTCACGTGAGCGTGCGGCGTGTTGGGTTCAGTTCGCGGCGCTTTGAGCCCATTCGCCGATTTGGGAAAAAGCGCTTATATAATAACCGGTATTATTATTATTATTATTATTATTATCCCATTCCCGTGTTTCGAGTCAACTTTGGCCAGTGAAAAGAGGTTGTGGACTGTGAACTTGAATCGATACCTTATCTCCACCATCTCACTTCCCGATCGTGAAACGTGAATGCCATTATTTTTTAATTTGTTATTCGCGAACCAACCGCAAAATAAATCGTAGTGCGTAGGGAATTCGTAATAATGATACCCCCCCCCCCACCCCCACCCCCATCCCTCACCCCATCCCTCACCCCCATCCCTCACCCCCGCCCATCCCCGCTCCCTCCTTACACAAACCTCGCCTCTTTGTTATTTCCTGAGTAAATGTTGAACGCCGTCAGTAGTTTTATCGATATCAGCCACTGCAACCACACGCTTGAGGTGATCATTGAGCGGCATATCGACTGCAGAACGTTGCCAGTGGACAAAAGTCGACTTCTCTACCAGTATGAGAAGTTGCCGTCACAGGTATGGGATGATCCTTGAGCAATCGACTGCAAAAAGTAACACAGGGTTAGATCACCCGTCTACAACTGATAAAGGTCAATATTTTCCACTGTTGTAGTGATGATCGAAGACCGGTTCTGTAATCGACTGCGCAACTATGCCGGCTATTTTTGGGGTTTAACCCTTTCCCTGACAGCGGATGTACATTTTGTTTTGAAATCTGTGTTCACTGAACGACCAAAAGTCACAACTTTTTAACTGAAAAACATGGACCACAAAGTGGTTTCAGCAAGAGGCATAGATCCTCATGAGCCCCCGCAGTCGCGGGGGCTCATGAGGATCTATGGCTCTTGCAGCTAGACCGGCGTTCACTTCTTTTCTCGGCAGTGAAGGGGTTAATGTCCATGGCACCGGAGTGACAATGGACGGCCCCGCTACAGGGCGGGTTACTGCGGACGGGAACAGCGATTGCGTATGGAGTACGACTTAAACACCCATCAATCCAGGCGCACTGTCGCTGTGCATCTTTGATTTACCTTCCAAAGGACGTGTCGGGAAAAGATCGTCAGCCTGTGAGATCAACTTTAAAAGCCTTACTTGTAGCGAATTTGACCCGTCCTGCCCATCAACGATGCTCTGCCCTGTCAGACAAGACTAAAAAGGCTGAGTTGGTACACCTCGCCCTGTGCCTAGGTGACATGCACCAGCGGCGCCATTATTGCAATTTTCGCACCTGACCCGTCGCTCGGCCCGGTCCTGTGCACCAGATCGGTTTAGAGCGTGTGCTCTCCGCACCTGTAATGAGCAATCTCGGAGAAAGAATCACGTTACGTTTGATTGCTGCAAAATAAGATGAATAAAGAATACACCTTTTCCCATATAAAGTCCGGCAATAATGCATCCTTATTGTCATGTTACATATTCAAATGAGGTAGGTGAGGCAGTGCAAGGACCGCTGTGTAAAAAAAAAAAAAATCTTTTGCCTTCTTTGGCATTTTGTACAGAGGTAGCATGCTGGAATTTGCTTAAAATCTCTTGATAGTAGTTTGGTGCTTTGATTCGTACCAGCGGACTCTTTTTGTCCTAGTTTGACAAGCGGATGGTGATTTGAGGTGTGTACCAGTTTTGGCTGTGCTTGGATGTAGGGTTGGTACAGAATCATATTGATAGCCAGGAAATGAGACTGGTGATGTCCTTATTGGGGGGGGGGGGGGGGGGGGATTTTGTGCATAGCAAATGTGCAGCAAGTGGGCGGTAGTGTTGTTTAGAGGATTGAAAAATTACGGGATGACTGGGACAGACTAAGTCTAGGGCATTTTGACAGATGGGACTGCAGGGGAGGCCCACTGTGTGCTTTGGCCTGTCAGAGGCACCACATGCCATATGTGACATAGACCAGAAGCTGGTTTAATGTAACCATATCATTGAGTTTGGACTTTTGCAGTTGAAAAACTGAGAACATCATTTTTTAAAAATTGAAATTTTGCACACAAAAAATCGCTTTGCTTGCAGTTTTATAGGCGTTTTTGCATGTTTTGCATCGCAACACCCTGTTTAACTGCACTGTGGGCCATGTTTAGTGTGTTTGTTCATTTATTTTTTGTCTTACAGGTAGTCATGAGTCTGACCTTTGACCTTGAGCTGTGACCTTTCGCCTTGACCATGAAAGGGATGAGGTTTGGAGTATAGAGTTTGCTAAATGCATGAAAAAAATGCACTCATTTAGTTATTGAAGTTGTGGGGTGGGGTGGGTGGGGGATGTCAAAGGTTAAGATCAAAACTACAATGAAACGGTGTCAGCAGGTTCATTTCATCAGACAGCTGACCTCAAAGGGAAATCAGCCACCAACAGAATGTGACATGCAGAAGTTACTTTGCATGATACAATATAGGCTGCATCTAAGGTGTCATTCTGCTGTAACTGTCATGAGGGGTGTCTCTGGTGTCTGTTCTGAGCCGAACACAAGCATTTTTACACTGCGTAAAGCTCATTTAAGTGCATTGTTGTGGGAGCAGCAACTGCGGCCACGGGTACAGGCTTTTACAGGAGTGTTCACAGGTTTGGCACACACATTCTTGCTGCATTTGCAACAAGAGTTCAGGTGTTTTGAGACTCTGACAAGTGTGTTCTATATAAAAATGAACTGTACATAACCATTTTTCTCTGCTAACTCCTAAATAAGCACTCCAGACACTTGTTTGGGTATGAGGTGCATCCCGCGTAGCATAGTTTTGGCTGTTTTGTGTAGTCTTTTGGCTGTGGGATAGCTCAGTAGACTTAATGTTTAAATTGCACAGCTGTCTCATGACTCTTTTTGCCTGAGGAAAAGATTGCAAGCAGCATATAGAGCATGGCAGCTGGTTACAGGCCTCTTCCTGCTTGCTGTCACCTGACAACAGGGTCAATGAGGATGCCTGGGTGTTGTCTTTTTGGCTGCCCTGAGATACACAATGAAATGGCCTTGGGTCTGAAAGCTCATTTTTCATCAATGTCAGTGTTATGGTAACCTTTTTAGTTGTTCAGCCCACCGGGAGTCAGTTTGACTGTATTGCATGTGTATGTAAACTTGGAAAAACAGAAAAAGTAAGGGTGTGGGTAATGAAAAAATATTTTTAAAAAATACTTTCATGTGCATGTGCCTCAAGGGAAACGTTTCTGAGAATCAGATATATTACTTGATGTACCTGCCAATTTTGGTGGCATTCTGACCATTATCTAGTCTGTTTTTCATGGCATCAAATATGCATGATCCAAAACATAAACAGCATAGTGAACGCCACGAGGCGCAAGACATAATGGGCCATGACATACAGATGCAACAACATTCAATGGTGTCACTTTGGGTTTGACTTAGCTAGTGTCTAAGGATTGCACTGATGGCAGATTAAATGGTGTTCAGGTGGGAGAGTTTCTCTCAGTGACAGGTCATGTTACATATTCAAATGAGGTAGGTGAGGCAGTGCAAGGACCGCTGTTTAAAAAAAAATCTTTTGCCTTCTTTGGCATTTTGTACAGAGGTAGCATGCTGGAATTTGCTTAAAATCTCTTGATAGATGAGTAGAGACATGTTTGGTGCTTTAAATCATACCAGCCTGGGGGATTGAAAAATTAGGGGATGACTGGGACAGACTAAGGCGAGGGCATTTTAACAGATGGGACTGCATGGCAGGCCCACTGTGTACTTTGGCTTGTCAGCTAGCACCACGAAACATTACATGATTTGGCAGATTTTAAAAATAGTTTCGTTTTTCCTCAATGGTGGTGATTTTGCAACATCTGCGTTGCTTTGCAGCAGAAAGCACACTCGTGGCCATAGCCGTGGAGAGACGAATGCACTACAATGGACTTGATTCAGGAATACACAAGTTCTGAGGAAAATGAACAATCCCCTGAGACCTATCTTTTTCCAGTAGGGACGTACGCGGCCCTCCAACATTTTATGCTCAAGGGGAGTAACGCTAAAACCGGAAACGAACCTTTTTTGACTGCGATCACAATCTTACGCGGGAGCATACAAGACCACACTTCCAAGTGCAGAAGCCTACCCGCATGCGCAGTTCTGGTGCACAGGACCCATCCGAGGGAGCGGACAGATGCGAAAATCGCAGTAATGGAGACGCTGGTGCGTTTAACCTAGGTACAGGGCGAGGTATACCAACTCGGCAATACTAAGCCGCGTCATTGCCGCGGTCCGCTGCCTCACATCTTTACACAGGTAAACATTGGTCAAGCCGAGAGTATGCTTCAAATAACGAGACGCCTCCGCCTCAGTTTGAGTGAGAGAAACAAATACAATCCCGGTCAATTCCAGCTATGTATGCCTCTTACCAGATGCAGGAACACCTAGCAAAAAAAAAGAGCCGCCCATCAGGCCCACCTAGCCCAGCCTTCCTGCCCTGTGAAGAAGTCTGCCTTCCGCCTCGTCTGCAGCAGTCTCCAGCGCAAGCTCAGAGATCTCCAGAATGAGTGGTGGACCAGACTTGCACAGAGGACCCAGCTTTGCGCTGACAATGGTGACTACAGGGGCTTCTACGAAGCACTGAAAGCAGTGTATGGCCCCAGGCACCTGGTACAAAGTCCCCTGCGAAGCGCGAATGGCCAGGCACTCCTCACAGATAATACCTCCATCTTGAACCGCTGGTCGGAATACTTTCAGAGCCTCTTCAGCGCTGAGCGCACTGTTCAAGAAGCAGTCGTCCTACAAATCCCACACCTCCCAGTAAAGGTTGAATTGGACGAACCGCCCACCGCTGAAGAGACCCTCACAGCCATCCACCAGCTCAAGAGTGGCAAAGCAGCAGGCATTGATGGAATACCGCCAGAGATCTGGAAACATGGAGGCACAGCACTGCACAACAAGCTCCATGACCTCTTTCTCTGCTGCTGGGAGGAAGGAACACTACCAAAAGATCTCCGTGATGCAGTCGTTATCACCCTGTACAAGAACAAAGGCGAGAAGTCTGACTGTTCCAACTATCGGGAATTACCCTGCTGTCCATTGCTGGGAAAATCCTTGCAAGGCTGCTCCTGAATCGGCTGGTACCTGCCATCGCTGAAGACCAACTCCCAGAGGGCCAGTGTGGCTTCAGAGCAAACAGGAGCACCACCTATATGGTCTTTGTGCTGAGACAGCTACAGGAGAAGTGCCGCGAGCAGAACAAAGGGCTGTACGTAACATTTGTCGACCTAACAAAAGCGTTCGACACTGTGAGCAGGCAAGGCATGTGGCAGATCCTGGAGCGACTTGGCTGTCCCCCAAAGTTCCTCAACATGATTGTCCAGCTACACGAGGACCAGCAAGGCCAGGTCAGACTCAACAATGACCTCTCAGAACCATTCCCTATTCTCAACGGCGTAAAGCAGGGCTGCGTGCTGGCACCGACCCTCTTCACCATCTTTTTTAGCATGATGTTGAAGCAGGCCACAGTGGACCTCGATGATGACGATGCAGTGTACATCAGGTATCGTCTCGATGGCAGCCTGTTCAACCTCAGACGACTGCAGGCCCACACGAAAACCCTAGACCAACTGATTCGTGAGCTGCTTTTTGCTGATGATGCTGCCCTCGTTGCACACACAGAGAGAGCCCTGCAGCGCATCACGTCTTGCTTCGCAGATGCTGCCCAGCTCTTTGGACTCGAGGTCAGTCTGAAAAAGACAGAGGTCCTCCATCAGCCGGCACCCAAGACAGTGTATCGCCCTCCTCACATCACCATTGGCGAGTCTGAACTAAAGTCAGTGCACCAGTTTACTTACCTTGGCTGCATTATCACGTCGGACGCCAAGCTGGACAAGGAGCTTGACAGCAGGCTGGCAAAAGCGAACAGCGCTTTCGGGCGACTTTTCAAGCGGGTGTGGCACAATCAACAGCTGAAAACAGGCACCAAGATCAGCGTGTACAGAGCTGTGGTCCTCACCACCCTGCTGTATGGTTCCGAGTCCTGGGCCCTCTACCGTAGCCAACTACGACTCCTCGAACGCTTCCACCAACGCTGCCTGCGTACCATCCTGGGCATTCACTGGAGTGACTATGTCACCAACGTCGAGGTCCTTGAACAGGCTGAAACTGTGAGCATCGAGGCTTTGCTGCTGCGGACACAGCTCCGCTGGGCGGGGCATGTCTCCAGGATGGAGGATCGTCGCCTACCAAAGATCACCCTGTTCGGCGAGCTTGCTACTGGACACCGTAACAGAGGGGCACCAAAGAAGAGATACAAAGACTGTCTCAAGAAGTCACTTAGTGCCTGCCAAATCGACCACCACCAGTGGTCTTCGCTTGCTGCGGACCGTGACACCTGGCGCTCCACCATTTACAAGGCAGCTGTCTCCTTTGAGGACTCTCACAGAGCTAGCCTTAAGGACAAGCGGCTCAGGAGAAAAAACAGAGATGCCGCAGCTCAGAACCCTGGCCATACCTTCCCCTGCAGCCACTGCGGTCGAACCTGCCTGTCTCGGATTGGCCTCCGCAGCCACGAACAAGCCTGCAGACGTCGTGGGCAACTCCTATAAAATCTTCGTTCGCGAAGTCAAGCCAAGAGATGCCTCTTACAGTTGAACTGAGCCGAATTTCTTTTGACATTCACTGAGCAAACATTTTGTTGAAAAAGAAAATATTAGTGCTCAATGGAAGTGACAGGCATAGATTTTCATGAGCCCTTGCAGGAGGCATAGATTCTCATGAGCCCCTGCAGTTGCAGGGGCGCATGAGCATCTATGCAGATGAAACGTTTGTCCTGACAGGTGACACTGTTGGAATCATTTCCGTCAGTGAGTGACATTGGTCAGCGTAGAGAAGTGGTTGGCCCACCCCTCTGTGCAGGGACAGACGGCGGGATGGGTTGACCCCATACATTTTACAACTAGCTCTAGGTAACCCATTAATCCTCACGCTGAATTTCTTTTTAAATGTGTGTATTGTCATGTGAAAGCTGTGTTACAGATTACGAGATGGGTCAGCCATTTTAGTTCAAGGGTGGTGCCAGCAGCTTGGCGCCTCAGGGCGCCAAGCTATTCTGGCACTACCCTTGAACTATCACAATCAAATGTATTTCAGGCGGCAATAGCGTCAGGATGGAAAGGGAAACACTGTGGGTTTAGCAGCAAAGATGGTGTCCCCTGACAAAGGGCTACCAGCCAGGGCCGGCATGTAAGTATTGTATCATTCTCTGCCTCCTGCTGATCATTGGCTGCAATTTAAGTACACGTTTTAGAACCAGCCGGCCGTGACCGAGACGATCAATGCACACCTACATATAATTATTTGGAGATCGGCCTTCGCGAGATGTCATGATACGATTGGTACCAGGTCGGGGAGAGGCACTTCCCTAACCCATACATGTGGTTATTGATTTCTTGATCTCCATCATCTGGTGGTGAAATGGGGGGGGGGGGGGTGGGAGGGGGGGGGGTGGATAGGCTAATGACTTGGATGCATGCCGTTGAAGAAAACACAAGCGTGGTTGTTGTTTTTTTTACTTCGACTAAGTTTTACATTTTTTAGCAGCTTGATCTGAGATCTGTCCTGTTAATGCAATAGACATTAACCCATTACAGCCTGAGGCTGCTTTTTAAAAATTTGCTTATTGTTCTCCTATAAAGCCTACATTACATATTAGGAGATAGATCAACCATTTCAGTTCAAAGGTGGTGCCAGAATAGCTGGACGCCTCAGGTGCCAAGCTATTCTGGCACCACCTTTTAATTATCATTCATTGTCAAAGTAATTTCAAGCAGTGGTGTATCAGAATGAAAAGGGTTAATTCCACAGCCGCATTTGGAGGTGTCACCTAACGACTTTGTAGCAACTGCAGGTGATGGATGTAAATACCCTGATTTCCCACAGTAGATGCACAAGACAATACACAACAATGTAACGATACAATTTTTTTGCCTCGAGTTATGGAATACTCACAAACCATATAGGTGAGGCTAGCGCTGGTGGAATTGTATACATACCAAGGGGAATTACTCGGCGCTGGACAGACAAACAGTTAGATCCCTTGCCCCCGTCTATCAGGCACCGAATCCCAGCCCAACGCTGAGAAATTCCCCTTGGTATGTATACAATTCCACCAGCGATAGCCTCACCTATCTGGTTTGTGAGTATTCTATACCCGACCACATTTAGTAGTGCACCTTCTTGTTTGTGTATGTGTGGTTTCTCCTGCCGGGCTACTTCCTAAGTTCCAGAAAAAGACATGGGTTATAGGCTAGACCTGATGCATCCTTTTAAGGGATGTAGATGATCGTCTGGTTCTATACCTGCGTATTTTTCTGTGGGCTGGCGACTGGGTGCCAGAGATCTGTTTGTCTGTCCAGCGCCGAGTAATTTCCCTTGGTATGTATACAATTCCACCAGTCTAGCCTCACCTATCTGGTTTGTGAGTATTCTATAACTTGAGGCAAAAAACTTGTATCGTTACATTGTTGTGCGTTGTCTTCTGCATCTACTGTGGGAAATCAGGGTATTTACCTGACCACATTTAGTAGTGCACCTTTTTGATTTTGTATGTGTTTCTCCTGCCTACTTCCAAAGTTCCAGAAAAAGACATGGGTTATAGGCTAGACCTGATGCATCCTTTTAAGGGATGTAGATGGTCGTCTGGTTCTATACCTGCATATTTTTCTGTGGGCTGGCGATTGGATGCCTGATAGGCGAGGGCAGGGGATCTAACTGTTTGTCTGCCCAGCGCTGTGTAATTCCCCTTGGTATGTATACAATTCCACCAGTGCTAGCCTCACCCATCTGGTTTGTGAGGTGATGGATGGAGCATGATATTTTAAGGGTAGAGTCAGATTAGCTTAGCACCCCGTGGCACCAAGCTAGTCTAGCACTACCCTTGAATTATCATGGCTCATCCATGCCAGTTGTATGGGTTACATCCATTTCCGAAAATCTCGCTTTTCACAGAAATGGACTTACTGTCTTTTGCATCCACAAGGCAACTACATGTACAAACTTTGTGAACAGGGCACACCAAAACAAATATTCACAGAAAGTTCATTTTATTGTCAATGTTTCAAATGAAAAATACACATTGTGTACAAATACACAAACACTCAATCATCATGCCCTAATGATTCTATTTTCAATACAGACTCAAAACACACAGGGACAATGAAGAGAACAAATATTATTAAAAGAAGTTCAAAATAGTCCAGTACAACTGATAGAAACATAATGTAAAACCATTGATAGTTCAAGGGTTTGTGTCAGTTTAGTTTGACAGCTGGGAAGGGACCAAGCTAATCTGGCACTACCTTTGAACTTTCATGGCTGATCCACGGTATCTCCTACAGTCCTTACAAGAACTCCCAAAGAAGCAAAGGTCATTTTTAGGTGAGAATAATACTATAAGTTAAACAGACTGCCTAAAAGTTTAAAAGGTGTGCAGCAATTAAAAGACCAGAGACGGTTGTGATTTGTGTTACAACGGTCTTCGTTGTTTGGATATGGTGTCATTAAACTAACTCCCCTGAAAGTGGAGCACAATAAACCTACACAGAGACTCATGAACAGTGTCTGTAAGTATATATGTTTTGATATCCATCGAATTAGGTGACATTTTATTTATTTTTTAGAGAAAATAACAAAAAACACCCAACCTATTCCCCCCCTTCCACCTCTCTTTTTCACCCAAAGGCGAGCCTCACCTGTCTGAGATTTAAATTCACCCTCTTGTGCATGCACAAGTAAAAGTAAACAGCATCAGTGGCTGCAATCACAACTGTTAACCCTTTGCATGTTGGTAGTGGTTTTTGTTGCGATGATTCCTGTTGAAATCATCGCAACAAAAAACACCACCGACAAACAAAGAGTTGATGGTACTGGCGGCTGCATTCACAAGGGTGTTAACCTGAAAACAGGTAACCCCAACCCAAAACTATCACCATCTCACTGAAACTGAGCGACTAATGTAACAAGATAAGCGTTTATTTAAACACAACAGTGTGTAACATGGCTCCTAAACACTGCACAATGTTTTTGGTCATCATTACGTCCACTCGTTCCTCCAGATGGCGCTTGGGGTCCTGTTGAGCAAAAATATTGCAAAACTTGACTCAACACTTCTAGTGATCTTCAAGGGTTAAAAGCTCACAGTATCTCACTTATAAATATTTCTTGGTGTAACTTACAAAAGAACTAACTTGACTTTAGTTTGTGACGTATAAAATGTCATAAAATGAAAGACTTCTTACTTATGTAGGAGAGTTTCCCAATATGCGAAGCTCGAAGTGCAGTATACTAAAATCTCTGTTCATGTGTTAAGCACAAGTCACATGGACTGAAAAGATGGACAGGAAAGTCCCAGCTGAGGCTAGAAAACATTGAGAATCTGTGGTACTGGCAAATTTTAACACACCACAACTACACTATTATTCAAATGAGATTCAAATAAAAGTGTACTTGAGTGGGTCTATCTGTCTATCTATACCCACAAATGAAACTGGATACCAAATGGTCATCAACTATGAAATCACTGCCTTTGCAGATCAATCTCTGACTCAAAGTGCTAGAGAAAAGAAATTATCAATGGTATACAGGAAATATGCTATTACCCTCTTTCTTCGTAATACGTTAACTCATTCAGCCCCGACACAACACAGCAAAACATGGATCGAGCATACTGGCACCACCCTTGAACTATCATGCTCGATCTGTCTCTAAAATTGTAAAATACAGTCATTCAGAGGGCAACTTGGGGATTTCAGTCCTAGGGTAGAATGTTAAAGTGGTGGGCTTTGATTGTTACAATATGTCAGTTCAATGGGTTTTCAATGTTTTCACACAAGATTTGTCTTTTCGTCGGCGTTTTGTAGGTATTTCTTTATTTGCAAGGTGGAGAAGCTACCCCCACGTCCAACCGCCTTACTAAGAGGACCAGGGGTTTTCTGTCGGGGTCTCCTTCCCTTAGACCATGTTGGTTCACGGCACCTTATTTCATTCATAGAAGTGAGGAAGCAGAAGAAAACAGTTGTCAACAACAGTCACATGAGAGCGGCCAAAGCAAGGGCACATGAGAAATACTCGGAAGCCAACCGCGAGGTGAAGAGGAGTATCAGGGCAGACAAGAGAGCCTACACAGATGGCCTAGCAGCAGAGGCAGAAAAGGCAGCAGGCAGCGGCAACCTGAAACAGCTCTACGACATTACCAGAAGATTATCAGGCAAGTATGGCCATACAGAAAGACCAGTAAAAGACAAAGAAGGCAAGCCTATTGCAGACAGAGCAGACCAACTTGACAGATGGGCCAAGTATTTTGAAGAGTTACTGAACAGACCCACCCCACCGGACCCCCCAGACATCCAGCCAGCAGAGACTGACCTACCCATCAGCTGTGACAGACCCAGCCAGGAAGAGATCAGAAGAGCAGTGGCATTTTTTAAGAACGGCAAAGCAGCGGGGCCAGATGGCATCCCAGCGGAGGCTCTGAAAGCAGACCTAGAAACAACAGTAGAGATGCTGTACCCACTGTTTGGAAAGATCTGGTAAGAGGAGGTGATGCCGGCTGACTGGAAGGAGGGGTACCTAATCAAGCTTCCCAAGAAAGGCGACCTCAGCAAGTGTTCCAACTACAGAGGAATCACCTTGCTGTCAGTACCAGGAAAGGTCTTCAACAGGATCATCCTGGAGAGAATGAAGAGCTCCGTCGACCCCCAGCAAGCAGGATTCCGGAAAAACCGATCATGTACAGACCAGATTGCCACTCTCCGCATCATCGTGGAGCAGTCTCTGGAGTGGAGCTCCCCGCTGTACGTCAACTTTGTGGATTACGAGAAAGCATTTGACAGCGTGGACTGAGAGACTTTGTGGAAACTCCTATGACTCTACGGTGTACCCACAAAACTTGTCTGCCTGATCAAGAGCAGCTACGATGGCATGACATGTCGCGTGATCCACGAAGGGCAGTTCACCAGGGAGCTCCAGGTCAGAACCGGCGTCAGGCAAGGGTGTTTACTGTCTCCGTTCCTCTTCCTACTGGCCATAGACTGGGTCATGAAGAGGACCACAGAGCAGAGAAGAAGCGGAATACAGAGGACACTCTGGACACAGCTTGACGACCTCGATTTTGCAGACGACTTGGCGTTACTGTCCCACACTCATCAACAAATGCAGGACAAGACCACGAGGCTTGCTGACATCTCGTCCCAGGTGGGCCTCACCATCCACAAACAGAAAACAAAGACAATGAGGCTGAACGCAACCAGGGAAGAACCAGTCTTGCTTGCTGGCACCCCGTTGGATGAGGTGGAGTCCTTCACCTATCTCGGGAGCATCATCGACAAAAAAGGTGGCACTGATGCAGATATCAGAGCACGAATCGGTAAAGCCAGAGCAGCCTTTCTCCAGCTGAAAAAAGTGGAGTTCCAGAGAGCTGTCACAACACACCAAAGTCCGGATTTTTAACTCAAACGTAAAAGCAGTTCTCCTATATGGAGCAGAGACTTGGAGGTTGACAAAAACCACAGTCAACACTTCATTAACAGTTGCCATAGAAGAATATTGAAAATCCACTGGCCAGAAAAGATCAGCAACGTCAGACTCTGGGAGAGAACAGAACAGATAACAGCAGAGAATTTGAATTGGGCGAAGAAGATGGGGATGGATTGGTCACAGTCTGAGAAAGCCAGTTCCCAGTATCACTAGGCAGGCATTGTCATGGAACCCTCAGGGAAAGAGGAAAAGAGGCAGGCCGAGAAACACCTGGCGTCGAGACCTCCAAGTAGACATCAAGAGACTGGGAACCACTTGGAGTAAAATCGAAGGAGAAGCACAGGACAGGAGTCGCTGGAGGTCTCTCGTCGACGGCCTATACCCTGGGAGGGGTGACAGGCATAAGTAAGTAAAGTAAGTACACAAGATTTGCCTACCTCAACTCATTCAAGACGTGCCACCAATGGATACGCGGCGATTTGCCGCATATCCGTAGGCAGCACGTCTCAAATGAGTTAATCCATGTGAGTATGCATGTGCAATATTATGATCATGTAAATACCTGTTTTCCAACATTCTTGATTGCAAGCTGTTCTGGTGTCATGGTTTCCTCCTCTTCCAAAGCCTGAAAAAACACACCAAAAAAATAAAAATTAATAAACAATTCCACGGGGAATGACTAAATGTTCCAAATAAAAATTATGAACTTAAAGTTTAAAAATATGTAATCTAGAAAGTACAACATTTCATGATCTGTGCCTATATGCCCCCCCCCCCCCCCCCCCCCCCCCCACCACCACCACCACAAAAAAAATTCACGAACCTTGTGATAGTTTTTAGCCAGATCCAACATATCCCCCACAGTTTTCTCATTGAGACTGCAGTGTTCCTTGTAGTCCTGTAGGGCCAGTCCATCCACCCAGCTTTTCTTGTGAAGGTTTAACAACATCTGAAACAAATTTCAGATCAAAAGGTTTACTGCTAAGTGTGTAAAATGCAAGGAAAAGAAATAATGATCCCAAATCTGAGAATTCCAATCTCAGGGCTTAATGTGCTAAATAAATGTGTATATCAGTTATCACGTATCATATCTTGTAGATACCTTTTGTTCCAGTTCATTTTTCCTGTAGTTGATGGCCAGAGAGTAGTAATGTCTGTTCAGACCGTGGATCAGAGCCTGCAATAACAATAATCAATACAGCAGTTGTAAGAACTATTCTCCTGTCAAAAACACAGTTAACAGAATTAATTTATATGAGTCAGTTACAGCTGAAGATGTTTTGAGTGATCACCCTGTATGAGAGCCACCTAAATGATGGTCTTTAATGAGAGGTGACACTTTTTGTCCTTCAGGAACTTCTCTTGATAGAGGAGCATCAGTCTTTTACAACCTCTTTTTCTTAGAACAAGATGGGATGAACCATAATCCACAAAGTATCTTCTATACGAGAGCCATAACCCTCAAAGTCCCTTTTATATACGAGCTGCCCTCACTGTCAAGGGCCTCTACCTGTTGTGTTTGACCTGATTTTGATGTTGAAATAATTATCTCCTATTGAAAAAGCCTCGCAGATTTGCCAATGCATCAGTCAGTGCTAAAATGGGCACAGTCAGACCTGCCTACATGTTCATGTGGTTGTCAGGAAGATTTGGGAAAACTCTCAGTAAGATTTGCGAGACTGTCAGTAAGATTATAGTTCAACTGGACGATAAACCTTGCTTCCAGGGGCCAAAAATCAAACAACAGGGGTGGAGAGGGGGGGGGGGAGGGGGGGGGGAGTGGTGGGTGGGGTGGGGGGGGTTGGTTAACTTAATTACCTATAAGAACATACAGTGTCTATTCTGCTGTACCTAGAAGATAGTAAGAAAATTACTAAGAAAATGGGAAATGGGCTACTTCACTAAAGCGTTTATAACTTTTGGGAATAGACAGTTTGAGTCTGTTTTTTTTCTTAGCTCACATATGGATGGATATTACTTCATGTTGTGGTGGAGTATAATTTGGTACCTGTTTATAATATTTACTGTAATAAATTACAGGTAAATTAACTGAAAAAAATGCACCTTGATTATTTTGATATCTGTAAAGGACAAACAAAACACATTAAACGGAAAAATGTGTCAGTGTGTGAAAATATGAATGTGTGTGATAGTGGAGTGAGATAATTTTACATTAGTGATCACGAGCAATCGACTGATAATCCTTCAGGTAATCGAAGTTCACGTATCTCGTCGGCGGACGTTGCTACAAATTGATCGTCAAGTTCGTCTGTTGGGCAAAAGTTTTGAACATTTCTGCAGGGAAATACTGATACAAATAATCAAGTGGTGTCGCTTCCAACTCAACTGGAGTTGTTGGGCCCACATATCGCGTGAAAGGCTGCAAAACAGGGTCTGAAATTGGCCGCTGATGCCAGATAGCATCGCCGCCGCCATCTTGCAGTCGTCCCCTCGGTAAACACTGCAGAAATAATCTGGTATCTTCATCATCCCAGTCCGACAGATCGCTAGTATGCACACTAGACACACTTATGTCACTTCCCTCTGACTCGGAAACTGGATTGTTGCCAATTTACTCCGAAATAGCTGTAAATTCTGGGTCACTGTCGCTCAATGGAACGTATGTCGCCATGTTTGTAATCACGTGCATTTAAAACGACAGCAAACCTTGCTTCCAAAGGACAGGGCTTAGCTGTTCCCTGTTGTGTTTTTATTATTTAGTTTTTCATAAATACACATAATCATTAAAAAACGAATTTTACAGACGTTCATCCGCTTCTGTTTCGTCATCTGTTTCGTGTACTCGTTTTGGAGGCATGAATTTCGCGCCGACCGTGAACCTCAAACTAACAAAGTAAAGCGATCCCATCCGCTAGAATGAACGGACAGTGCATATGTGTTATTGGTATGAAAATGTCATTTGCCACGACATTTTACTTGTTAAAAGTTTCACCTTGCCTTCTAGACTTGAGAAAAATGGTGACAAAACTAGAATTTCATGGTACAATTTTAGTCTTGCATAATTTGTGTGAAGTCAGGTTGACTTTATCTAGACACAAGATATTCTACTGTACACGTGCATGCTCTTCTGAAAGTGTGTTGATGTGTGTGTGTGTGTTTGTGAGAGTGAGAGAGAAATACGTCATATCTACAGTATTTCATCAATGTGTGATTCGTGACAGAGTTGCTGCTTTTACATCAACATCACTGTATGATTTCCTCCATAAGTTTTTTACTTTAAAAAAAAAAAAAAATTTAATTCTGCATAGAACTAATTTTTATTGAAAAAGTTCAAAAGATTCAAAGAGCCTCCGAGCATATTGTAACTGAATGTCTCATTTAATACATAAAAAAAACATTTATAGAAAGTCAGTTGACCCAGATTAGAGTCCGTAATTTTTGTCATATTTACTTAAAATTTTGGATATAGCTAGTTTGGATAAAACATTGGATGAGTTCATTAGCCAGCTTTGTATCCTTTCAACTTCTTTAGCAAAAATTAATTCTTTTCAGAAAATAATTAAAACAGTAAAAAAAAAATTGACTTCCACTTCCAGAGAAAGTCAGATAGTGGCAGTGACGAAAAAGAGGCAACTCGCAGACATTGACAATACTCTAAATATAACGTAATTCTCTCTAGGGCGCACCGCACTCTCTCACAGATACATGCGTGCATCTCCAAGAGGCACAGATCCTCATGCGCTCACATGAGGATCTATGTCTCTTGGAGATGTTTGGAGCGCGCACATGCACACACTAACACGCACATCGTCACGCTTTCCGAAGAGCATTCAGGTGACCCGATATAGCTAGTTTGGAGAAAGACATTGGGTGAGTTCGTTAGCCAGCTTTGAATCCTTTCAACTTCAGTAAAAATTAATTCTTTTCAGAAACAAATTAAAACAGTAAAAAACTTTGGAGAAAGTCAGACAGTGGCGGTGATGTAAAAGAAGCAACTCCGTCACCACGCAGACATACTCTAAATATGATGAAATTCTCCCTCTCCCTTGCTCACTCTCTCTCTCACATATGCGTGCATCTCCAAGAGGCATAGATCCTCATGTGCCCGGAAGGCACATGAACACTTATGCCTCTTGAGTATGTATGGAGCGTGTGCATGCACACACATACACACACATCAATGAGCTTTCAGAAGAGCATGCAGGTGTACTTAGTATATCACGTAGCTAGGTAAAATCAACCTGCTTTCACACAAATTATAGCAAGACTGAAATTGTACTGTGAAATTCTACTTTTGTCACCATTTGCCCAAGCCTTAAAGCGAAACAAATATCACTTTTAATTTAAAATTACGTAAAAACAAAAAAATACGTCATGACAAATGTTTGACAAACCAATGAAGCGTATGCACTGCGCGCGCCCCTTATAGAGTTCACTATGGCACATTTTCAAGGCTTTTTCAAAGGAGATATTTCAACATCAGAATCAATTCAAAGACAAAAGGTAGAGACCCTTGACAGCGAAGACAGCTCTCATATAGAAGGGACTTTGTGGGTTATGGTTCATCCCATCTTGCTATTCAATATAGCTGTATCCAAAATTTCAAGTAAATATGACAAACATTTATGGACTCTAATCTGGGAACGCTGCGAGGAGCATGTTCGTTCGATCCGCCTCGGATACAACAGCCAGGTTGGATGTCATTTCAATGAACCTCCTCATAGCCTCACACATTTCAGCATACGCATCCTTTGGCAAAATACATCCAACTTCATCCGCCGCAAAATTACAGAATCCTTTTTTGCGGACAGGCTTGGCACTTACCATCCGCGTGGCTTGAACATTCGTCCCTAGGGATGTATGCTCAGGCTGATGGGTGGTTGGTGCCAGACTTGACCTCACTGCTGATACACTTGACGCTACCGTTGATACATGATGCTACCGTTGCACTGATTAATGTGCATGTGTGTATGTGTATGTGTATGCATGTACGTGAGCAGCAGCAGGCACGAGTAAATGCGAATGTATGCAGTGACGTGAATGCATGTAGATGTAAGTTTTGTGCTACGTGTTTTGTGTGTGTGTATTTGCGTCTTTTTTTTTTTTTTTTTTACATCATTCTGAATTTTCTCTATACACTGGATGATGTCTTTTCTTTCTATCATGTGTGATGTGTTCTTTTCTGTTCTACGTTGTTTCCAAATCAACCAGAAGAAGGATCTTTGAAACGTCATGCTCCATGTATCTAATTTAAAGGATTTTCAACCTCTATTTTCTGTTTTCCTTTCACACGAAACTCTTGTGGCAACAGTTTTACTACAATCTAATTTGGGACAACTGACTTTCTATAAACGGTCCTTTTAACCCTTCAATGAGACACCCAATTCTAAAATGTTGGGTGCTCTCCTAGGCACCCCTTGAACATAGTACTTCCCCAAGTTTCAAGCTTGAACATACTCAAATGTTGGAGATTTTCGTGTTTACATACATACGCACACACACAGCACTTTGCACCAAAAGTACGTACAGCAGCGAGGTTAGTAACTAGACATGACAAAGTTTTAACTGGTTACTTTAGTTAATAGATTTTGAGATCTGCCTGCCTAAGTCGTCATGGGCATGCTATAGAATAAAAGAGACTTAAGAACAGGCAGTTGCTCAAACAGGTTATAATGCACTGTCACAATACACACCTGTATGGATGGTTTGTTGAGGTGACCAAGGTTGGAGGTCGTCTGTCGTGGTTCTTGACCCAGAACCATCATGTTGGGGTTGATCAAACGGAACGCATCTATCACCACCTAAAAACAGTAAATACATTATGGTAGAAAACACCTATAGATACACCAGTATGATCAGCAAATATATGACTGATCAAACAACAGGCAGTTTACAATCCACTATCTCTATAACAAGGTCAGAAATAACAATACTCTTCTACAAAGAAAATTTCAAAGAGAGAAAGAAATACACTTAGAAAGGACAAGCATAGAATATAGAATACTTTATTACTATTAGCCCTTTGTGTACAAAAAAAAAACCAACAACAGGAACAACACACTTGGTAAATTTTAAAAGTTAAATCCTTTTTTTTCAAAACATACAGACAGAAATAGACTACATGTGCTTATCTTTTTTAGCGAGGCAAGAAGTAACAAACTCCGGTATGAGAACAGAAACATTTAAACTTTTTAAGCCCTGAGGCATTTCCCAAATTTTGGAAGTGTTACTTAATGACTATGTACCATTTGCAGGAGGTTGATTGACCATGATAATTCAAGGGTAGTGCCTGTTATGTGGCAGTCATAGTCGTAGTATGATACAATCACACCAGATGCACGCACGTAGGGTTCTTGTAAAGAAACTTCACTCGGCTGCAATCGTCACACGTGGCACAAGGTTGTAGACCACACTGGAGTAACAGTTCCAACAGTATTTTATTCTCACGATGCACTGTCAGCATAATGCGTCCACAAATGCATCCACAGTTTGGTACACTGTCTCTCTACAATGCATCCACAATTTCGATACACTGCATCTCCCATACAATGTAACAAACTGATACACTGTCTCCTCTACAACGCATCAACATTTTTGACGCACTGCGCCTCTCATACAATCTACACACATAATTCGCCAACACCCCTTTTTATACTGTTACAGATTTCCAGAACAATCTCGCAAACTACACAACTCAACCAATCAGTAAAGAAAACGTAACCAAAATTCATTAATATTCATGAAAAAGAACACTCTACATCTGCCTACAAACCTCGACTAATATCTAGAGGTATTCGGAAAATCCGTGCAGTCCGTAAATGTCGCCAACTGTAGCCAAACATGTTTACTTTGACGTCATATTTGAGGTCACTAAAAAGGTCGCGACCCTGCCCAAACCTTGCAGTCTAATGTAGGTTAAACAAAAATATGCATCATTCTAGCAACACCACAGAAATCGATCGCAATTTTACAAGTAAAATAAAATGAATCCTACTAAAAAGGTACGTAATTCTTATCCAAAATAACTCAAATGAATATCAGATTTTTCCTATGATCAACACACACATATGCTCTCATTGTCACAATAGAATAACACAACCACAAACGTAACAGTACCAGATTAGCTTGGCGTCTGTAGGCACTAAGCTAATCTGGCACTACCTTTGAATTATCATGGTCAATCAGCCTCCTTCTGTAGGACGTTGGGGGTAAAAGGGTTAACCAAACACCCCCAACCCCTTACAGTTTTCAATTTCTTAGTACAAAATACATGTGAACAAGAAAGGCAAAGCCATTATGGCTCACGTGTATGACCTATTTACATATGTGTGACCTTTGTGACAAAAAGTAAAGGGCTGGCTTTTGCACCAGCAACATCCATGTTTTCTGAAAATGTAAGCATTTTTCACACATCTGTCAACGCACTACTAGTACTACTACTTACGACAGCCTGGCCAACAGTGTGACACTTCAACACCAGCTGCTATTAAAAATGGTGCACTGCACGCACCAAGCGGCCAATAGTGCCACAGTTCCATTTCCATTTATTATCACACTGTCTATATCCTTTGCTCTGCTAGAATTCTTTGACGATGTCTGCACGCGACATATTTGCGAAGTGATTGAAATGGCGGTAGCCGTGAGGTGTGCGCGCATCGGTAACTTCTGGCCGCGTTCCTCTAACTTCCGTCGTCTGCTCTCAGACTCTGGCTGTGACTCGCAGTTCACCGTATTTTCATTATTTTAATTTCCCCCTGGACAATTTTTTTTCGCGGGTCGCAGGTCAATTTCGCGGAAATGACATTTGGTTTTTAACGGAAATCCGCGAAACCGCGGGTAATTGGGAGCCCTGTGAGCTCTTGTGACCCTTGACCTTTCCGAGGGATCAACCAAATTAGTATGCATAGATAGGTCTTACCATCAGGCACCTTTGTACCAAGTTTTGGTTTGAAGTTGTAAAGTTGTAGTATTTGAGAAAAAATAAATTATGTCAAAATATAGCTATTTTTGGTCTATTTCCTCATCCCCTGTGACCTTGACCTTTGTGAGAGGTCACTCAAATTGGTATGTTTACAAAGGTCTTGCCACAAAGTATCTTTGGCCAAGTTTGAAGACTGTGGCTTGAACAGTCTCCAAGAAAATGCCAACATTAAAGTTTAAAATGGACGACCACTGGCCCAGAACACAGACTCACTTTTGCTTCGCATGTGAGCCAAAAGAGCGCATTTAAAACCCATGTGTAAGCAGATACCTTTACTGTAAACAGTAAACCATTGTCTGAAACCACAGCACTAGAAAAAGGTGAAAGCCAACAATCTGACCTTGCCCTTGACACTCTGGATGGGGTCAACCACCACGGCAACGGCTCGCTCGGACAAGGCTTCAAAGCTCTGCTGTGTGTTGATGTCCACACCGGAAAGCCAGCAGCCAAACCCAGGGTGAGAGTGGTACCATCCCACGACCATCTCTGGTCTGTCATGAAAAATTATTTTTTCTCTAAAATGTATTTTTGCGAAAAATTCATTTTTCTCTAAAAGGTATTTTTTCGAAAAATACTTACCGATGACATGACTTTGTGGAAATGTCTACTACTAGCTCAATTTTAGCCTACTCACCCGTTGTGTGCCCACACAACCCGGGAGGCACTCGGGGAACCCCCCTAGAGGGGCCGAGAGTTGTCTCCCGTTTCCCGCCCTACCGGATCCGGTCACGAGACCGGCCAGTCTATACTTCGCTCGAAAGCGGCAAGCGGGGCAGGAGGGAGGCTCCTCCGAGTCATGTCATCGGTAAGTATTTTTCGAAAAAATACCTTTTAGAGAAAAATGAATTTGCTTCCTCAAAAACATTACCGATGACATGACTTTGTGGAAGAATTGCGATGAGGAGGAGGGTGCCGCGCAAAACTTCTTAATGGTAAACAGCGCCGTCCTCCCAGTCGCAAACTCCCGACAATTTAGCGGGAGGGAGTGTTGCGCCGCGGCGATGTCCCCCACCAGTGCGAGATTCTCTCGTTGGCCTGCCAGGTCCCTGAGGTAGAAGCGGGCGAAAACAGATTCAGTCTGCCAGTCCACAGCTGCCACGATGTCCTTGACAGCACAGTTTCGATCAAACGCGAGGCTCGTGGCCATGGCTCGTACCTCATGTGCGCGAATGTGCAGCCTCTTCACTCCCTGCGGGGAGATATCTTGATAAGCGGAGCGTATAACCCAGCGGAGCCAGGAAGAGATCGTCTGGGCTGTTATGTCATTCCTGCTGGGTCTCAGAGGTAGGAAGAGGCGCGAACGCCCTCTGCAGAAGGCTTTAGATCGTCGCAGATAAACTCTAAGGGCACGCACGGGATCCTGTTGCCTGGACTCCTGAGACAGAGGGTTGGTTCTTAGCGGCCGTAAGGTGATAACCTGAGGCGCAGTCAGAGGAGACCTGTTCTTGGCAAGGAAGGCAGGGTCTATGAGGAGTTGAACAGACCCGTCCGCTCGGAACTGTAGGCAGGTAGGCCATGCCGAGAGTGCGTGTAGCTCACTCACCCGAGAGGCGGTAGCAAGGGCCAGCAGGAAGCACGTCTTTCATGTCACATCTGCGAAACGGGCCAAAGGTAAGGGTTCAAATCTGTCAGAATTCAACCACGTTAGCACCCAGGGCAGGTCCCAGCGGGGAAGGAGTGAACGGTGTGTTGGGCGCTGGATGCCAAAGTGTCCCATAAGGTCGGCTAAGTCTTTGCAGGCGCCCGGGTCTGGGTGTCCAAGGTGTCGATAAGTGTCAGCGATCATGGACAGGTAACCCCTCACAGTGATGGGGGCCAGGCCTATGTCTCGGAAGAGCCAGAGGAAGAAGTCCGCCAGCTGAGGATTAGTCAGTTCCGTTGGGGACAGGCCGTGCTCGGAGCACCAGGAACACAGGACTCGCCACTTTCCCTCGTAGACTCGAATGGTTGAAGGTCTGCGGGCCGCAGCAATCGCCTCCACTGCTGCACCCGAGTAGCCTCTAGCTCCGAGGGCTTGCCGCACAACCTCCAGTCGTGAAGGAGGAGCCGCTCGAGGCAGCGGTGGAACAGCGGCTGACGCGGTTGCTTGAGCATGGTGCGTGGGGCGGGAAGCAGCAGGGGCGGGTCCGTGGCGAGGCTGAGAAGGTCGGTGGTCCAGGAGCGGTTCCAGGCGAACGGTGCGATTAACAGTAGGACCGCCGAGCAGCCCCGAAGCTTGAGAAGGACTTTGGGTACGAGAACCGTCGGGGGGAAGGCGTAAGCCACAAGGCCGTCCCAGGGAATGGAGAGCACATCAACAGCCCAGGCAAGGGGATCGGGAATCGGGGCGACGAAGAGAGGCAGCTGATGGTTCCACCTCGTGGCGAACAAGTCGACCTGGGGAGTCTCCCACCGGGCACAGATCATCCGAAAGATGTCCTGCCGAAGGGTCCATTCCGTGTGCAAGAGCTGGCCGCGGCGAGACAGCGAGTCGGCTAAGACATTCAGGTGTCCGGGGATGTGTCGGGCTCGAATGGTAATACCCCGGTCCTCGCACCAACGCATCATCCGGTAGAGGAGCATACAAAGGTCGGGAGAGCGAGTGCCACCTTGTTTCTGGATGTAAGCCACCACAGTCGTGTTGTCTGAGAGGACGAGTAGCTCCTGGTGTCTGAGGAGATCCTCCCAGAACTGCAGGGCTTGCCAAACGGCCTGCATCTCCAGCCAGTTGATGTGGGTGTGCGCTAGGTCCGCGGGCCAGGGCCCCGAAGTCGAGAGGAACCGAGGAAGGAGATGAGCGCCCCACCCAGTGAGGCTGGCGTCGACACAAAGCGAGGTCTGGGGTGGAGGAGAGGCCAGGGGAACTCCCGACGCTAGCCAAGAGTGGTCGGTCCACCGACGAAGATGAGGAAGCAGCATCTGGGGCACCGGAACCAACGTCGTTAAGTCGCTGGATGACGGGCGCCAATGGAGTAGGAGATGCAGCTGGATCAGCCGGGAGTAGAGACGACCTAGGGGGATAAGGTCCGCTGCGGCGTTCAGCAGGCCCAGAAGCTGGAGCCAGACTCTGGCGGGGGCCACGTCCTGCCGTGCTAACTGACCGGCTAGATCCGCAATCTTCTGGATCCGGGGGGCCGGGAGGCGCACCGTGTTGAGGTCGGTCGCAAATTCCATGCCCAGGTGCACGAAGCGGCGGGACGGAGAGAGATCCGACTTGCCGTCGTTTACTAGAAAGCCCAAGTGTGCCAGAAGCAGCAGCAGCGCATCCCTGTCCGACGCGAGCAAGGTCTCGGACTGGTTGCGTAGGAGGAGGTCGTCTAGGTAATTCGACGTCAGACTGGAGGATGACTGTCGGGCCTTGGCGACTACGGCGTCCATCAGCCGGGTGAAAACCCAGGGGCTGAGGTTGAGTCCGAACGGGAGCGCGCGAAACTGGTATACTACACACCGTCGATCGCAAACCGGAGGAACTTCCTGGAGGCCTGGTGCATCGGGACATGCAGGTACGCATCTGAAAGGTCCAAGCTGACTGCGAAGTCCAGAGGCTGGACCGCGGCTTTCAGGGCTCGGGCAGTCTCCATCCGGAAGGAGGGGGCCGTAATGTACTTGTTCAGGGCCGAGAGATCGATAACCGGTCGCCATCTCCCTCCAGGCTTCGGAACGACGAACAAGCGGCTGTAGAAGGCTGGGGAGTCGGGGATGCGTACCACCTCCGTGGCGGCTTTCCTCAGGAGGGAGGAGACCTCTCCCCGAAGAGCGGAGGCCTTCAACGGGTCGCTGGGAATCTCGGTCCAAAGGGGGGAGCGACGCAAAGGAGGCGGGCTGTGAAAGGCGATCCGGAGGCCGGCCGAGACGGTGTCGCAAATCCAGGGGTCGTCGGGAAAGAGTGTGAGCCACTTTCCGCTGAAAAAGGCTAGCCTCCCACCGACCGGAGACCCCGAAGCGGGACGGGGCCAAGCGGGGGCACGGGCCCTGGAGGGTCTAGGACGGCCAAAGGCAGGGGCCTGCTCAGGGGCTGAAGCAGGGGCTGAAGCGGCAGAGGGTCTAACCGACCGCGAGGCGCGACCCCTAGCCTGGCGGGAGGACGGAAAGCGGCGGGGAGGAGGAGCACTCACAGGCCAGCGGTCGGGGTTGGAGGCTCGAACGGAGGACCAGGTGTCACCGAAAAGCAGGGGACCACCCAGCGGAGCACGACAAAGCTGCGCACGCAGGTCAGGTGGTATCCCTCGGCAGGCAAGCAGAAGGGTGTCTCGACGCATCAGGTCACAGTTGGCGGAGGCAGCCATAGCGTTGACCGACGAGTGGTAGGCGGCGCGGTTGGTGACTTCAGCTAAGACGAGTAAATCCCCAAGGAGAGGCGTGATAGAAGGATGCCAGGCATCTTCCACACGACGAACCAGGGCTTGAGTGAGCAGCTCCAGGAACCCAGCGCAGGCTAAGGTGTTCCGCACCAGGGACGCAGTCATATTCAGGCCACGAGGGAGGGAACAGCGAAGAAGAGCGGAGCCACCAGCTTGCGACACGGCAAGGGGGTCCATCGCAGGAAGAGGGATGGAGAAAGCCTGGGAATGGCCGGCATACCAGTCCCGACGGAAGGCGATGTCCAGGCCAGCCGGCCAGCGACGATCGGAGAAAAACACCGGCTCTCGAGACGCGGGAAGTTGCAAGTGCGCTGAGAAGACATCTCGCAGCTCCTTAAATCCAGGCGGCTGGGGAAGCGACTTGAACCTCTTAACTTGACGCTCGGCATCCACAAAGGCAGAGACCTACCTCTTCAGGGGGGGAGAGGCTGGGCAGGATTCCGCTGGCAGAGTGGCCGCGATGATCCTGGTGGCTTCATCCAAAGCTAAGAGGGTCTCCGCACGGGACGACGACGGAAGGGTCGAGGGGACATCATCACCAACGTCGGCGGGCGAAAGGGAGCGACCATCCTCATCCAACAGGGCTGAGACTGAGTCCTCGGGCAGCAAACTGAGGGCTTCGTCCAGGGGGCGGCGAGAAGGCGGGCGAGGCACCGAGGAAGGCCGAAGCTTGGGCGGGGACGCGTGTCGAACCTCGCGGGAAGCCCGGGAACGAGCCGGCAGTGACGACGGAGGCGGGGATCGCCGAGGCGAACGCGAGAAGGAGCGAGGAGGGGTCCTGTCCGGTGCGCGGGAACGACGTCTGGACGAAGGACAGCGGACAACCGAAGAGGGGCGCCGATCACGGGAAGAGGGCCGATGATGGCGGTGACGCGGTGAACGCATCGAACGGTGCGAGGGCGAGCGCGACCGCGCACGTGACGAGGAGTGGCGGAGGGAGCGGCGACGATCCCGGCGGGGGGAATGATCCTTCCGGCGGCGCTCGCGGGGCGAGTGTCTAGAACTGACGGTGGAACGGGATGAGTCGGGGGCGCGACTGTGTCGCATAGGTTGAGGCTGACGTCTCTCCTGGCCGGACTCAGTGAGAAGGGCTCTATGCCGGCGTACAGATCCTCCGGAAGGATCAGCGGGCTTATCGTGGAGAGAGAGAGGAGGAAGGCCAGTCAACGTGGGACGGCTCGTGGCGAACTGCTGCAGGCCGGGCTCAGTGAGGCGGGCGCTCTGCCGGCAAACAGACCCTCCGGAAGGGTCAGCGGGCGTGGCAGCAGTGGCAGTCCTCTGGTCAGCGAACAACGCAGGGTCCCGACGAGCAATCCGTTCCGAGAGGCCGAGGCGAGGAAGGGCGGTTGTTACCACAGGGGCGGCGGAAGTGTCAACAGGAGTCGGACGAGAGATAGCAGACGGAGGTCGCTCTCGCCGGTAAAAACTCCAGAGGTCAGACCAACGGATCTCCGGCCAGGTCGCACAGACATCGCAGAGATGGTCCGAGGCGCAGCCCGAACAGGGGAGGCAGACCGCATGGTCGTCCGTCGGCCACTGGAAGTCGCCGCATTGAGAGCAGATAAGCATTTGGGTCCTGCAACAGACAAAGGGCACAACAAGGTCGCAAAGGCAGACAAGGGAGCCTAGCCCAAAACAAAGGTACTCCAAGCGCCGTGACCACCGGCGCGTGAAATAGTGGCTACACTCTCCAAGGGCTAAAGGGCCTTTAAGGTAGACGAACGGAGCGTGGGTGCCCAAAGGCCCTACGAGAAAAAGAAACCCTAGCTTCTAAAAGGCAACGTCTTCTCGTAACAGTGAAACACAAAAAGGAGAGAAAGGCGACGTCCCTCGAGGAGACTCGTTAAGAAAGGTCGTGCAAGGCGCCGGAACGTAAGCTCAACAGCTGGCGCCCACGTAGTAACAAAGCCGAAAGGGAAGCCCAACGGTAGCCGGTTCTCGGCCCGAGGGCCGTCTGTGGGTAGCTTCCACTACCTTACCTCCGAGACGAATCGGGAACGGGGGGAAGGGTAGCCATACACCTCCACAGCCTAGAGGAGAGCAGCAGAACGACGCAAGCAGAGGCAGGCAACGAGAAGGCAGGTCAGCGCTAGAAGGCGGCAGAGCACACGAAGAGGCAACGAGCGTAGGCAAGAGGAAGACCGGTCGAAGCAGCGCGAGAGCAAGGCCAGACACGTCTTCTCTGTACGAGCGAAGTAGCAAGACTGGCCGGTCTCGTGACCGGATCCGGTAGGGCGGGAAACGGGAGACAACTCTCGGCCCCTCTAGGGGGGTTCCCCGAGTGCCTCCCGGGTTGTGTGGGCACACAACGGGTGAGTAGGCTAAAATTGAGCTAGTAGTAGACATTTCCACAAAGTCATGTCATCGGTAATGTTTTTGAGGAAACAAATACTTACCGATGATATTACCTTATGGAAATTGGAAGTGTCTGCTACTTACTCAATTTTAGCCTAAGAACCTGTTGTGTTCCTACACAACCCGGGAGGCACTTGGGGAACCGGTTCCGAGTCACCTGGTGCCAACCAGTCAGAATACTTCGCTTACCAGCGGCAAGCGGGGCAGGAGGAAGGGTCCTCCAAGTAATGTCATCGATAAGTATTTTTCTAAAATATACATTTTAGAGAAAAATTAATTTGTTTCCTCAAAAACATTACCGATGACATTACCTTATGAAGAATTGCGAGGAGGAGGGTGCCGCACCCCCGAACAAGGGCTATAGTCAGCACCATCCTCCCTGCCACCACTCCCGACAATTTTAGCTAAGTGCGCATCTAAGGTGCCTGTGGCGCCGGGAGGGAGTGTTGCGCAGCTGTGATGTCCCCCACCAGTGCAAGGTTGTCTTGCTACCCTGCCAGATCCCGGAGGTAGAAGCGGGCGAGGGTCAATTCTGCCCGCCAGCCCAGTGTAGCACGATGTCTTTGACAGCTCAGCTTCGGTCAAATGTGACGCTCGTGGCCATGGCTCATACCTCGTGTGTGCGTATCTTAAGCCCCTTTGCTCCCTCTGGGGAGATGTCCTGGAAGGAGGACAGTATGACCTAGCGTAGCCAGGAAGATAATGTCTGGGCTGTTGTCAGTTCTGCCTGGGTTCAAAGGCAGAAAGAGGCGTGAGCGGACGGCTTCGGATTGGCGTAGGCAACGCGTAGGGTACGCACAGGATCTTGTTGCCTGGTCTCCCGGGGAAGGTTCACATCCCTCAGCGTCCGAAGGGTAACCACCTGTGGCGCGGTCAAGGAGACCTAGTCTGGGTAAGGAAGGAAGGGTCAGTGAGAAGCTGCATGGAACCATCCATCCTGAACTGCAGGCAGGCAGGGCGCGCCGACAGCGCACGTAGCTCGCTTACTCAGGCCGCCATGGCAGGAGCCAACAGGAAGCACGTCTTTGAGTCACATCCGCAAAGGCCAGGGACAGCGGTTTGAACCTGTCGGAGTTAAGCCACGTCAGTACCCAGGGAAGGTCGCAGTGAGGAATCAGCGATTGGGGAACTGGACGTTGCAGGCAGAAGTGAGTCCTAAGGCCGACGAGGTCTTTGCATTCGCAGGGGTCCGGGTGGCCACAAGTGACTGCAATCATGGAAAGTAACCCCCGATCGTGATGGGGTCAACCTTGATCTCCGAAGAACCAGAGGAAGTAGTCAGCGAGCTGGGGATTCATCGAACGGTGGGGGAGAGGCGCTGGTCAGTGCACCAGGACCACAGTACTCGCCACTTTCCCTTGTAGACGCGCCTGGTGTGTCTGTGTCTGTGGGGTGTAGTGAACGCTTCCACTGCTGCCCTCGAGAAGCCTCTTGCGGTGAGGGCTGGTTACACAATCTCCAGGCATGAAGGAGGAGCGGCTCCGGGCACGGCAGAACAGCCCAGGCAAGGGGTCTGGAACCGGGGAGACAAAGAGGGGAAGTGGGTGATTCCACCTCATGGATCACGTCGATCATAGTCGTCTCCCAGTGAGTGCAGATCATCTGAAAGATGTCTTGGCGTAGCGTCTATTCCGTGTGTAGCAACTGGCCGCGCCGAGCGAGACGCCCAACATCCAGGTGGCCCGGAACGTGTCGAGGTCTAAAGGATTTGCTGCGGTCCTCGCACCAGCGCATCAGTCGGTAGAGGAGCATGCACAGCTGTGGGGAGCGCGTACTGCCCTGCTTCTGAATGTAGGAAACCACCATAGCGTTGTCTGAAAGGACGAGTAGTTCCTGGTGACGGAGGTGCACTTCCCACGCGATGTGGGCTTGCCAGACCGCTTGCAGCCCTAACCAGTTGATGCGTCTGTCCGTCAGTTCAGAAGGTCAGGGACTGGACGTCGTGAGGAACCGTGGCAGCAGGTGAGCACCACACCCAAAGAGACATGCATCGACACAAAGGGAGAGCTGAGAGGGCGGAGAGGCAAGGGTAACTCCCAAAGCGAGACACGATTCGTCCGTCCAATGCCACAGATGGGGACGAAGCATCTGAGTCATGGGCACCGGGGCAGCCTTGTCGCCGGAGGATGGATGCCAATGGAGCAAGAGGTGCAGCTGTAGCGGTCGGGAGAAAGACGACCGAGGGAGAGTAGATCCGCCGCTGCATTCGTCAAGCCGAGAAGCTGAAGCCAACTCTGGCGGGGGCTGCTTCCTCCTGGCCTATCAGGCCGGCTAGGGCGGCTAACTTGAGGAGCCGAGGCACCGGCCAATGCATCCTGTTGAGATGGGCGTGAGGGAGCGAGGTCCGACTTGCCCGCAGTGACCAGGAACCCCAACCACGATAACAGCCGAAGCAGCGCATCCCTGTCCGTCACAAGGTCGGCTGCCGACTGGTTCCTCTGGAGGAGGTCGTCTAGGTAGTTCGAGGTCGGACTGGAAGACGCCTCTCTGGCCTTGGCAACTACGACGTCCATGAGGTGGGTGCAAACCCAAAGGGTGAGGTTGAGACGGAACGGAAGGGCCCGAAACTGGTAGATCACGCCGTTGAAGGCGAAGCGGAGATATCTCCTGGATGCGGGGTGCATAGGGGCGCGGAGAACTGCGACGGACCGGTCCAGACCGACCGCGAAGTCCATGGGCTGTACGGCGGCCCAAAGGGCCCGCATACCAGTCCTGGCGAGGGCAAAGTTGAGTCCAGCCGGCCAGCGACGGTCGGAGAAGAAGTCGTAGTCGCAGGAACCGGACTGTTAGAGCTGGGTGGAGAAGGAGTCCTAAGGTCCCTAAAACCGGGGAGCTAAGGAAGCGACTTGAAGCTCTTCACCTGCCGTCCCGCGTTGACGAAAGCGGAAACCTTCCTCTTGGGTGGGGGGGGGGGGGGGCGGCAGGCCTCAACAGGGAGAGCAGCCGCGATCAGACGTGATGCCTCCTCCAGGGCGAGAAGAGAAGAGTCTCTGCACGCGATAACAAGGGAACCTAGAGGACTTTCTTTCTTTTTTTTTCAGGGGGGGGAAGACAGAAAATGGAGGAGAGAGGTACCGGGGCAAAGGGCAGGCGGAGAGAGCCTGGCGTCTGGAGTGGGGGGGGGGGGGGGGGAGCAACTGCGATGCCCGGGAGCGGGGTCGACAAACCTGGTCAGGTGAGCACCTATTCGAGAGCCGAAGTGGCGACGAAGACAGGCAATGTGAGTAGTAATGAGACGAACGTAAAGCTGACTGCGGAACCGATACGCAAGGCTGGTCGAGAGCAACGAGGACACGGAGGGGCAAGGGCTGCGTCTGCTGGAGTGACGCGCATCGCGGTCCTTCCCAGGCTGGTTCCCGGATGAGCGAGTGTCTGGAGCTGCTGGCGGAGAGGGAGGGTACAGGTCCGCTAGTAGTCCGCGGACGAGTGGACACAGGTCTCTGATGGCTGGCCTCAGCGAGGCGGGCTCTCTGCCGGCTATATGACTCCCCGTAAGAGTCAGCGAGCTTTCCGAGTACAGACAATTTAGGACTGACAGTGGACACTGGACGGCGCGCGGCTCAGTGAGGCGGGCGCTCTGCCACCTATATGGCTCCCCGTAAGAACCAGCAGGCTTTGTCTGGGCGGGCTCCCTCTGGGGAGCTATCACATTGAACACAGTCCTGCTAGAAGCGCTGGGCTCACGTGTCCGGCGCGGCGTCTGTTCCAGAAGGTTGGAGTGGTCGCGTGCGGTCACTGCTCCACGCAAGAGTCAGCGAGCTTTCCGAGGAGAGACAAGACAGGACTGCCAGTGGACAATTGACGGTGCGAAGCGCGTCTCTGCAGGCCGGTCTCAGTGAGGCGGGCGCTCTGTCGGCTAAATGACTCCCCGTGAGAGTCAGTGGGCTTTGTCCTGGTGGGAGCCAAGGTGGCTTCAGTCCTGCTAGAAGAGTTGGCCGCACGGGTCCAGCGTGTCGTCCGAACCACAAGGTCGGTGTGGGTGCATGTAGTCACTGCTCCGGGCACGGAGGGGGCGCCACGATGGTGGAACGAACACTCATCGGTGTGGGGCGCTTGCGCCTGTAAAACTCCATAACCGCGACTCAGTTGCTCAGGCCAGGCGGAGCAGACATCGCAGGAGTGGTCGGATGCGCAGCTAGCACAGGGGAGACAGGCATTGTGGGTGTCCGTGGGTCAATGGAAACCACCGCATTGCATGCAGGTACGCACCTGGCAGCTGCAACACACATCAGACATGTAAGGCGACCAGGCGAGGGCAACGAGGGGCCCCGCCAAGCAAAGTCGAGCGTCCGCTGTGAGAAGCCTTAGTCAAATGACGAGCGTCCCTGTAGGAAGGCCCTGGCTAGTTTAGTAGTAATAAACACTGCAAACGCATATTAGCAAAGATGGTGGGCACACGCCGCAACCGGCACAGTTACAAGGCCGTAAGGCCGGGCCCCTCAGAATAGTGACTAGCTGTGCAGCGTGAAGTACAGGTAAAAAGATCTGGGTCAGGCATCTGGGAGTGTTATACCTCTAGCCTGTGTAGCCTGGCCCTCGGGCCCACATGCAACTTGCCAATGGCCGGCGGCGCGTGCCGAGCCCATTGAGGCGATCAGCTGGAGAAAAGGGCTACTGGGATGCTATATACAGGCATGGGAATTAGAAAAGTGAAAAAAGTCTGAAATTTCCAGCGTGGTCCTTCATTCCAGTGACCAAAAAATCAAACGACAGGGGGGAGGGGGGGGGGGGGGTGGAAGTAGCATGGTCCTTCATTTCAGCAGCCAAAAAATCAAACAGGGGGGGGGGGGGGGGTGGGGTGGGGGGTGGTTGCTTACCGGATCATAATCAGGTGCACACTAAACAGCACTCTGTCTTGAACAATATCCTTTCTCACCGCCATTTTCAATTTTCAACAACTCGTGATGCCGCCATTTTCCCCACACGTACAGTGCGCGAGACGGTAAGCCGAGCATGAAAACGGTGCGTTCAGTGTTGTATTGCCCGCTTGCACGGTAAAGTAACGACTGCGTTGAAGCCACAATAGGTGACGCATAACTCTAGCAGGCGGCATATCACTTGAACCAATGCGGCCTCGCAGTGTATAATGACCGGTGCTCAGTTACTTTTTGCACCCCAATTTTTTTTTTTTGGCGGACAACTTTTTTTTTTCGGCGGCTGAGCAAATCATTTCGGCGGAAATTTGCCTTTAGGCGGACAATTCCCATGCCTGTATATAGGAGCTTGTTAATTGTTAATATACGTCACCTGCTCGGCGTGAAACACCCAAAACAAACTAAGTCGAGTGTCGGACGCACAAGGTACAATTAAAGTACGAGCAAAACGAAGTGCCTCAGACTGAAGCCGGCGCCCTGGCCGGGGGCCAGCCGAGGGCTGGTAACCTTACCTCTCAGTTGAAGTGGGGAAGGGGAGAGGAACCTCCATACCCTCAACGCGCGACGGCGGGGGGACGTCCCTACAGAGTCAGCGCCGCGGAGTCCACGCAAACCCGGGAGGGCGCAGAAGAAGGAAGCACCAGTAGCAAGGAAACGAAGCCCTCCCAGAACGCAGAACAGCAGCGCCAAAGACGAAGCACAAAGTCCGAAGTACCAACAAGGCAAGACAATCGGCGCTAAAACCGGTCGCATCATACACAGTCAGGGTCCGTAAGCTAGTGATGAAAACACGTCTGCACAGCGTGAGCTAAGCAGAACGACTGGTTGGCCCACCAGGTGACTCGGAACCGGATGGGCAGGGCCGGGAGGCTACTCTCGGCCCCACTTGGGGTTCCCCGAGTGCCTCCTGGGTTGTGTAGGAACACAACGGGTTCTTAGGCTAAAATTGAGTAAGTAGTAGACACTTCCATAAGGTAATGTCATCGGTTATGTTTTTGAGGAAACAAAGAAGCAATATTAATCAAGGTCAGGAAACGTACCCTGATCTACATGTTTGTGCGCTGATCTGTGATTCATTCAACTCCTGCCCTTTATCTCCCAGTGTGACACACCCTATCTTAAACCGTTCAGTGCCAGTTGACGCAGATTGTGTTTTTGCATTCTTTGTTAATTTAACACCCAAAAGCTGTAGTTTTTCCCAAGTACACTGATCCAACATGATATCAGCAAGAGGCATAGATCCTCATGAGCCCCCGCAACTGTGAGGGCTCATGAGGATCTCTACCTCTTGCAGTTGGGTGGTGCTCAGATTTTCTCAGCACTGAACAGGTTAACTCTTAAACTCCTAGAACTAAATGAATTCTGTTCGACAGAATGGAAGTCATTTAGTTCTGGGAGTTTCAGAGTGAATTCATGTGTGTCTCCGCCACGGCAGCTGACCACTTTGTGGTTCAACCACATGACGGTGAGCCGAGGAAAAGATGGATACTATTGTAAACATTGACACTAGTGAAGGCAGGCAATAGTTGAGACCATTTTGAGTTCATGTCACTGCAGCTGATGAATCCAAGAGAGTTGTCCCATGTTAGAACAATAAAAATGAAAACCGCAAAAAAAATAAATCAAAAGAACATTTTCCTAGCATTCAAACACAAACATATCAGAATCTTCTTGTGGTCAATTCTGGACTAGGACAATGATTAGAACTGAAATCATCGTATAACAGTGTTCCCCATTTGTTCCTAAACTAAGGGTCCCTGGGACCTTTTGCCAGAAAATTCAAAGGTCTTTTTGTCAAAACCGAGGGTCCCTCCATTGAAAGTTCAAGGGAAAGTACTCGCTTTGCTCTCTGTCACGGTTCACTTTCAGCCAATCGCTGAAAAAAATATGTCAGCTCACTAATGGCCAATCAGATTTCAGAACCGATTCACTGAAAGTAGTCCGTCTGAAAAGCGTTTGTGTGGCAAGCCTAGCTTCGCATGCATGTGAGCACTTTTGATAGCAGCTTGTGTGTTGTGATTTGCGTGCGTCCTTCTGACGAACAGACTGAAAATCCACACGTCCTTTTCAGATTTATGTGCATAATAGACACAGAGCTGTGCATTTTGGGGAACACTGGTATAAATAAACTACATTATGACTGACCTTTCCATTCTGCAAAACAAGAAAGGCAAAGCCATTATGGGTCAGCTGTATGACGTATTTACACATGTGTGACCTTTGTGACAATAAGTAAAGGGCTGGCTTCCGCACCAGCAAAATCCATGTTTTCTCAAAATGTAAGCATTCTTCACATATCTGTCCACCCCCATGACCCTTGACCTTTGTGATGAGTCGATTAAATTAGTATGCACAGGAAGGTCTTATCATCAGCTACCTTTGTGCCAAATTTAATTGAAAAATTTACAAAAATGTTGATAATACCTACAATTTTATCAAACATTTGCCGGCCTCTTGTGACCCATGACCTTTCCGAGGGGTCATCCAAATTAGTATGCATAGATAGGTCTTACCACCAGGTATCTCTGTAGCAAGTTTCGGTTTGAAGTTGTGAATAGTATTTGAGAAAATATAAATTATGTCAAAACATAGCTATTTAGGACCTATTTCCTGATCCCCTGTGACCTTAACCTTTGCAAGAGGTCACTCAAATTGGTATGTTAGAAAGGTCTTGCCACATAGTATCCTTTGGCCAAGTTTGAAGACTGTGGCTTGAATAGTCCCCGAGAAAATGCCAACGTTAAAGTTTACAATGGACAACGGCGGACGGATGACCACCGGCCCAAAACATAGACTCACTTTTGCTATGCACGTGAGTCAATAAACCACAAGTGCTCAGATTGACAAATTGTTTGCACTTTATCTGTCAACCTGAATACCTCATGATTTATTTTGTTGAAAGGGAAGGCTGTCATATGTTGATCTCTATTTTCAACCATTCAGACTACATCTGTGTGCAGGTCTGGATGTTACAGTTTATATCTGCGCTTTGGCAAACAGCTTTGCCATAAATGAGACAAAGTGCCTCACCTGCCGGTCTGTTTTAGCATGTCCAACATCTTGGCCTGAAAGACAGGATCCACTGCTTCCACACTGACACCCTGCAATCACATTGTACAACAACCATTAGCTTCACACATTCCCAAGGGAACAAGAAAGTGATGCTGAAAATATGGTACAGTAATAGAGTCTGCTTCACCGACAGTGAATGCACAACATGTTTTGAGATAACTGGAAATTCAATGTTGAAGATCCCCAGCTATCAAAAGAACATGAATGCAAAGTGTCATCAGCAAGAGGCATTGATCTTCACGAGCCCCCACAACGGTGGGGGCTCATGAGGATCGATACCCCTTATATCTGGGTGGCGTTACATTTTTCTTGGCAAATAAGGGGTTAAAAGCTCTAGACTGTCTAGCATTTCTTTTTTCACCAAGCTGGGTCTTGGGACATCTAAAATAAAATAACAAACGCCAGTTTTCAGCAAGAGGCGTGGATTCTCATGAGCCCCTGTGACTGCAGATGGTACCGGCTGGATGAGGACTTACCCTCCCAGGGTATAGGCCGTCGCCGAGAGACCTCCAGCGACTCCTGTCCTGTGCTTCTCCTTCGATTTTACTCCAAGTGGTTCCCAGTCTCTTGATGTCTGCTTGGAGGTCTTGACGCCAGGTGTTTCTCGGCCTGCCTCTTTTCCTCTTTCCCTGGGGGTTCCATGACAATGCCTGCCTAGTGATACTGGAAACTGGCTTTCTCAGACTGTGACCAATCCATCCCCATCTTCTTTGCCCAATTTCATTCTCTGCTGTTATCTTCTTTGTTCTCTCCCAGAGTCTGATGTTGCTGATCTTCTCTGGCCAGTAGATTTTCAAGATTCTTCTAAGGTAACTGTTAATGAAGATCCGTACTCTGTTGACTGTGGTTTTTGTCAACCTCCAAGACTCTGCTCCATATAGGAGAACTGCTTTTACGTTTGAGTTACAAATCCGGACTTTGGTGTGTTGTGACAGCTCTCTGGAACTCCACACTTTTTTCAGCTGGAGAAAGGCTGCTCTGGCTTTACCGATTCGTGCTCTGATATCTGCATCAGTGCCACCTTTTTTGTCGATGATGCTCCCGAGATAGGTGAAGGACTCCACCTCATCCAGCTGGGTGCCATGAAGCAAGACTGCTTCTTCCCTGGTTGCGTTCAGCCTCATTGTCTTTATTTTCTGTTTGTGGATGGTGAGGCCCACCTGGGACAAGATGTCAGCAAGCCTCGTGGTCTTGTCCTGCATTTGTTGATGAGTGTGGGACAGTAACGCCAAGTCGTCTGCAAAATCGAGGTCAAGCTGTGTCCACAGTGTCCACTGTATTCCGCTTCTTCTCTGCTCTGTGGTCCTGTTCATGACCCAGTCTATGGCCAGTAGGAAGAGGAACGGAGACAGTAAACACCCCTGCCTGATGCCGGTTCTGACCTGGAGCTCCCTGGTGAACTGCCCTTCGTGGATCACGTGACATGTCATGCCATCGTAGCTGCTCTTGATCAGGCAGACGAGCTTTGTGGGTACACCATAACCTTTTGACGACGGAACACACATATGTGTGCCCCAAGCAAAGCTCCGTTGCCGACGGGACGCACACATATGTGCGCTGGCCTAGTTTCCCATTGCCAATACCGGCAGTATGGTCTAAGGGAAGCAATCTACTATAATATGTCAAGCACTCATTTCTTTACTTGTAGAGTGACTTTTCTTATTTGTATGGGCTGAAACCAACGAATCAGAAGCTCTAATACAAAACGTCCCCATGTGCAAAAAAAATTGGCGGATTTTGGTGTAAAAACTTTTATATGTGAAGAAACTTTTCTGTTGTGCCTTTCTTTCTGGATTATTTACTGGTGACACACTAGAATATGTCTCTGGAATGCTAGGTGAGTTGTAATTTTCACACTCTGGCTAATACACTAACAGCATGTTCAGTTTCAGAACCCAGTGTGAAACTGTTTTTGATTTTTGGCTTCTTACCCCATCTTCTTTATACACCTGTAAAATCTTAACATTACAAAATATTTTCTTCAGCATAGTGTCTACGAGTTCACATTGAATTGCTTTTTCCACTGATACCAAATATGTTGGGGTATGATAAGATTTTTACAACAGACAGGGCCAATGAAATTTGTCAAAATTACTACGGTAGCAGGGAAAAAATCTAGCTGGCAGACTACGGTGGCAAAAGGATAATGTCGTATGAGTTTCCACAAAGTCTCTCGGTCCACGCTGTCAAATGCTTTCTCATAATCCACAAAGTTGACGTACAGCGGGAAGCTCCACTCCAGAGACTGCTCCACGATGATGCGGAGAGTGGCAATCTGGTCTGTACATGATCGGTTTTTCCGGAATCCTGCTTGCTGGTCTCTCAGCTGGGGGTCAACGGAGCTCTTCATTCTCTCCAGGATGATCCTGTTGAAGACCTTTCCTGGTACTGACAGCAAGGCGATTCCTTTGTAGTTGGAACACTTGCTGAGGTCGCTTTTCTTGGGAAGCTTGATTAGGTACCCCTCCTTCCAGTCAGCCGGCATCACCTCCTCCTCCCAGATCTTTCCAAACAGTGGGTACAGCATCTCTACTGTTGTTTCTAGGTCTGCTTTCAGAGCCTCCGCTGGGATGCCATCTGGCCCTGCTGCTTTGCCGTTCTTCAAAAATGCCACTGCTCTTCTGATCTCTTCCCGGCTGGGTCTGTCACAGCTGATGGGTAGGTCAGTCTCTGCTGGCTGGATGTCTGGGGGGTCGGTCTGTTCAGTAACTCTTCAAAATACTCGGCCCATCTGTCGAGTTGGTCTGCTCTGTCTGCAATAGGCTTGCCTTCTTTGTCTTTTACTGGTCTTTTCTGTATGGCCATACTTGCCTGACAATCTTCTGGTAATGTCGTAGAGCTGTTTCATGTTGCCGCTGCCTGCTGCCTTTTCTGCCTCTGCTGCCAGGCTGTCTGTGTAGGCCCTCTTGTCTGCCCTGATACTCCTCTTCACCTCGCGGTTGGCTTCCGAGTATTCCTCATGTGCCCTTGCTTTGGCTGCTCTCGTGCGACTGTTGTTGACAACTGCTTTCTTCTGCTTCCTCACTTCTATCTTCTTCAAGGTCTGTGCCGACAGCCAGTCCTTGTGATGGTGTTTTCCTGAACCCCACAGTGTCTTTGCAGGTTGAGTTCAGTGCCTCTCTAACTGCCTTCCACTGCTGCTCTGTGGTGACCGCCTCCTCTTCATTTACTAGCTCCTGTAGCGCTTGAAACCGGTTGGACAGCACCAGTTTGAACTCTTCTCTAACTCCAGTCTCTCTCAGGAGGCCTACATTATAGCGCTGTCTTCTTGTTGTTCTCTGTGCTGCTTTTCTTTAACTTGAGCTTTATTCTTAAGGTAAGCAGATGGTGGTCTGAGGCGACATCTGCTCCCCTCCTCACTCGAACATCTTGAAGGGATCTTCTAAATTTCTTGCTAATGCAGATATGGTCTATTTGGTTCTCTGTAGTATGGTCAGGTGAGACCCAAGTTGCTTTGTGTATTCTTCTGTGTGGGAAGATGCTGCCTCCAATGACAAGTCTGTTTAGAGCACAAAAGTCTACGAACCTCTCCCCGTTCTCACTCATCTCCCCTAGTCCCTGTCTCCCCATCACCTCTTCGTATCCGGTGTTGTCCTCCCCTATTTTGGCATAAAAATCACCCATGACGATGGTGATGTCTCGCTCAGCACATTTGTCCACAGCACTCTGGAGTCGGTCGTAGAACTCTTGTTTCTCTTCCTTGTCATCTGTCATTGGTGGGCACATGACACTGGATGACGTTCAGCTTGAGCTTTTCTCCTAGTTCTAAAGGCTGCTGTGATAATTCTTGGCCCAAGAGGTTCCCAGCCAATCAGCACTCTCTGTGCCACTGGTGACAGCATGAATGCTACACCTTCTGTATGGGGGGCATTCTCCTCTTCATGACCTGAATACAGAATCATCTCCCCACTTAACAGCCTTTTCTGGCCAGACTGCGTACATCTGGCTTCACTGATACCTAGCAGGGAAAGGTTGCACTTTTGCATTTCCGCTGCTATCTCTGCGGACTTCCCGCTCTGGTACATGGTCTTGACATTCCATGTGCCCATGATTGTGTCCCTGGATAGAGAGAGGTGGTCCTGTGGCTTCCGAAGACTTCTGGCTTTCACCACACGATGTCATAAATCTTCTGGTAGAAGAACCTTCCTCCTCCAGGAAAGGAATTGCTATTTGTCTTTTCGACAGCGTTTTTGTAGCCATTTCTTCATTTGCAGGGTGGGGAAGCTACCCCCATGCCCAACCCTCTTACTAGGAGGACCAGGGGTTTTCTGTCGGGGTCTCCTACCCTTAGACCATGTTGGGTCACGGCACCTTATTTCATTCTATCTGTGCACCCCTCTCGCGAGGGACCCACTATCCACCACCCAGGGAACGCTCCTCAACGTTATATGGTCCCAGTGCGAGGGGCTGGATGAGGAGCTACACAATAAAGTGGATTTTGCAAAAATGTAGCAAACTGGAAAAAAACACACTCACCGTGCCGGACTGCGGCATAGCAAATACGTCAATGACACGGACAGTGTAGTCATCCACAAACTCTCCCAGCATCAAACCCATCACCTCCATAGGGACACCCGCACGTCCATGTTTTAACATCTGTAACATCATAATAGTATAGTATCTTTGTTGTAAATTAATTATTTGTCATAACAAGGTGCATTACACATGATCACAAGGAGCTCAAGTAAATAAATAACACTCAGAAAAGTTGAACAGTAAAACCATCCATGTTGTATTACATAATTTACAGACAATAAAAGCTGCTATCTGTATCATATAGGTTCAGTCTTCGGCACCCCATTAATCCCTTGACAAACAATACTGCTCAACAGAAAACTGAAAACAGAAAAGACACGCAAAATTATGTGTTTTTCCTGCCAAGACAAGGAAGCCAACAATGGCATAAAAATGAAATTCTGGAAATATGAAATTCCACTGATGTGAAAAACATTCATTTGATTAGAGAGGTCAATTACCACAGGATGAACCTCTTTATGCTAATTATACTTTTATAGTATCAATCATTTAGCTGTGAAACAGATGAGCACAGCATATTTATACAGCCTACAGACAAAAGACAATACTTTGCTTTAGAACAGAGTTTAGAAACAAATTCACAATACAAAAAGTTTACCTTCAAGAGAGCCAGTGATGAAATGTACACTTGTTCAGCTGTGTCCACAACTGGTGCATCAGACGGAGGGGCGCTCTATAGAAAAATAAATGTAACACTTTAGTGTTTATTTGTTCAACTAAATAATAATTAATATACTTTCCTGACTGTAAGTGTAAGCTTTTTTAAAATGTGAGCACATTATAATATTATTTAGTTTCACATCACCCTTCATGACACCACAGCAGGAGATGGATCAACCACTATAAAAATAGTCAAAGGGTAGTACTAGTTTACTGCAATTATAACAGTGCAAATGAATTGGCCATCTACTGCCCTTCAACTATTATGGTTAAACCATCTTTTAGTCCTAGAGCTGGTACACCGTCTTCATTGGCAGAAGGGCAAAAGCCGCAAAACTCAGTATTAAAAATATTAGATCTAGAAAGAGTATTATATACCTGTCCCAGTCCGGACATTCCTCCACCCAGCCGCAAAAGACGATCCATGATGGATACCTCTACCTGTTCACATAAAAAGGGAGCATGCAAGAAAAAGCAATTAATGCTAGCACTCACATTAAACGATTAAATAAAGTCATTAAACCTGAAATTATGCCGACAAGTATCTGCTGTTGCACGCCTTAACGCTGATAGTACTGCTATGAAATGGGAAAAGAGTACAGCATTTGGGCGGACCGAAGAATCTAACATAATGTGCAATCGTGCTTCTCCCAACTTCTATCATAAATAATGTGACACGAGTTAGTTCAAGATTATGAAGAAAGTGAAGTGAAAATTGGTCCCGATTTCGGAGACAATTTCCAATTGTGTTTCTTTAAAGAACGGTCGAAAATAAATATTTAGGCATAAAACAGATAAAAATGTTACACTTTTTTAACAATTGATTTGTGAAAATAGTACAGTGGTACTTACCCGACAGATAAATAAGCCAAAATATCTTTTCTTTCAGCACAAAAGCCACTGTTTGCAGCTAAAACAGCGCTGTTCGATTTCGCCGAATCACACGCCGGAAATAGAACACAGGGGATGAGAGGAGTGCTCATTGTTTCACAATAAACAAAAGAATATTTTGGTCATTTTCTATGCAGATTAGAACTTTTATTAAAAAAACTCGTCTAAAAGTAATAATTAGGTTATTTTTTCAAGCAATATACCTCAAACCACGACATATAAGAACATATTCATCTTCTTTATAAAAAGGAGCACTCCCTGCAAAGCAAAGGGAAAAAACTGTAAAATATGCTTTTGTCCATTACTTCCCTTAGATCAGAAATCCTCCTGTCCCGTTTATATATATATATTTTTGGTATTTATTTGTTTATTTTGGGGTAACGGTAAAATAAAACTTTTTTAAAGGTGATGACAATATGGAGAAAATTACAAACATGTTTGTGGCATTTTGCTCCTGCGTCTCTGCCCCTCTGATTAATAGACCGATTATCGTGAGACTACGAATTACAAAACAACTGAAAATGATCAATTAATAATTATAGGCCTGCACTGGTCGGTGGATGGACTCGACAGACGTCTACCGACCGTATGTTATACTGGATGTCGAAGGCTTGTCAATGGTAAACACGAAGGTGAGAAAAGAGAAGGATGGAGACTGAGGGGTGAATGGAAATGGCATTGCAGGGGAGTGCAGCCAATGTCTTTCAGCAAAACAGGTTGATCAGTTACGGTAATAACTCGGATGACTCCCCCTGTGCGCTGACATAAACATGGGCAGATCTATGCCGACAAGACAATAGGTATAGATTCTCATGAGCCCCTGCGAATGCAGGGGCTAATGAGAATCTATGCCTGTTGTAGATTGAACTGGCTGGATGCAGCACCGCAATGGGCAGGTAGGCCGGCGCAGGCAGACCCGAAAATGTGCGAACACACGTGGCACTCTCTCGCGTGCAGTCTGCGCACATCAGGTAGCCTCTTACACGGCATTCTTGTAATTTGCCACCACTGTGTAATAGGCAAATCACACATTCGCACGTGCAGGCAGCTTCTAGTCTCTTTTATGGACGTTTAGTTCAACGATTTCCGTTCCATACCATGAAGGAGGTCGATGCAATTTTGGCTGTACAGCTGTAGCTGGGAAACAGCCTGGTTTATCGTAAATAAAGCTGATCGCCAGATGACCCCGGTTTCCGAAAACATAGATGTAAATGTGTCAATAGGAGACAATGCATCCTGTGGGCAATACAAGCGTCTGTTGCAGCCGATCAACTTTCTGAAAGCTTTCTGAAAGGATGGTTTTTCGTTCAATCTATGTTTATCAATAATAAGACTGAATCTTGACACTCGTTTCACAAGAGTTTCCCGCGGCTGTAAAAACAAAATCTATGCTTTTTCCTCGACTGTAATCGGTTCTAGTTGTTTCTCAATTTGAGAATGCTGGTTGGTATTGACCCATTGCCTGTCGGTAGCGGTTTTTGTCACGATGATTCCTGCAGGAATCATCGCGACAAAAACCGCTACCGACAGCCAATGGGTTACCATGGATAATCCACCTCACCTGTGATATTAGCCCCCCCCCCCCCCCCACCCCCACCCTCCCCACCCCCTTTGTGCTTACAGCCACCGGTTTCCCCCATTTATTTGTGCGCTTCACCCCCCTTGAAAACAGTACCGGTGGATGTATGTAGACTGAAGGGGGTTAAAAATGTTGGACTGGCCGCGGAGCAGGAATTCTCATGGGTACTGACGAGCAGTCGCAGGGGCTAATTAGAGCACATGCCTCCTGTTGATAAAGGTCGGCGGCCCCCAGCTTAAATTTACATCTGCTGTTTGCAGACGCTGGAAGTTAGAGTGCTTGGCATGTGTCTAAGCCTTTCTGGAACTACCGTGCCAGTCACAGGTTTACCTCTGCATTACTTCTTCCCTATGAGAAATTGAGAACTATAATGAACATGTATATGGACTTTGGGGGGGGGGGGAGGGGGGGGGGCGTTCCATAGACCTTTCCACATGCATAGAGGCACGGACCTTATAAAGGTCCGTGCATAGAGGTATTCGTGTGTCAGGTCAGTAAACGTTCCTAGCAAGTAACCGTTCCTAGCAAGGGCAACAGATTCTCATGAGCCTCTGCGGCCACATTATATACTCTATGACAAGTCTAATATTATTAGTACATGTATAGTAATGGATTTAAGACTCTGTGTCTATAGCAGATGGAACGGCCTTTGGCTGGACTGACACATAGAGCTGGCGGTCTTGAGCGTAAACCTCAGTGCACATACATTGCCTAAGTATAAACCAACGCCTTTCTATCTGCAAGAAACATAGATTTTCTTAAGCTCCTGCATCCGCTGGAGGTCGTGAGAATTTATGTCTCTTGCTCGCTAAAATCTGCCTTCTGTGCTTCCTCAGAGAGAGAATGCTATCATAGAGTTCTTTCTACGACTGTGCAGTGGTAAAGCGGGGGTGTACAGATGCATGCCTCAAACCAGGATAACGCCCTTACTTTGAGTAACATCTGGAACCAATGCCACCTACAAGAGACATAGATTCTCATGTGCCCCTGCAGCCTACGGCTGCAGGGGCACATAAGAATCTATGTCTCTTGCAGATTGCGTAAAAGGCTAGAACTGTTTACCAATGCAGTTGTGGAGTAAATCGAAGAGAAAATAAAAAGTAAGTTTGCGGATTCGAATGAGGCCGATCTCTGCAAGGATGGCGCAAAGATTTTCACTAGCTTTTCACGCTGCAGGGGTCAGTTGCATGAGCGAGCTTAGTCCTGCACCAGCCACTAAGCAAGGTGCGCCGCTATAATGGCTGGTGCAGGACTAAGCTCGCTCATGCAACTGGCCCCAGGTGCCCATGTGCAACTCTGCGATGGAACGCCCCAGGCCTTGGCCGTACTTCACTGCGTTTCGCAAAAGTGAGGGTAGCTACAGATTGCACAGACCCCCAGGGGTCGGCACAGACTCGCGCAGTCATATCAATCATTTCTGGCAGCAAGAGATTCAGGCTGGGGAGACTGAGAGGCATAGAGGGGGAGGATATTTACTGCAGAGGCGCACGACAATCTATGCTTCTTGGCCTAGGAACTTGAACGCACTGTATGTACGGATACATCCCGGGGCAGGATTCAGACTGTTTCGGTTGCAGAGGAAGCGAGCCAGTTTAGTTAGGTGGGTTTCTGCTGCAGAGGTGCCTGAAAATCAATGCTGTTTGTAGAGAAAACGTTTTAGCCTAGAATCTCACTGTGCATGTAGACACTCATTTTTTTGGGTGCTGTTGGAGATTCAGATTGTTTCGCCGGGGTACAAGAGCAAAAAGGGGAAATTTCTGCTGCAGAGTTCCATGAGAGTCTACGCTACTTTATACTGCCTTAGGACCTCATTCCCAGTAAGCAAAGGTCCTCAGGCTCACTGCGGCCCATCATGGGCCTGAAGGCGTTTCGCTACTGAGGTTGTGTACGTAGGCTCTAGCGTTGTTGTCAGCTAAAAGACTCACGCTCTGCTAGTGGGCGTACAGACAGATAGCAGAATAGTCTACGCTGCTTTCTCAGGTACAGCCTGAGGAAGAGCGGCAGAAAGAGAGAGAGGGGGGCAGCGCCAGGGTGGGGAGCGTGGCCGGGGATCCAAAATGGCGGCTGTGGAGGACGAGGTGGAGGAAAGGTACCAAGACATTGACATCGAAACCCTCCTGTCCCGTGTCCGGCGCCGCCCGCTCACCTTCAGTCGCTCAAAGTCCGTATGCATAGGTCAGTCTCAAGTACACGCCATTTTCTTTTGCTTGATTCTGGATTCGACAACTCTGGCATCACACGAGATACCATCGCTGCCTTGTTTTCTGTCTTGTACCGTCTGTACTAAAGTTTCGTAGTTATTCAGCTGTACACATCAGTCTGTTTGCTTTTAACTTCTTAGAATGTATACCGGCTTGCCTCTAGTGGAGTGCTTGAAGGTAGACTAACTTGAAAACCTCGGCTTGGTGTAATTAAAGAGTCCTGCCTACTCAGTGGCGAAGTGTATGCTAAAACGTCTTGCTTAACCCTTTGCGTGTCGGTAGCAGTTTTAGTCGCGATCGCGACTAAAACTGCTACCGACACGCAAAGCATATAGACGTTTTCAGTCGGCATTCACTGATGCCGGCATTGGAAACCCGATGGGGTATCTCGCTCCACGCGGTGGTTCAAGCCAATTTTGCGTCTAGTTCAGGAATCCAAGAGTTCCGGCGTTGAGTGTTTACTCTCTTGTCAGTACCCTTACGGCTGAACTGAGAATCGGGCAAGGGTACTGGCAATGAGACGGCAATCGTAGGCTAACTCATCATCCATTACACGTGACAGTGACAGAAGATAGGTTGTTGTTATGTTTTCTGACCTACTCTCAAGCCGGTCTGAACGCCAGTTTGTTTTGTTGCGGTGGTGCAACTCTCTAGTGATGTGTTAGAGTAAAACTGCGTCAGTTGAGAACGAACGAAACTTTATTTTCCAGTGTAGGTGAACAGACCATTTTCATTTATAGTTTGTCCTTCATAACAGTAAGATTATTGATATAATACGAGATAGGTAACTGACACACAAAAAAGACATTGTTAATTGTGACACAAGAAAACGTGACAAGTCCGGCCAGAGACTGAAAGAAAACCATTCAGTATTTCACACACACCGATACACACACACACACACACACACACACACACACACACACACACACACACACACATGCAGGCATTCAGTGCCAGATGCAATGCAGCACACGAGTAACGCAGGGCCGTGCCATCAGTTGTTTACTCGAGTGATGCCGCGCGCAGCAACATCATGCACTACCACTGAAGCAGAGAGAGAGAGAGCGCGCCAGAGCGACTTTCCTTAGGCATCACACTAACTAGAAAAAGTGACACACACACAACAGAACTACTACTCGGCCAGAACTGCACATTCCGGTGAATGCCGCTTCTACTGAATGACAGAGATTATATTAATGTAGTCGGTTAGAGTGGCTGATCGTGTCAACTTGACATTCCAAAATATGCTAGGCGTTTTACAGTGTAGGATTTCCGGTGTTCGGTGACTGAACAACATCTGCTGTCGGTGTTCCCATTCAGTAATCATACCCACCTGTGCTTGTCATCAAAGTGCATGTGCGATAAACATGGGTGACAGATAGTTGTGATGCGCAGTTCTCTCCCTTACTCGTGCTTTTTCCTAGTCGCTCTGGCCGAGGTTGGGTCGACGCCGAGGTTCGGACCCAACACCTACATCCCTCTCGTGCGTGTTGGTCTGTGATTTTGGACCTTTCGGCTTCAAGCCGTAAGGTCCAAAATCACAGACCAGTAGACATATCCAGGCTATACATCCACTTATGTACTACCATCAACTTCACCACCATCACTACCTACGTATACCCACCAAGCGTCTTTCGACATTACTGGCACAGAGGGATGGGAAATGCAAGGGATATATGGAGTGAGGGGGGGGGGGAAGGGGGGGGGGGTAAAACTGTCTTTCAAAATACATGTGGCGTCTGTTTCCTACTTGTCACATCAAATTGCAATTCAAGTTTCTTGAAGACGTGTGAAGTGATTGTTGGTTGTTTCAATATAGGGTGTGTTTTTTGTGCGTTTTTTTTTTCTTCGTTGTTGTTTGTTTGTTTGTTTGTTTGTTTTTTGTGGGGGTTTTTATTGGGGGGGGGGGGGGCGGGGTGTCCTCCAGCATTTTGTAATCGTGATTGAGCAGGTTTTAGTTTAAATAATACGTTATTCGTAAGTCAGAAGAAAGTCAAAATTGCATGAAACCGATTCGACGACTTGAAAATAGTGGATTATCTCATCATGCCCGAGGTACGACTGAAATGCCCACATTTTCGGGTTGTCCTCTGAGGACTGCATTACAATGTAGGAAGCACATCGACCACGATAGTTCAAGGGTGCTGGCAAAATAGCTTGGCACCTACAGGCGCCAAGCTATTCTGCCACCACCCTTGAACTATCACGTTCGAGCCATATCTTGCTGTGGTGTGTTACGGGCAGAATGAGTTAACAGCCAGCACAATCATGAGATAGAGCATTTTAATCTACCGCTAGCGTCAAAAGATGAGCAGATTTTGACACCTGTAGCCAATCCACCCCTCCACCCCGCCCCCGTTTACATCCCGTCCTGATCATAATACATCAATATCGGTTTCTTAGCCAACCCAATTGTCTGCCGCAAGAGGCATAGGTTCACATGACCCCGCTGCAGTCGCAGGGGGTCATGCGAATCTATACCTCTTGCTAGCCTCGATCGACCGTATGTACATCCTTACATTCGGGTAGTTGTAGACGCTTTAATGTCTGTGACTGATATCTTCTGCCCTCATTTTGGGTGTTTCCACACACTTCGTGCGGACTGCCAGACCTGTCTACCCCACCTGCCTGTTGGTTCCACAGACTACCGCCGAGAAATGGGTTTTCCTTTCTTTTTTTTTTTTTTTTTTTCTTTTTTTTTTTAACGATTATCAGTTTGGGGCATCAACTTTGTTTGTTCCGTTATTAGAAAAACATCTGAGAGTGTATGTTTTTAACCCCTTCAGTGCCGAGAAAAAGTGAACACAATCCAAATGCAAGAGACATAGATCCTCATGAGCCCCCGCTGTCGCGGGGGCTCATGAGGATCTACGCCTCTTGCTGAGACCGATTTATATCCATGTTTCGTGGGCGGTTTTGACTTTTGGTCGTTGAACCAACATGATTTCAGAGAAAAATGTACGTACAGTGGCCAGTTAGGGGTTAAATCGATTACTACTGCTGTTATAACCTATGACCTAAAATTGTGATGCGTGATGGGCGGCCTTCGGTTCTTTTAATTCGTGATGGTGATTGCGACTTTTTTGTAATCCATTGTGATAAGTTTGTTTTTTTTAAATATTAAAAAAAATTGTGAAAGCTAAGATATGATTTTCGTGAGTCGTTAAAGCGCTCTGTGTTACGTGGTGAAGTCGTAGTCGTAGTATGATAAACACACCAGACGCACGCACGTAAGGTTCTTTTAAATAAACTTCATTCAGCTGCAACCCGTCACACGTGGCTTAACTCATTCTACCCCAGACACACCACAGCAAGATAAGGATCGACCATGATAGTTCAACGGTGATGCCAGAATAGCTTGGCGCCAATGGGCGCCAAGTTATTCTGGCATCACCCTTGAACTATCATGGTCAATCTGTGTCCTGAACTGCAATGCAGTCTTCAGAGGACAACAGCAAAATTTGGGGATTTCGGTGTTGGGGTAGAATGAGTTAAGGATGTAGGCTACACAGGAGTAACAGTTCCAACAATATTTTAATTCAGCGATGCGATCTCCACACAATACATTCCCAAATGCACCAACACTGATACAATGTCTCTTCTTCAAATGTCAACACTGGCGACACAAAGTTCCTCACACAACGTACACCACCGTTACGCTGCGTCTCACAATGTACACCCTATACGGGCCACGTACCTACGATAAACTGTGTGTCCCCACAACTGACAATGCATGACAATGTACAGACGTGGCTTACTAGCACCGTATTTTATAGTAAAACCACTTTCCAGAATAATCAAAGGAATTTACCCAACGCAACCAATCAGAACGGAACACGTAACTGAAATCATAAATATTTTTTTTTTTTAAAAAGAACTTTCTAAAATAACTAAACTGGTCTACAAAATTCGACTGCTCGTTTCATCCCCAAATCCCAGTGTATAATGACGTTACACAAAAGTATGGCAAACCGTTCACGACCTTTCAAAACACACACTGAACGGCTGTTAATTTCACGCGCACAGTAAACAACTATGACTAAAATTACTACAGTGTAGCAAACTGTTGCTTACTCTTTTGACGTCACATGTACGAGGTCACTAGACAGCTCGACCCTGCTCGAATGTTCTGGGTCATTCTCAGCTAATCTATGCAAAACAAAAATCGACCGCTCTTCTCGGTGCGACTTTTCTAGAAGCTTCCTGACTAAAATTAGCGTATCATAACCAAAAAAAAATCCGCACGAACGATAGAGAATCTCACTAAAAAGGTACGTGATACGTAACCATGAAAGCTCAAATAAATATCGGATCGTTTCCTACGATTAACACATGCATGCTCTCACAGAACAATACAACCACAATCGTAACACTCTGCTTATTTGTTAAAACATAACAAAGTCTGCTGCCATACCTTTTCTTAATGCGACCAGCTCCAGACAGTAAGGGGTTAATAGTTCACAATGTTTCATTTTGACAGAAGGGCTAGGTAAACTTATGAAGTTTGAATGTCAAGTGAAAGACTTTCTGCTCTTCTCATTTGTATGTATCACAGTAAAATAAATACCTAGGAGAGGTTTATCGACTCACATGAAGGGCTTTCAATTTAATTCATGTACCCCCTGAAGGGGTTTTGCATAAACTTGAATCTGAATCTTGCAGTAGAAACCCTCTGCTATGTGTGCCCGCTCTCTTGAATTGTGAAAAGTAAGGTAGAAAAGTCGTACTTACGGCAAGACATCATTGAAACGTTTGATTGGCAAAATTTAGCATTTGAAGTCGCTTTAATTCCCTATTGAACCATCGACATACATCCTGAAAAAACTTATTTCCTCAACCATAACCTGTTGTCAGTACTGCGTAATAGAGATATGTCCTCCTCAACACACCAGGCTTTCCTGCGACTTTGAGTAACAGGTTAACACTTTCGAGACGTGTCGCATCCGGATTCGCGGCTTTACGCCGCGAATCCGAATGCGATATGTCTCGAAAGAGTTAATCTCTTTTTAGACGATTCTTCTGTTTTCAGAGGAACATAGACCAAAATAAATGATACCTTTCCTGGCCATGGAAAAGGAATAGATTTTTCATGAGCCCCTGCGGTAGCAGGGGCTCATGAGAGTCCATAGCTTTTGGTAGATGGTAGGTGGAGTAAGTGTGAACGCTGACGGCATGGTAACCGATTGATACAAGGCTTGCGCACATGTGTCGACCCCTTCCTCTATCGTGTAATCAGCTATGGAGTGTTTCGGTGACCCACTTTCTGCAGGTGCAGATGGCAGCCATTTGCAAGAGGTAAGGATTCTCAAGAGCCCCCGCAGATGCGAGAGAATCCATACCTCTTGTAGCATCCATTTGCATCTGTGTTTTTCAAACGTGTCGGGGTCAGTATCCCGGCGCAGTGCGGTGAAGTTTCGCCATGACTGATGTCGACTTAGATTACCGCTTGCGGTAATACGCAGTGTGTTTGTGTCTTCCTCAGTTTGTGTGTGCACAGACGTAGATTGATGCTGTATACATCTGCCGACTAGAGGGCGGATTAGGCTGTGTGCCAGGTACGTCCGAAAATCTTGGCACTAATCTCTGTGTGTTTGGCACGTGTCTCACGTGCTGGGCCCTGCGCCATGGTACTGAGACCTTCTTCACATGTGTATCGTTTTGCCGGGAAAACATTGCGCTTTTTAACCACAGTGAAAGAGGCGGAAATTGCTACCTCCTTCACAGTGGTATCGAGTTACCGTGAAAACATGCACTTTAACTGCCGTGAAAGAGGCGTAATACCGCGGTACACACTAAGCGCATGGCGTCAAGCTGCCCGTGTTTACATGTTTTGCCCGTAACCCATCAATCGCTTGATACAGACACATGTACACAATCTCTCTCTCTCTCTCTCTCTCTCTCTCTCTCTCTCTCTCTCTCTCTCTCTCTCTCTCTCTCTCTCTCTCTCTCTCTCCAAATCTGTTTAAACACAGTAGCTTTATTTTCAGGAAAAGGTTTTCTTACAATGTTTACATTTCCTAAATAAATGTGTTGAACTATCAAGAGAGGGCAGGCCTGTAACTGATCGGTGTGTTTTATTTGCGTTGCTATTTTATTTTTTACTTATTTTGCATTTTTTAAGATGGGCTTCTGTTTCTGTTTTGTTGCACGAGAGGAAACCTAACGTTGATAAACGATTCATCATCATCCCTCTCTCAAAAGTAAAGATAGGTAGTACATTTTAGCTCATTCAGCCCGACGCACGTATTTCCCAAATTTTGGAGGCGTCATCTTAATGACTATGCACCAGTTGCAGGAGATGGATCGACCATGATAATTCAAGGGCAGTGCCAGATTAGCTTGGATCCTTGAATTATCATGGTCGACCCATCTCCTGCTGTAGTGCGTCAGGGCTGAATGGGTTAGTAGATTTCATTTGTCCCTGCGGAAAGAGATGAGATAGAGAGAAGGTACCGCTTTTGTCACCTCTTTTCACTGACCGGACTACCAACGAGGAAGAGGGGTGGGGGGGGGGGGGTGGGGGGGGGGGGCGGGGACTGGATGTCATGGTGGACGAAGACAGCATTGACATTCTTCATTGTCCGAAAACTCAAACGATGGGGAGGGAGAGAGGGGGGGGGGCGGTCAGTAGAACTTGCAGTGTGACAACAGACTTTCCCCATTTCACGAAATAATAAGAACGTTTTGACGAATCAAGAAGATCTTATTTTATTTTGGTTTCACGCGTCACGACTAACTTTTTTTTTTCACGGATCACGAGGATTAGAAACGGCAGTCACGAATCACGAGAACCCGAAGAAAAAGCCGCCAGTCACGCATCACGACATACCCCCCCCCCCCACACACACACACACACACCCCCCCTCCTCCCACCCCCCCCCCCCCCGTACTTCCTCCCCCATCCACCCCCCACCCCCATCTTCCCTTTTCTAAAAATATCATAACTGAAAGGAACAAAAATGGAAAACGTGGGCAGCCATGACCTACATACACACATTTTAACCCGTAATAATAATGAGTACTTGTATAGCGCCTAACCTCGGATTAGAGCTCTAGGCGCTTAACAAAAACTATTTGTACAAAAATAACTAATTACGAAAACGCAATTTACAAAACAAAAACAAAAAAGTATTTAAAAAATACAACGCACTCTATAAACAATCTATAAAGTCACCATTCAAAAATACTACCTAAGCTTATGGACTCAAACTCGCATGCACGCACACACACACACACACACACACACACACACACACACACACACACACACACACACTAATTTCTTATATATATATATATATATATATATATATATATATATATATATATATATATATATATATATATATATATATATATATATATATATATATATATATATATATATAAATTTTTTATTAAATTCTCAGAATGCTCTTGCTACGCTAATGCCATGGAATTCCAGGCTGGTAAGCTTGCATTGTGTCATCAGTTAGTTAGTTAGTTCGTTCGGGTTTAACGTCCACAGCACCGAGGTGATCATGGACGGCCCTGACGGGCGGGTGATGGGGGAATGGAGTACGACCTGAACACTGATCAACTCAGGCGCACTCCAACTGTGCCACTTTGATTTACCAGGACCTTTCAATGGAAATGCTAATGAACAAATCCGTTTTTCCACCCTGGATTGTGAGTCCAGCTACCGGGACCGGGACGGGATTCGAACCCACGACCCGGCGATTCCCTTCGCTCTCCTGCTCCGACGTTTAACCGCCTGAGCTATTTCGGACTCTGGGAGTGTGTCATCAGGACATCAGCTGCCCTTTTTGTGACTGCATCGCCTACTAGTTCTAGAAAGGAGAGGGTTAGTGGAAGGAATGACAGACCTATCATTTTAAGCCTTCCACTGAACACCTGCTACATAAAGTAGTAGGGATTACCCCCATGCGCCCCGCAATCCGCTGGAGAATATCAAGTCCTCCCCCGAGGAGGCAGCTTCTAGTACATGCGTTGTGTTTGCAATTTCAGGTTACACCGTATGCCTACCTGAAGAGCCCCCCTTGGGGCGAAACCGGTTGTAGGCGGCAAAAACTTAAATCTATCCAGCAGGTCCAAGATCTGTTTGAGAATATTCATGCAATAGCCTCCCCTCTCGGGGGGAGGACTTGATATTCTCCAGCGGATTGCGGGGCGCCTGGGGGTAGTCCCTACTATTTTATGTAGCAGGTGTTCAGTGGAAGGCTTAAAATGATAAGTCTGTCATTCCTTCTCTCCCACTAACCCTCTCCTTTCTAGAACTAGTAGGCGATGCAGTCACAAAAAGGGCAGCTGATGTCCTGATGACACAATGCAAGCTTACCAGCCTGGAATTCTATGGCATTAGCGTAGCAAGAGCATTCTCAGAATTTAATGAAAAATTATATATATATATATATATATATATATATATATATATATATATATATATATATATATATATATATATATATATATATATATATATATTATGCATCTATACAGTTACACACAGACACAGACACACACACACATACTCTCTCTCTCTCTCTCTCTCTCTCTCTCTCTCTCTCTCTCTCTCTCTCTCTCTCTCTCTCTCTCTCTCTCTCTCTCTCTCTCTCTCTCTCTCTCCATATGCGTGTCTGTAGATCTATCTACATCTTTGTATACGCTGTGGTCCCATTTCTCCCCCTTTGTCTGCTTTCAGCTGATAAATAAGTAGCCAGAAGCAGACAGTTGTTTACAGTCTTTCATCCACACACTTCCACCTGCAAGAGGCTTGGAGCCTCATGGCTCTCTGCAGATGCTGTTTATGCCTCTATATGTCCCTGCAGAAAACCTATGCCTCTTGTTGGCAGAGATCAGAGACATTTACATCCTCATATATCGATGTCAAATCTACAAACGTGTAACCCTTGACTACCAAGAAATAATTGCACAGCACCCAAGTGCAAGAGGCACAGATCCTCGTGTGGAAGCAACGGCCGATTTGTATCAGTAATAATGTAATACTTTGTCAGGACGTTTATCGTGAGAAAACCAAGTATGCGTGTGCGTGTGTTGGGTTCCCTGCGCGGCGCTTTTGGCCGATTTACAGCGCCTATAAAATGACCGATTTATTTTATTCTTCTCATTATTTAGCAACAGCAACTCCATTTTTGTTTCTTTGGGGGGGGGGGGGGGGGGCTGGGGGGGGGTGGAGGGGGGGGGGGCTGGAGGTGATACGTGCAGTAATTGTTAATTTTAAGTAACGTATCAGTTGGATATTAAATGAGTCACTAAGCCCTTAGAGCTCTTTTGAGATAAGACGCTAGAAGTAGTAATAGTATCATTATTGTTATTATTATTATTATTATTATTTATTTTTTATTTTTTTAATATCGGGGGTTCTTTCTCCGGGTACTCCGGCTCTTCCTCCCCCTCCACTTTGGTATCAGTTTCAGCCCACTTAATCAAATTTCAAATTCAAACAATTTTCAATTTCCAAAAACTACAGTAGCTCGCTTGAGCTTGCCCTTAGCACCACGTGAATGTTCTGTGTTTATGTACAGTGTGTGAGTGAATGCGCGTGATTCACGTGAGCGTGCTTGTTGGGTTAAGTTCGCGGCGGCGCTTTGAGCCGATTTTCAATTGGGATAAAGCGCCTATTTAATGCGCTTATTATTATTATTATTATTATCTTTTATTACCCCTATCAGCGCCATGACTACCACTAACATTGTCGTCTCTCGCTCACTAATGCTATCTGGATAGCTCAGTTGGTTGAGCCGACAAACTGTTGCCCTAATGTTCACAATTTCCATCCCTGGTGGTGTCAACATTTGTGCATACCCTTCTTGGTCTGACTACCCTTTGTGCTGGAAAAAAAAAAGGTGTTTACCCATTCGAGGCATATCGCATACGGATACGCGGCAAATTGCCGCGTATCCGTATGCGATTCACCTCGAATGTATCTAGCTTTAAAGGTTGAACCTTCTCTCACTCTCTGACTCTCTTTCTTGTTTTTCTCCAGCGCCGGAGTTCACACAGCGACTGAAAGGCGAGGAGACTGTAGACGAAGGCAGCGACCTGACCTTGACCTTTAAGGTCACCGGCATGCCCCAGCCGACCTTGAGATGGTTCAAGGACGACGAGGAGGTGGCGGACCACCCGCGGCTGACCGTGGAGGAGAAGGGTGACGGCGGGTACCGACTGACGCTGCACCAGGTCAACAAGGGGGATGAGGCGGCCTACAGATGTCGCGCAGAGAACTCAGAGGGCTCTGCCTCATGCTGTTTCTTCCTCACTGTCAAAGGTCAGTGGCATTAAACCCATTTCATCCGGAGGCTGATTAAAAAAAAAAAAAATGCTTATTGTCCTATGAAGGCTACATTACAGATTACAAGAATGATCAACCATTTCAGTTCAAGGGTGGTGCCAAGCTATTCTGCCACCACCCTTGAAATATCATTTCAAGCAATAGTGTATCAGGGTAAAAGGGTTAACAACAGGGTCAGAAGTCAGTGGGCAGGTCAAGGTATTTTTTAAAATAATAATAATAATAATAATAATAATAATAATAACAATAATAATAATAATGTACTTTTATATAGCGCTTAACCGCCAAATGACTGGTGCTTTAAGCGCTTTACAAGATCAAAAATCACAGAACAAAAAGTACAAGAAAGAAAACGCTACAATAAATGTTACAAAAACTAAAGACACTTATCAAAAGCTCACACTCACACATACACACACGCCGTTACAAGAACAGTTACTGCTAAAGATTGCTAACGCACTGAAAATGCATCTAACTGTATGCATAAGAAAACAGATAGGTCTTGAGCAGTGATTTAAAAGCAGACAGAGTTGGGGCATGTCTGACATGGGCTGGAAGGTCGTTCCAGGTGACTGGACCGAAATAAGTAAAGGCACGCTGGCCCTGGCTAGACTTCTTTCGCCTAGGAATCCTGAAAATACGCCTGTTTGATGCTGAACGGAGGGATCTTGAAGGCGTGTAAATATTAACCAGGTCAGACAAATATGGGGGAGCAGAACCGGTAATAGCATTGTAACAAATGACAGAGACTTTGTACACAATTCTTTGAGATACAGGCAGCCAGTGCAGGTCAACAAGTAAGGGTGTTATGTGCTCACGTTTCGGTACTCTGTAAATTAGTCGGGCAGAGCAGTTCATAACTCTTTAAAGTTTATCAAGAAGATTGTGAGGAATACCAGCCAAAAGGGAATTACAAAAATCAATGCGCGAAAGAACAAGAGAAGTAACAAGCGTTTTAGTCGCTTCGGTAGTGAGAAGGTGTCGAATTGAACTGATCTTTCTCAATTCAAAAAAGAAACATTGGCAAACCTTGTTGACATGCTGTCTCATGGACAGTCTATTGTCAAAGATAATACCAAGATTACGGACCGACTCGGAAAAGGGGGACTTGGGTGGGGTTAGGTATTTTTTAGTTCCCAGGGTCACCCTGGTCAGCCCCACAGGGTGGATTTTTCTCTCTATTCTGGGGCATGTGTTTCTGTCTACCCTTTGTCCATTCACCTGTATTTGCCTTTTTAAACCTCTCCCTACTGTCTGCACTGCCTGTAGCTCTTGATATTGGATGTGTGTTGCTAAATGGTCTAAGCTTTATTTAGGCCCCATGTTGTAGGTTTATTTAACGTATTTGACCGGCTGGCGACATACATTCAATTTTCTGTTTAGTTTTTTTTTCACAAGCAGTGCAGGCACGTCCTGAGAAAGCCTTGTTGCTGTCGGGACGTTAAGCAATGTACAATCAATCAATCAATCGGAAAAGGGGATACTCTTGTGACAAACCCTGATCGAGTCTGGAGATCAGTGGAGGCTGAACAAGAAAACCTTAAGGCTTCAGTTTTGCCACTATTCATTTGCAATTTGTTCTGTGTGGTCCAGTTCTGAACGTCTGTGACACAGGACTCTAAAGACTGGAACATCTGACTAACACGTTTGCGTTGAGCACTGGCATACAGCTATGTGTCATCAGCATAAAAATTGTGAGAAACAGAGTGACATTTGATGACACTAGATAAAGGCTGGGTATACAATGTGAAAAGGATCGGCCCCAAAACAGAGCCTTGGGGAACACCGTACACCAGCTCAGTGGGATTGGACTCTATTCCCAAAACTGACACTACTTGCTTTCTTCCAAAGAGATAAGACTAAAAAAAGTGTATAGCGGTACTCTTGATGCCAAAAACAGAGTCTAAACGTTGAATGAGAATCTATCGTGTCAAAAGCAGCGCTCAAATCAAGAAGGGCCAGAACAGAAACATTATCTTCATCACTGGCGGTGAGCAGGTCGTTCACGACACGAAGCAACGCTGTCTCTGTGCTGTGACCGGGGCGGTAGGCTGATTGAAAAAAACATGCCAGGTCATTACTTTTGATATGGTCGAATAACTGCGACAAAACTATTTTCTCTACTAATTTTGAAAGAAATGTAAGGTTAGATACAGGTCTGTAATTTTTCAGATCATTTGGGTCGAGTGGGCTTTTTTAAAAGCGGTTTTACAATGGCAGTTTTGAAACATGCTGGGACAACACCCGTTCTAAGAGACTGGTTTACAATTTCTGTGACAGCTGGTACAATCTCTCCGCAACATTCAAGTAGAAGAGATGAGGGGACAGGCTCGAGGTCACACGTTTTAGGCGACATCTTAATCATGGTTTCATGCACAAATTTCTCCATTACAGGACAAAAACATGTCAGAGGCAGACCTGAAAAAGAGGTCTCTGCAGATAGATAGTTTTTCATACCAGCATCGGCACATTTATCAATATTGTCACGGATGCTTTCGACTTTTTCACTAAAGTAATCTGAGAAAAGCTTTGGAAGACCTGGGGGTGGATGGGTGCTTGGAAGAACTCTATATCTATTCCTCCTGCTGTTTGTTCCTCGTGAAAGGTCAGTGGCTGTTAACAACAGGGTCAAAGGGCAGTCTGTCAATCAATCAATCACTCAATCAATCAATCACTCAATCAATAAATCAGTCAATCAATCAATCAATCAATCAATCAATCAATCAAATGAACAAGTTTAAAATGAATGAATCAATCAATCAATCAAATGAACAAGTTTAAAATGACAAAATAAAGCAATAAAACAAATTTTACAATAAAAACTCCAATAAGAAAAATAACAATAAATAAACAGGAAGGGAGAGATGGGGATACTGGCTGTCTGTAGATACACTTGTCCGTGGAAGCCTGACGGAGAAGGGCACTTCAACACAAACACTGCAGTTTTTTTTAGACCTTTGATGCGTGGAGATCTAGATTTGTTTGGCGGCCCAGATTGGCCTAAATAGCACGCTTCGTCGGTGCAACTGTTGATTTTCGTATCTTACTCATAAAAATGTCATACACCAGCCATATCTGATCACAGTTAAATTGAAAATGAGGAAATTTGACCAACACACAACTGCAAGAGGTATAGATCCTCATGAGTCACTTATGTCGATCTATGCCTCCTGCTTAACTCTTTCTACCCCAACACCGAAATCCCCAAATGTTGCCGTTGTTCTCTGAAGACTGCATTGCAGTGCAGGACACAGATCGACCATGATAGTTCAAGGGTGATGCCAGAATAGCTTGGCGCCCTTAGGCGCCAAGCTATTCTGGCATCACCCTTGAACTATCATGGTCGATCTTCATCTTGCTGTGGTGTGTCTGGGGTAGAATGAGTTAAACCACTTTACCACTACAAAAGTAAATACAAATTAAAACTGTCTTCATTAAAAAAAAAAAAAATCTTTCTTCTCCACCCCACCCCCCCAACCAACTCTCCATTCCTACGCCACTGCTGTACTATTGCCTGTCATTATTTACATGTTGGTCAAGAAAAAGATTCTTCAAAAATATTTCCGGGGAGTGGGGGGGGTTGGGTACTCTGCCCCCCCCCCCCCCCTTCTACTTTTTACCAAAAAATGTCATTATTTACATGTTGGTCAAGTTTATCTCTGTGTTACAGGCAAGCCCAAAAGCCCCAAGCGTGAGCACATGGGTAAGGGCCACAAGCGAACTGTCTCTTTCCCTACAATGTTCTCCACCATCGTTGAGAAAGTGGAGGAAGAGGAAAAATGTGGCCTCGAGACGGCGCAGGCCCCTGAATCGCCCTTGACCCACTTTTATACCAGTCTGACCTTGCCCGAACGGCAAACATGGCCATCGTTTCTAGGCGACTGGGCTTTCGTCAACGGACGTCACAAAACACGCGGAGGTGAGTGCCTTGCTTTTTTTTTTTTTTTTTTTTTCTTTTATTTAACGGCTTTTACCATTTGGTGAGTAGTTTGTAACGGCCGCTTCAGTTGGGTTGTGTTAGTCACGTGTAATCTGTTTATAACGTGTGTGAAATGATTTGAACCTCATTTTCTGGGATATTTATTGGTTGGACACAGCAGTTTGTGTTTGAAATGAATGTCCCAGTGAACAAAGAGTCCTCAGGCCGACTAGGACTGTTGGCAGTGATCTATTGCTTAATGGGATGGTTATGGGTTGTTATTTTCATGCTTATAATATATATATATATGTTTTTCCACATCAATGATCAAAATTGAATGTGTTTGTTTTCAATGTAATACTAATATATATATATATATATATATATATATATATATATATATATATATATATATATATATATATATATATAATATATATATATATATATATATATATATATATATATATATATATTAGTATTACATTGAAAACAAACACATTCAATTTTGATCATTGATGTGGAAAAACGCCGTCAAATGTAAAAAGACTGAAGAAATGTATTTACTCTATAAATTCACATATATATATATATATATATATATATATATATATATATATATATATATATATATATATATATATATATATATATATATATATATATATATTAGTATTACATTGAAAACAAACACATTCAATTTTGATCATTGATGTGGAAAAACGCCGTCAAATGTAAAAAGACTGAAGAAATGTATTTACTCTATAAATTCACAGGGAGATACCGACATTTCATAGTATACTTGTTAGAGTATGAATTTTTTAATACCTTCCCACGTCTTTCGTTTATGAACTGACCATTATGACGGACAGGTTTTTCTTTTTCTTTTTAGTGTGTCATTTCTCTTACTTGACCTGAGTAAAAGAAGTGGTGGTTGAAATGAGTCAAACTTGTTTTCCTTTTCACTTCAAGTTCTAATAATTTAGCTGAGAAAGACTCTGTGTGATCAGTGATTCTGCAGATATTTTAGGACGGTTTTTGTCCTTATACATTGGTGGCTTTTGTTCACATTCTGTAATCGTAATCGTGATGCACACATTTTGCTACGTTTGCGAGGGCACAGCGCGTTCAATTTTTGTTTTCTTTTTCATTTTTCTGATGTGTGTGCGCTGATTTGATTTTTTTTTTTTTTTCTGGTTGTGCAATAAAAGAAATTCTGGTGTGTGCAGTGAAATGAGTTTTTCTGGTGTGTGAAACTGAAATATAATTTTCTGGCGTGAGCACCGAAATGAAATTTTCTGTTGTGCGCACTGGAATGAAATTTTATTGTGTGAGCACTGAAGTGAATTTTGGTATGGTGTGTGCACTGAAAAGATTTTTTATAGTGTGCGCACTAAAATACAAATTTTGGTGTATGTATTGAAATATTTTTTTTCTGTTGTGTGCACTGACATTTGTTTCTGGTCTGTACACTGAAATGAATTGTTTTCTTACGTGTGTACTTTTATGACTTTGTTTTAATTGGTGTGTGCACTGTAGTATTGAGTCTAGTAAGCTAGTTGTACCATGTGCCACCCGCTAATCTCGGATTCTGCATGTTTATTGCGTTGCGTTGTGTAATGATGGTTAACCCCCTTAAGCGTGCAACCAAGGATACAGTTTACAGTACCGGTGGCTGCATGCACAAGAGGGTTAACTAAGAAACTCAAGGTTAATTTAAAGTGTTGTTTGATCAATGTTATGTTAGCGTTTGCTTTTAAACGGTATATAATATAATGTTAACTTTTAGTTCAAGGCCTGGGAAGACGGTATTACGTCACGGACTATGACGTCGCCAGGTTATTAATTATGTTGTGATATTTGTTGTTGTTTTAGGTTCCGCCCCTCCAGAGGTAACAGTTTATAGCATGAGAAATATATACTTAATGGAGCATTATAATTTGCCAATAATCTCGCATATTAACACAAACACATTGATATCACAAACAGTCTAATAACCATTTAATGATTAACCCTCCTATGCATTGAGCCATCGGCACTGTTTACAGTATTGGTGGCTGCATGCACGTGGGAGTTAAGATTAGATGGATTCCTATTCTGTTATCCTCCTACATACTCTCACACTCACTCAGTTAACCCTCTCAACCCCATGACCGCATTTCCAAAAGTTTGGAGGCGTTGTCTAACGACTATGTACCAGTTGTAGGAGATGGATTGATCATGAAAATTCAAGGGTAGTGCCAGATGAGCTTGGCGCCTGAAGGCACCAAGCTTATCTGGCACTACCCTTGAATTATCATGATCAATCCATCTTCTGCTGCAGGGCGTTGGGGCTAAATTGGTTAAGGACTTTTTAACCCTTTGGCTGTCGGTAGGAACCATCGCGACAATACGCGTACCGACAGCCAAAGAGTTAACCTACCTGCCCCCTCTCCCCTCTTCCTCCCCCCTCTCCCCCCTCCCCCTCTCCCCCCCCCCCTCCCCCCTCCCCCCCCCCCTCTCTCCCATGCCCCCCCCCCCCACCTTTCATTTAAACATAACCTAATTTTAAAGTAAGTAAGTTTTCCTCTTCATTCAGTTTCAAAACTTTCTTTTTAATTTGTTATCAACGGTAACATGACAAATACTCTTTTTTTCTCCCCTGTGCATTCTGAAACAAACATCATGCTGTAACTTATGCACTTGCAGTGGATTGCAAGCACCACACCCTTCCCACACCCCTCACCCAATCCTCCCCCCCCCCTCCCATCCCCACCCCCCACCCCCACCCACTCCCCAACCCCCGACCCCCAACCCCACGACCCATCATCAGCTTGTGATCAGCCGACGGTGACATCAGTCAGAATGTTTTCTGTAACCCTGGAACAGTCTCTGTGTACTCTTTTATTTAGCTCATTTTACCCCAAGACCGAAATCCCCAAATCAGTTTTGCCGTTATCCTCTGAAGACTGCATTGCAGTGCAGGACACAGATCGACCATGATAGTTCAAGGGTGATGCCAGAATAGCTTGGCGCCCATAGGCGCCAAGCTATTCTGGCATCACCCTTGAACTATCATGGTCGATCCATATCTTGCCGTGGTGCGTCTGGGGGGGTAGAATGAGTTAAAGCGACCTGCTCCAGACAAGAAAGGGTTGCTGAATAGTTGGTAATATCCTTTTTATAAAATTGGTGTTCTCAGTATGTCTCACAATAACGCTGGACCAAAGGGCCGACTTAACTTGTGAAGTGTCAATGTCCTGAAATAAAGACTTTTCTTCTCTTCTCCTCATGTGTGCGTACAAGACGCGCACACAGGGCAGTAGAAAAACCTGTGTTACGTGTCCCAATGCTCACAGGGTCATCGGGCCGTCGTCGGCCGCCGTTGGCCTGCGCCGCACGTCCGTGCGCGGGCCAGCGTCGGCCCGATGACCTTGTGCTCATTGGGTGTGCACGGTCTGCTCACATGGATTGCACGTAAACGAAAGAGCAGCAACGTCTTTGTTAACTCATTCTACCCCAACACCGAAATGCCTAAATTTTGCCGTTGTTCTCTGAAGACTGCCTTGCAGTGCAGGACACAGATCGACCATGATAGTTCAAGGGTGATGCCAGAATAGCTTGGCGCCCATAGGCGCCAAGCTATTCTGGCATCACCCTTGAACTATCATGGTGGATCCTTATCTTGCTGTGGTGCGTCTGGGGTAGAATGAGTTAAAGCAGGTCAACATTGATAGCCGGTTGTATCGGCAGATTTTAGCAGTCAAAGCCCGCCTGTGGTGCAGATCGCTTTATTGTATCTGGTTCAGTGGCGTAGGAAGATATTTGACACTGGGTACCGCCGCTGCGGAGTTCCCGACATGCTACTTTCTAATCTCCCATGCAGACTCACAGTCGGGTCTGCGAAACCCGAATATCAAGTGAACAATTGCAACGTACCTCCCACTCCTGGATTGGTCAGAATGCTTCAGGGTTTCACCGTGCTGTTTTGAATTATGAACACAGGTACGCACAGGTACTAAGCTAGTTACCCCCCAGCATCCAAACAATCAAACAACGGGAAGGGGGGTGGGAGTCAACCATTTTTACGAAAATAAATAATGTTGTTTTTATCTCCTCTCCACAAACAGCATTAAATAATGTAAACGTGTAATCTTATCATTTTTTTCTCGAAAATATGTTTATTCTCCATTTTTTTTAGAGGGAAATGAAATAAAATGAAGTGAAATGAAACTTTATTTTTCAAGGATAAATGATTTGGTACCTTCAATGACCTTTTTTTAAATTATGTCTTCAGGAAGAAAGGGGGAGGGGATACTCTGTCCTGGCCCAGTACATTTTTTTGTGTGGTGGAGAGCAGGGGACAGGGTCCCCATCTCCCCGCCGGTTCCTACGCCACTGAGGTTACCTGTAATGTCTCGTATTTACGGGTGCCGAGATACTATTGTCTGTTGTTTACTTCACTCCACTCTAATTTCGGACGGTACGACTGCAGGCAGTGCGGATCCAAAACCACAGGCCTGGACACATAGTGGCACTGTTTTCCTCTATTACAGTGACCCTCGCAGGCATGGGATGATCATTGCGATATCTGGTTACCTATAAACACGGGTGGTAGTAAACAGCCCCGTGGGGCTATTTACTACTACTCGTGTTAACGCATTCGAGACGTGCCACCTCCGGATACGCGGCTTACGCCGCGTATCCGGATACGGCACGTCTCGAATGAGTTAAGAGGAGACCAATTGCGCTACGACCATCCCAACGTATGGCCATCACAACGTACGTTCCTTGTGTCATACTATTTTGATTTGCCTTTTCCGTGTCTTCTTTTAACTGTTGATGGTGTCTAACTCTTTGAAGTCACCTCTTCACGTTCATCTTGGTTCACTTTAACCCTTCGTTTACTTTTAGTTCATTAACCCCTTAACTGTCGGGCCAGAGCGAATGCTATACCCGCTGCAAGAGACAAGCACCCTCATAAGCCCCCCACCCCCCACCCCCACCCACCCCCCACCCCTCCCCCACCCACCCACCCCCGCCCCCGCGCCCGGGACTGCTCTCTTGTTAGGCCTATGTTCTTTATGCCTATGTTTTGTCTCATTTACATCTGTTTTTCATGAATGTCGAGTCAAGTCTTATTTATTTTTGGCACATCGGCCATTTTCACATGGTACACAATTACTATGTCAATTCAACAGCACTAGGTGATGGGGTATGTGGAGATTGTAACATTGAGACACGTAGTCGTTTCTCTTTTTCGTGTCTCGAAACGTTTTAAAAGAAACCCTGTGAACTGTCATGTTCTCTATTTCATGAATGTTGGTCAGTGTGTAGTGATTTCAGACGCGAAATTCGCGATCACTGATCAATGAAGGGGTTTCAAAGGCCCACTACCGCCGTAACTGTTCAAATATGCACTTCTGTAACAGATGATTACGAAACGCTACACACAGGTCTAGTTATGGTTCATTTAGACACAGGACAATCCAGTTCAGAACACGTCGTCTTTTTATCAAGTAATCTGACAATGACTCCACTCCGTTCTATAACTACAACGCTACCAGTACGAGAAATAGCTTAAAAAAAAATAAAAAAAAATAAAAAAATAAAATAAAAAATAAAAACCCACACATTTCTAATTGCAGTGCAGAATAAATAAGTGCGATTACGTGTGTGCTTTTTCTGCGTGTCCCAACTGTTTTTAAAGTTCATTAGGTGTGTCGACAAGGCATAACAAATACAAAAATGGCGCTGAAATGCGTCTTCAAATCAGTTTACGCGTAATGGTACTTTAAGTGCTTCGCTTGTTTATTTAACTTTCCTTTCTGTGTTTCTTGTTCAGTTTTTTCCCACCCCTTGATAAACTCATTCGAGACGTGCCGCCTCCGGATACGCGGCTTAAGCCGCGTATCCGGAGGCGGTACGTCTCGAATGAGTCAAGAGAGGTTGCGTATACGCCGGATGACTCCCAACAACGAAGGGAAGCGACTCCCAACAACGAAGGAAACGCGAAGTCACGACAGATAACCAGCTTTTGCCGTAAGCGTGGACTAGACTCCAAACATCTCCAAGAGGCAGAGATCCTCAAGGGCCCGGAGGGCCCTTGAGGATCTCTGCCTCTTGGAGATGTCTGGAGTGTTTTTTGTGCTTATGGTACAAACTTGTCATCCGCCTGGATTTCGCTCTCGTTCGTTGTTGAGAGTCGTTCGCCGCAAACAAAACCTCATTACTGCCGGAAGGAAGGAGACGATACCCAAATGCAACATGCAAAGATCCTCATGAGCCCCTCCGCTTATGGGTGGGATCATGCAGTAGTGATATTCTAAACTCTGATACTGATGAGGCTTAGTTCTTCATTCTCCTGTTTCACTTGTAAGACCTTTCTGCTTTTTTCAGTTTCACGGTTGTTGTGTTTTTGTTTGTTTCTTTCTTTTTTGTTTTGTTTTTCCCTCTTTCTTTTTCGTTCATGAGAACTTCTATAACAAAATATCAGATGGTGTCAGTGAGTTTCTTTTTTTGTTTTTTGTTTTTGTTTTTATTAAAACAAAAAACAAACAAACAACTCTATGCACAGGAAGAGAGAGAGAGAGAGAGAGAGAGAGAGAGAGAGAGAGAGAGAGAGAGAGAGAGA